>VZRU01002501.1:0-44947 GCA_013398155.1 Pedionomus torquatus
CCTAAATTTATCTGACAGTTTAGCAGGCTGGAATAACATGTCAGTGCTCTTCCGTATGGTACAGGATGAGCTCTATATGAATGACCTGCTGCAGAGACTCCAAGACGCCTTCAACCTCACCAAATGGCGTTATTACTCAAGTGTCTGGAATGTAGTAGACAGTTTGCTAAGCACCAAAAGGAATGAAACCGACGTGGCTGCCTTTGCAAAGCTGTTGGAAGTACTGGCAAACAACTCTGCCAATGATGTGTCAGCTCTGGAATTCATAGAAGGCAGTCTCTATATTCTCAAGAGGCTGAACTCTGATCTGCTAAATGAATTCAACATAAGTTCCATTTTGGCTTTTCTGTCCAATAAAACTAGTTTTGACAGCGTGATTGATGTTGTTGCTCATCACTTTGTTGTCAAGGCAGAAACCCTGTACAACAAGAATCTACCTTGGACTCAAAGTGACCAAACTCTGTCACCAACCAGTTTGATCACACGGTAAGTTTGCCTTTTGGGTATTTTAACTGCACTTATGGGTAGTGACCACCATTCTTATTCTGGCATGAGAAGTATGTAATTTTCTTCCAGTGGAACAACCTAAGCCTAAAATCGCCACAATTTGGGACACTAAGTGTAATGTGGGTTAAATAGAAGAAGTGGAAATTTCTCCTTTAACTGAACATACTGCTAAAAGTTAGACTTTCAAAAGTTTTCTGTGTTGGCATGTATCAGTTCACAGTGGAATCAGAATCCTGTAGGAGTCTTGCCACCAGTGGTAAACTCTTTGTGGTAAACCCTTCTTTGTATTATGACTAATTTTTTATTCTCAGTCTTCTCTAGGTTGTGCCTTTCTGTCTATATCTTGCATTCACAGTGAATCTTTCAAGCATGTTTTCTTATACATATGTTTTGAGAGTGAGTGACAGCTTTGGGAGATAACAGCAAAAGAATTGATAAAATAAAATTGGGAGGGTACCCACTTAGAAGATGTCATGGGAGATAAATTACTTCATCTGGAATTCATATTTGTGCTGCCAAGGAACAGCATCTACACAGCTGACAGGTTCCTCACAAATATACCTTGTTTCTGAAAAAGGAGCTGATTTTAAATCCTATCCTATTTTTCAGATTTCTATTTTTAGAATTTGAAAACACCATCTTACAGGTGACAGTGAATAACAGCTGTAACCCTTTCCTGATGTGTTTAATAAATGCCACTGAAGTCGAAGACAGCAAACTGACAGGTAATCATGATTTCACTAATGCTATGGGACCTCAGCTGGAGTATGTTGTGCCTGTCTTTTCCAAGTGTTTTCTGTAATGGTGGGAAGGAATGGTGCTACGTGTTTTCATCTGCTAGCAATTAACTGGAGCTGTGAGACCTTAGGAAGCCAGGCTCTTTTTTGTTTGAGTTATGTCACATTGCAGATAAGTTTTCCATCCAACTCTATCCAAAATGCACATCTACTCTTTGCTATGTGATGACAGGTTGCTGACATTCAGATAAAGAAATCTTACAAATAGAAACCTATATTCCCTTCACAGCTTTATGTACCTGTAAGATGACAGCAGTTATTTTTGAGAGTTAACATGGTATTTTACATTTATCATATGAGCCTACAGTAAAACTCAAGAGGCTTATCAGTTCACAGAATATTGCTTGTGCTCTGAAGAGCATTGTCAGAAGACCTGTTACCAGTGTGGGATGGATTTCTTTAGGACCAGAGCATCTACTCAGACTGGATCCAATATAATCCAGATTACAACCTAGGCCTTGATCTGTGATTTTAGGGGTCCTGAGCAATGTGATGGTGGAAAATAGCAATACTTAGTAGGCCTCAAAATAAAAGTGCCCATATTCCCTCGTGTGAACTTTCTGCAAGTCTGGCATTTTTGTCTTGAGTAACTTTTGTTTTCTTCTTTGCACAGAAAAAATCACACTGCTTTTGAAGCAAACTCATCTGAAAAAGAACTCTTTTATGCAAAATAATACCTCTGAGAAACATTCATCCATACCAGAGCTCCTGAAGCTAAAAGTAAGTCTGCTTAAAATGCTGACTTGAAGGACATCCTGCAGTGATACATGAATGTGCAATAGGGGTTTGGAAAACAGCATATGGAAAAAAAAGGTTTCCTAAAAGAACATCTGATTAAAAGCTAGGACTGAAACTCTGTTTTCTGCCAGTTGCTTATATTTAAAAGTTGTCATTAAACTGAGATGAGGAACTTGTTATTTATAAGAGTGTCTACCCGGTTTATATCCATTTTTCTGGAAAGGTAGAGGTGTTCCTGTGCTCCCAGTCTGTTGGATAGATTCCCCTGTGGATAGGTTCCCTTGTGTTTTTCACCAGCCATCCCAAAAGGATAAGCAATGCATAGGTGGCAGCATATTCCTCATGAATCAGTGTACCAGTAGTTTTAAAGTTCGGTACAGTGAGATTTAGCAAAGCACCTTAAAGAGCTGAGATCATCCTGGGATGCTTTGGCTTCATTTGAGAAGTATGTAGGGCACAAATAGCAGTTAGATACTTCTGCCCTACTGAAAATCAGTGGAATTGTGCATACCCAGTTGGCAATTATAAGCACAACTACCTTAGTTACCACTATGCCTAAGGAACCATACCAACACCAGTGTGACTGAAGTCTGAGTTCCTGCATGCTCCCTTAGCCCTAAATGTCTCGCAACACCACAACGGTTTCTGAGATCCAGCACTTTAACAATATTAATTCATGGATTTCTCTCACCAGCTTTGGATTTGGCACTGCCTCATTTGGATTAAATGCTTCTTACACCATACATACATGATTGCACTTAGAGCATGTATGCGCTTTGTTCTATTTGTCTGTATGAGAAATAGAATTTAAGTGTCTTTTTAAAAAAATAACTGTATGCAGTGCTGCTTCTGCTTACTCTATCTCTAACAATAATACAATGAGTCTCAGCGTGACATGACAGGTGTACTTGTAGGAACAAAACAGAGAACAGCCCTTGCCATGAGACTGATAATGTAAATAGTGATGTCAGGCAAGAGGGAAGCCCATAATATCAGAGCAGGAAAAGGACTGTAATTTTACACTGCTTGACAGATGCACAAGTCCTGACTTTTAGCCAACTACATGTGCTGTGGTAGAGATGACCAGGTGGTGTCTGAAAGGCTAAGACTGTTGCACAAGGTAGATTTATTTGGTCTCTGGGAAGATTAATTCATCAACAGGTAAGTCCAAGCGGAATATTGCTGTTTATACATGTTGGGCAGGTGAAATGATATGTTGAGGCTTGCAAGGTTTATTAGGTCATGTGCAATGTTACATAGCCAGGTCTGCTACAAACTCATGTAGGAATGATTGTTATGAACTGTTCTATTGGAGACCTTTTAAATGAACTGGAATTATATATTTAAATGTTAATCCTAAAGGAAAATGGAAAGGAACTCTTTAAAATTTGCCTCTTATAATTCTGTCATCTAACTGTATTTGTGCATTTGTCTCCCTTTTCAAAATTTCTGTTAAAGATATCTCATCTCCGGGATCTGACAACACTTCTTTGTGACTATGAGAGCTTTAAGTCAATACAACATATTTGCCATCTCCCTAATGTTAGCTTTGGAGAAGTGTGTGAACAAAGTCAATCTCAGGAGCAGCTCCTCCATGCTATTGAACTGAGTAATCAAGTTGTGACCAATCTACTGAATCACAGAAGAATCTCCCAAGAACTTCAAAATATACTGATTGGGGATGCCACAAACATCCAGACACAAATGAAATGGTGAGGCTCTCTGATTTAATATTCTATTTACGAAATGATGAAATGGTTTCTTACCATCTTTTCATATTCCCAATTTTGTTGGTTGGTTTGTTTTTCTGATTTAGGTTTCAAGAAAATGTGCCAGAAATTGCTTTCTTTCAAGAGATTCCTCAGTATATGACTACATTGAATTCCATGTTGAACATCACTGAGAATTTAACAGATTCTAGCAAACAAGGTAGTTTTCTGTATTTACTTTACAATGTTGGTAAACGTCATCACTGGTACCATACTTCCTACTGGAAATCCCAAGACTTTCTTAGCTGTCAGGAAGATGTGATATTAATGAAATAACTATACACCATGCCTCATATGCTTGGGATCCTTTATCTACGGTAATTCTAGTGGCTATTCTAGATCGTCTTTTGTTTTCTGTACAGCCTGAATAGTCCTATGTGGTGAAAGTCTCAAGTATTTGTATTTAAGCAATTTGTGCTATCACTAGACCTATCAACTTCAGCCCACAAATCAGACTAAAACCTAGGAAATTTGACTGTATTTTTCAAGTTTAGTTGTTGATTCTTTTTAACCAGCAGTGGTTCACCTCACTTCCATACTTCACCTAAAGTCCTCTCTGTGTGCTTGATACTGCTGCATGTCTGGAGAAAGCTGTTACATGTAGTATTCTTTGATCTTTACAGAAAAGCTAAAAGATTTGTTTAAAAATGTGGACCAGCTCAAAGAGGATCTCAAAAACACAGCAAGAATGTCCACAGCCAGTATTGATGCTCTTCTGGAAGCATGTCTCCCAGAAAACAGCAGTCAGGTAATTTTACTGCCGTGCTGGTGGGATATCTTGTTGCTTTCTAGCTCTCAGATCATTAAAACCAGAATGTGTTAGTGAGTGCAGCTAAGCAGGTCACACTGCATGTGTGACAGCATACAGAGAGGTATGTGATTCTATGGGGATAGACAGCATAGCATGTTATAGATTAAAATAGCCATCAGAAGAGCATTATGGGCAGTCATTGACATCAGTTTAGCTGCTGGAGACCAAGAACCATATGGTCTCTTTGGCTGTCACCAGTAACTGGTAAGCAGCCACGCACTGCCTGGTGAGTGATTGCTCTTGTCCGTAGCAAGGGCGCAGTTCACTGTAAGAGACCAATGAGGATTGAGTGGGGTCCTCAGTAGGGTCCCCAGCTCTGAGGAGTTGCTGCAGTCCAGATGGAAAAGCACACTTCTAACCACAATTTGTAAGAACGCTCAGGGTCCAAAAATAGCGTCCCATAATGAGAGATGAGCTTGCTTTTCTCAGCCTTCTGTACAAGCAGAGCTCCAGATGCTTTTTCCCTTCCCACCCGTCTTGTCTGGACTTAGCCCCAAAGAGTGTACTCTTTTCCAGACTTCATATGCATCAGTCAATGGGAAATTGAAGCCACAAAAACTTTTACTACTGTGCAATCCGGGCAGTAAAATACAATCCTTAGGATTTGTCCCTTGGAGTGGGAGTAATGGGCAGGCATTTTCTGTTCCTCAGGGTTGAAATATGGCACTGTGGAAAGAACAACAGCAAGGTGAGATTAATCCATGCATACTGGAGCGAGCAGTCTACCTCCTAACAAATCTTTTCTTCCTTTGTGCAAACACAGCTCATTTCTCAGATCCTCCAGCTGGAGTCTTGTAGCATCCGTCCTGCTGACCCACAGCTGCAAACAGTAGCAGAGGAGTTCTGCAATCTCTCTCTTTCGGAGAGGACTCATGAGACGTACATCCTGGGGGTCACTCTGTTACGACACTTAGACATTTACAATTTCTTATACAAGGTTAGTGCTGGATTTGTAGAGTGCTTTCTATAGTCTTTGCTGCATGTAGTAGCTGAAAGGTCATAAAATATCATTGCAGTGGCCAGAAGCTATGCTGATTTACACAAGTCAAAGATCAGGCTTTGCTCATGCAGTAGTTTTTATTGCATATCCATGCTGTGACAGCATGGATATAAACGAGGATCCCAGCAGGTATAAACCAGCAACCCTCGTTTAAAGGCACTGGGCCTACTCTAAATGCCTCCCTATCTGCTAGTATTATTTATATGCTGTCAAAACCTCTTGAACATTCCCAGCTGAGTTCAGGCTTCCTAAAAATAAAGCACTAGGCTAAATATTTTTTTTTATTCCTTGAAAAGGGGAGTCTGAGAAAGAGTCCTGTAGAATTGGCACTGCCAAGTTATTAATAATTTGAATATCCCCCCCCTGCAACTGTATAAACAGCATGTAAAGATATATTCACAGAAAAGTGTGTATAGAATATGTATTTTAAAATGCTGCAGAAGTAATCCCAGGGGGGGAATGTTATTAAATGAGAATGCCAATGAATTTGGCTCAGGTCAAAAGTCATTCAAAGCGTTTGTGATACATGTTGTACGAAATGCTGCCTCTTAGAGATTTGGGTTATATGCCAGCCAATATATGAAGCACATTTCCCAACTGTAGGTGTTTGGAAACATGCACTGTTCAGAATATGTAATATTCAGGGGAGTGGTTTGCAAGAGCTCTTGGGGATTTAGGAATAAAAATCTCATTCATTTCCCATAGGACATCTGCTCCCTAAACCTCCTAACAGTTTTGAAAATCCCACAATCTTTGTCTTGGAATTAACACAATGTGGTCTTGTACATGCACGCATGCACAGATTCCTGCTAATCATAATTGATTTCCTTCCTGCCTCCTGCAGATGTTTTTCCCTAAGGAACTTCAGAAATCCGTGGACAAGATGTTAGGCCTTCTGACAAAAATGAAGTATTTTAGACACCAGGTTGAGTCTGGCGTTGATCCATTGCTGCAAGCCATTCATTCACTGAAAAAGCTCCGGCAGTCTCGAAATGTGCCACTTACTAAGGTACGTGTAGTCGGCATGTACTTTGGAAGCAAAATACCCATGAAAGAGTTTCCACAGGAGTATCTTACCTTAGAAGCCAAAGGTGCATTAAATCATAGATTGCTGATTTTCTTTTAAAGCAGCAGTGTTCTAAGAAGAATCTTTATCAAACTTATATGTTGCCTTCCTGGGAGAGCTTTGATTTGGAGCCGTGGGACCATCATGTGCTCATGACAGGGAAGATGCTAGGAACATGTGCTGTGGGAGGGACACTAGGAACAAAGGTGCAAGAGACGAGCACCTGTCATGGAAGGTAGACTTCCAACAAAATACTAGAAGGGGTCAGCTTGTGAAAACAGCTGGAGAATTGCCCACTAAAGGCTATCCAAAACTGTGTAAGTCAACAGCAAAGATCTGCTCTAGCTTTAGTGTGCATAAGATCACACCTAAAGCATGAAGACTGCCCAAAACATTCAGTACAAACCCAGTCCTGCTCTGACAGCTGCAGTAACATCAGCTTGCACTAACTTCATCCAGTACTGGATTCAGTCCCTCTCCAATCCATAGTCCCAACATAGATAATTTCTAGTAATCACTTTGCTGACACATTGCCATGGACTAGTTGGGGATAGGGCATGTGCACATCTGTGTGATAAACTCTGTCTTGTAACCCAGGGTGTATATTTGTCACCAGGCACAAATTATAGGCAATTCCCACACTGGACCTCACACCTGGAAATTTACGTCCTTTGTCATAGCGAATGTTAGCCAAAAAAAGCACAATTTCCATAGAAAGTATTTTTTTCCCTGTAGAGACAAACTTCTTGTAAAAAAACAGTGTAAAAATGCTAAATTTTTGCCTTTTAATTTTGTTATTTATTTTTTTCCTCTTAGAATGGGGTGCTTTCAGTGTGCAGGATTTATTTGCATTTTGTCTTTACTTGCAGGCATTATTTAAACCAAACAACTTTAAGATAACACGTGGCACATTCAAGTCCATGTCAAAAGTTCTCTGCAACCAGGAGATCACACCTCTTTTTTTTGAGTCATTGCTGCCAGATTTTGGAGACCCTGTAAGCAACAGCTCTTCTATGGAGGATGTCTACGTCCAAAAGATGATGAGGAAATATGGGATTCCTCATGACTCCAGTAAGTCTAGCTTTTCCTTAAGGCAAAAACATTTCAGAACCAAACTGCTATTTCCAGAGAGATCCAGTTCTGAGCTTTTCCCCCATATGTCTCTGGAGGGCTGTAAGAGCTTGTGATTTATGCTAGCTGAAGATCTGCACTGCCCTAGTTATTGGTGGCTTATTTCCGTAAATGTTAAAAGGAAAAGAGCCAGTGTAGCAGAGCAGGGCTTGGCACTGCACTTTTTCCCGTTTGTTGATGATCTGGTCTTAGGGTTTGACAGGTCACTGCTTTTTCTTCATGTGAAGTTTTTCCGACTGTACTGACATTATTAGCTCCTCTGAGTTCACAAAACTCCGTTTAACCTTCAAGCAGAGAATCTTGGCTCAAACACCAAGACTCTTGTTGTCTTGAGTTCAGCAATAGGAGATCTTGGGGGTGGATTGCTTTTGTCAAGACACATTATATCAGTCAGCAAAGAGGGCCCTGAAGTCATTCACCGGACACAGCAACAAACTGGGCCCATGGGAAAGTATGCACTGGTAGCATTCTTGTGTCTGATCTGTTTGTGCTCTGTGCAATTTGTTTGCTTTTCTCCCCTGGCAGCACCATTTTGTTTATCCTTTTACCTGGACCTGGTCAAGACTCCAACTGGTGCTTTAATTTGGTCTTTTTTAAAACCAATGGTGCTTGGGAAGATCCTTTATACGCCAGATACCACAGGAACTCGAGCAATTATGGAAAAGGTATGGCTCAGTTTACAGTATATCAGAATATGCCCACTCAAAAGAATTTTAATTTATCTAGCATGGGCTTGTTTCTTTGAGAAGCAGAATTATATTTTCTGACTGTTTGGAGTATGTCAAGTTGTCTTTTCCTAGTTGTATTGCTGGTCATATGAGTCATTATTTGTCTTTGAATCTTACCTCCAAAAAATTGCTGTGGGTCTAATGTTTACAATGCAGTTTTTTAAGGCCTTCAGTTTATGAAGCTTCACCCCCATATTGTCAGCCAGTAATAGAGAGATGTTTCCCAGGACAAATGCTGTAACTAGTACCTGTTTGCAAGCAGACTGGTGGTAGAAGGAAAACTGGTATCCAAGGCATGCTCCAAATGTCATATAGGCCATATTTTTAAATACTTGCATCCAAATTCAGTGTTTTAAGGCATATCTTGTCAAATAGGGATAGGGTGCTAAGAAGGATCCAAAGGAACCCAGATTTGTTCTTAGCTGTTTTTTGATTTGTTTATTTTTAAAAAGCTTTAAGGTAATGAATAAATGAATCCTTATGTGTTGTGCGCTTTTTTCATAGTCTAATGCAACCCTGAAGCAGATGGCTGATCTAGCCCTGAAGTCCCAGGAGTGGCTGGACAAGTCTCCTGTCATCATGAATTCGCTGACTAAGTTAAATGAGACAGTTCCGATGATCAAGGTATGAGATCTTACCTCCCCTTGTGTCTCTCATGAGAATGGACTGGGAGAGTGAATACATTCACTGAAATGAACTGGGGTTCCAGGGACCTCAGGGACATCTTAGATCAGCTAGGAAAACAAACTTTTGTGAGCTGCTCAGGCTTTTGTCCTGGACTTCACAGGTTCTGTGCTGCCTGTTTCTGTATCAGAAATACTTCTGACACACCTTTCCATGCAAATCCTCTTTCTGAAATTATCTGTTTGCTCTCTGGCACTGGTCATGCTGGGGCCTGCCGGAAGCATGAGCTGAGTAGGGAACACTCCTCAGTTTGTAAATTAACTTTCTGCTTGATGGAGTGATCTAGCCAGCCAAGACCAGGCAAGAAATGACTTTTTCATAAAATGAAACAGTATCTATAATGAGCATGTAGCTCTGGGTACACACATAAGAGCTAGAAGATGCCTTTGTACCTCAGTGACTGTAAATAAAATTTCTTTTTCCCCTCCTAAGGAGCCTAGTCTTGCTTGGATACAGAAAGCAGTAGGCTGTAACATTTCCTATATTTGCTTGCTGTTCTCCACAGTAGAAGTTGTGTTCTTTCCTTACAAGACTATGAAAATGAGGTCTCTGGAACCCTAAAGCATTAGAAGTTAATTTCAGTTGCTGGAATTCATTGTCATTTCCATGGCACACTGAGAAAATCAGGAGTGGAATGTGCAAAAGTGAAATAGGATATTCTCTGCTGACTGCACTCATTAGTGGAATAATGAACTATTCAGCCAAACAAAATCTGTCTGCTGGTCTCCAAGCTAAATTTTGGTAGCCGCCCCATTGTCCTCTAGCTGTGTTCACAGGACTTAGGCACAAATGAAATTTACCGCACTTTTAGAGTAACAAAGATTATCCATAATTTTTCCATGAGACTCTAGTGCATGGTAGAAACTCAATAGGCATCTTCTGTTGATTCCAAGAAACACTGGCTTGGATTCACAGGGCTTCGTATGACATTTTCATTGCTAACATTTCCTTGTCCTGATACATAGTGAAATATTGAAGGTCAGGAAAGGAGTAGGAGGGGATTGTACAAATGCTTGGTGAAGGCAGCTGGTCTGTTATATTTTAGAAATACACTGAGTAAGCTCAAGGGACTTCTGGTCAAACTGATGCTTTTTCTTTTTGCTTGTTCACAGAACACGCTGCAGAATCCCTTTGTGCAGATTTTTATCAAGCTGATGGTGAATTTGGATGCAGCTGAACTGCTAAGTCAAATAAATGAACTCGGTAAGTTGGTCTACATGTGCTGCTCTCTTACTTGTCTTCAGGTCTGCGATCTTCAGTCACCAAGCTGTAGCCATCCTCTGGTACTGTTCTTCTCTGGCTAGTATCAGATGCTTCCTTGCATGGCAATCTCAGTTGTGATTCAGAAATCTTATGGTCTATGGGAAAAGACTTTCAGAAAGCAAAGGGCTTGTATGAAGAGTGAGTGAGTGTTGAAAGCGACAGATGGATGGGAATCTCTGCAGCTGAGTGTGGCCACTGGAGGACACTGTTTAGCCATAATTATCACTTCAAATGAGCTACCTGGGACTCGGCTGAGAAATGTTGAGGAAAGCTCACTTGCATCACAACAGGGTTCAACTTAAAAGTTTTCCAGTGCAGAGAAGCAGTGTATCAGATAAAGGTACCTAGGCTGATGAAGCCGGAAGAATCATTATAGGAGATGCTCTGCTGGAATTTGCTGTTTCTGATGATCTTGCATGGTTCTTCAAGACAAGAGTTGGTGATCTGCACTGTGTGAATTGTCAGCTAACAGTGGTGGTGGACACATCTCCTGGTAGTGCACAGCATGGTGGTCACACTCCCTTCCTAGCTGGTCTTACTGTCCCTACACACTTCTCAAACAGTGGCCACTCCTGTCAACATAACTATGGGTTATGCCAGCAAAACCCGGTGTAATCCAAGAATGGTTGTGGTCTATTTCAGCCAGGATATTTACATACTGTTTGTGATGACCCCTGTGTTATTTCATAAGTAGCATCTCCTTTCTTAACCCCTTGTAAAAACATTGTGCTTGTAGCAGCTGTTCCATATTAGTCACACTACATCATTCAGTCACCTTTTAAAACAGCCAGGAAACAACAGTATCTTTATTAAACTGCATTATCAGGTTTAGTACACACATCAACACAACAGACATAACTTTTTTGTGCTGCTCTTGGATAAAGCACATTCTCCTCCGAGACAGAGCAGCTTAACAGACAAGTTGGTTACATCAAAAACCATAAGATGTGGAATGAGTGGCAAGCATCATATGCAAGTCTAAAACCTCAGCAGGTTAGTACCAACTTCTGATTTGGGATGGCTGTCACATCCCATTGCTGGCATCCTCCCAAAGGCAAACTCACGAGTGTATTATAAATGATTAACATAAAAATTGGGTCAACAACATGCCTCCATTCTACTGCTAAGTGCAGAAATCTACTTTACACTTAATGTTTAGTATGACGGGGGTTTTTCTTCCTTTCTGGTGTCATTGTTAGTGTAAAGTGCAGAATGATGTGATGAATTTTTTGCTATGTGTAGTAATATTATTCATTTTGTTTGGTTTGTTCTTTTTTTTCCCCAGATGATATTCGGCTGGAATTACAGAACAATGCTGACATTGTCGACCAGCTGAATACATTAGCTACCCTTGCTGTAAATGTGTCCTCCTGCATCTCATTTAATCGCGTTCAGGCAGTCAGAAACTTAGAGGAAATGGAAATGGTGGCTAAAGAGCTCTTTTTGAAGAATGAGCTTTTCGCAAGTATGTGACAGTCTTGAAATCCCCCTGTAAATTAAAGTTAGCCTGGCACAGGGTGGGAGTCCAGCATAAGAAGTTTGGCTTTCCACCTGCAGCTGTTATGATCACAGCTCCCACCACACAGCAATTGATTTTCACCTTGTGTACGTGGGACCTGTACACTCAGACCTCTTTATGGCAATGTTTTACACTCTCCTTTTTATATCTTCTCTTTATATGTCTGCTGCCTGTATAGAAAGCCTCTGGTCAGCTAGTGTTTTCTCTCAGTTAATTCTCAGTTTGAGCAAAATTTCACTGCACTTAGATCTTCATGACAACTGCCTTCTTTCAGGCTCCCCTGGGAAAAGATGCTTTAATCGAGAAAGATATCACAGAATCATTGAATCATTTAGGTTGGAAAAGACCTCTAAGGTTATTGAGTCCGAATATGAGACAGTTCAATTTATTAGAAGGTCATAAAGCTCTTGAGGTGTTCCAGCCAAACACTGCAGTATTATATTGGGTCAGCTTGGTTACACTTCTCACATTTGTGAGATTGGAATGCAGTTTTGGATCAGACTGACTGCAAAGAGGGGCAGGGGGTAGTAGAGAATAGGAACTTATATTAATTTAAATGATACAAATGTGTCCTAATTTTTAAGAATGACCAAGATTGCCTCAATTAGGATTTACTTATAAGTCTGATTTTATACCTTGTAATTGAGGGGTGGATAGAAACTTTTTATTTTCTTGAAATTCAGACCCTAATAGTATTTGTCTATTCCCATAAAAGCAGCTTTATTCTCTGTTTGTCCTCCATTCCATTGTATGTTTTATGCATGGAATAATCAGGAAAAAGCTTCTGGAGAGAAAATCTTCTGCGGTATTTCCTCTACTCAAACAGACATTTCAAAGGAAAAGTCCTGTCTAGCATGCTGTATCTACAGCATGTATCTAGCGATCTGGTATCATGGAAACAAACTGCCTGACAGGAACTTGCAAAACTTTAGTATTCTTAGATGTCTCAGCTTTGCAGGAATTTGTGTGGGCACAAAAATGTACGTATAGGTCATGAACAATTTTCAACACTGCCTTCCTGAGGTATTTATGGTACGGCATTACTATGTAAGCTCTATTGATAGAGTACCTTTGGGCAAGTTCATGAGAGATGTGTGTGCTAAGCGATGTACCTAGCAGCAAGCCATACCCCATGTTAACAGTAAGATTTTTCTAAATGCACCTGGTTATTTTGAGAACCTTTAGTTTTTGAATGCTCAGTGGAAAAGATTTAAGGGGTTTGGGGGTGTATTTCACACCCAGAATCATTGATCATATTTGAAATTACGAGTGGCTACAGTGATAATAGTTTCCACTTCCAGACCCTCGATAAGCAGCCTGCCCATCTAAGCATTATTTGTGCAGCAAAGAAATTAAGTGATGGACTGAAGTACAGAAATTGCTTATAAACAATGAGGAGTTCCTACATATCTGTTTGTAGTGCTCCCATGCTACTGACTCTGAAGGAAAGTCTTTTCCCTTTCTTTCCCAAGGTATCATTTTCAAGCTGCCTTCAAGCCATAGCAGCCCTGGACGCTCTGTTCCTGGCAACTCAGTCCTCCCTCCTGTGCTCAACTACACCATCCGAATGAGCAGCAGGATCACACAAACCACCAACAGAATAAGGGAGCGCATCTGGACAGTGGGCCCACACAATTCCACTTCGCAGAGCCAGATTTACAGCCGAGCATTTATTTATATCCAAGACAGCATTGAAAGAGCCATTATTGAGTTGCAGACTGGCAAGCACCCAGAGGAAATAGCTGTTCAAGTCCAGGCCATGCCGTACCCCTGCTACAATAAGGATATGTAAGTTTGTGTGCCTTTTGTCTTCATGCTTTGTGTAAGCTCATCTTGTCTGACTGCTGGAGTTCACCAGCTGCTCTGGTCTCCTTAATGCCGAGTTCACATGGCATAGAAATAATTTTATTTTGCGTTATTTTTGTTCAAGGGTCTGAACAAAAGAGGGAATTTTGGACTCTGGTATAAATGGTCTCTCTTTAGTTTGCCTAATCTTTTTTCTATTTTTTTGTTTTTTCCAACGCGCTGTATGTACCTGAATTGTCACAGTAACTCTGGGTTTTACAGCAGGGAAAATTTGCTGTCCCTGTTTTATTACTGAGACTGGGGTTGGCAGGACTTGGGTTAAATATGAGTGTTGGCTTGTTCTGCTGCTGTTTGCATGCAGGCAATGCATGTAAACTTAGAAATGCAACTTAGAAAATGTATTTATTGGGGGAATAAAAAAGGAATCCCTAGATTTATGAGCTTTGTTCCTTGAGATTGCTGTCCAGATGTGGTACTTGTTATTCATTCGGGTGACACTAGCTAATGTTCAGTGTATAGTGAATATTTCCCAATACAGGTGCTCCTCAGATCCTTTAAGAAGGATAAGAGGGAAGATGAAATTGTACCATTCATCGCTGCAGTAAAGATGGAAGAAGAGAAGCTTTTGATGCTCTAAATTGTCAGGGTTAACAGCCTGTTATACAGAGCAGTGCAGTGTGAACTGTGTGTGCACCAGAACAAGTTTTGAATGGTGAAGCAGATCAAGAAGTTTTGGACCATCTTCTTTTCTACTCATTTTGAGCCAGATCTGCAGCTAGTATAAACTGCATCTCTGCCAAATGCAATAGAGAGAAGCAAATCTCTCACAGCTGAGGACCTGCCCCTCTGGCAAGGCAATGTTGGTGTGTGTTGGAAAGCTGGCAACATGGTACTTCCTTAGAGTTATTACCCTGATCACAGCCGGTGGCTGAACTGAGTGGAAAACACAGGGAAAGGATTTCAATGCCCATGAGAAAGCACTGCAGGATGTTCAACAAATAGTATTGGTAGCTTGGATGGTCACTGCACGCTGACATGAGTGTCTCCCTCCAAAAGGACTGACTAGACCTAGGAGCTCTTTCTATGGAACAGCCTGCATGTCTGCTTCATGAGGTAAAAGATGGTCTGGGAGCTATATAGCTATAGGAGCTGTAGCAGACTCTTTAATCTCCTGTGTCAGCCTGTCACTTAAGAGAGCTGGGGACCAATAATCTCTTCTCAAGGTAACAGCATGCAAAGAGCCTGCAAGTACAGGTAGTAAGTAAGCATTCAAACCAAGTGTCAACTTCTTGCAGCAAATACATGGATTATTGCTGTGAGATAGTTTTGTACAATGATTAACTGACTGCTGGAGGCATTTACTACAGTGTTACCTGCTTTTCTTTTTCTTGGGCTGCTGAGAAATCCGCTTGCCTTCAGGTTTCCCTCCCCACCCCAGGTTCAGAGGGACGTTTGCTCAATTATTAAAAAACCTAGAGGCTTTAGATTTGGATGCAGTAGAAGTTATCATAAAATGGCTGTTTATTGATTGTTAACGCACAGTTACCATCTTGTAGGGAAACAGACGGAATATATGTACCAGGAAGGGAACATATACACACAGAAGGTGTTAGGAAATGCTGAATTTGTAATAACCTATGGATCATACACAATGTGGTAGCCAAAAATCCCTCAAACAACAAAGAGCTAGTAGAGCTACTGAAATGCCTTTTCATTGTTCTGTGTAAACATAACTTCATTTGCATGAAAGCATTTCCTGAAAACATTGGTGTATGGGAAATTTTCAGCTTTACAGGAAAAAAAATTAAAAACAAATGTATTAATTTCTTACTGTTATTGTACATTTAACTTTCCCAGGGATAACACTAAATATGGGGGTTTTTTTAAGCCAGGTTTAGAAGTGAGGGAGGAAAGCATTAGCCCTGTAGATGAAACGAAATGAAGCTCTCACTATCAAAACTTGCTTTCCATCACAAAAGGAGAAATTTACTGTTGGCCATTGCTGTTTTTTCTCTGTGCACATTTGGCACAGGAATAAGGTTTTAGCTAAAGTGAGGAGCCAAGAATTGTGAAGCCCAGATTGTAGACCTGGATCTGCAATACCTGTCCCATGGGGTAACACGACAGACACTCTGAAAGGAAGCACCTGTATTCAGACTCTGGCACCAGGAAATGCTACCTGATAACAAAATTTGACCATTATATCTATTAACAGAAATGGGGATTATGGCTGGCTGCTGTGATGTTTCAGAATGGTATGGAACCCATCAGAGAGCCAGGAGATGGCAGTGCCCATGCTGGTTCCTGCTCTTGCCAATGGTGTTGCTGAGCAAAACTTCCAGAATGCATCTGGAAACACCTCTGTGATTTAAAAAAAGAAAAAAAACACATTTTGAACAATCAGGAGTTTCATGAATAAAAAATCCAATGCAATGTCAAAATAAAATTTTGTAATTATTAATTATACTCTAAGTTTTGAAATCTTAGCCTGTTTTTTCCTGTGCCAAAGTATTATTCTGAAAAATATATTCTATATAAAGCTTAATCCCCAGAACATTTCATATTCAGCTAAAGCCTGCATCTACCTTTTACAGGTTCTTAACCAGCGTGACCTACTCTCTTCCATTTGCTCTGATGGCTGCCTGGGTGCTGTTTATAGCTGATTTTGTTAAAACACTTGTTCAAGAGAAAGATCTGAGGCTTTATGAGGTATGGTGAAACTTTCTGGAGCATGCAAAATTATAAACAGCTTTTCCTTATTAGCGGGTAGTATGTCTCATGTGCAATATTAAATGGAGCAAAACAAATATCCAAGCACCTATTCTTTGACCTGCAGTGTTTGAGTTTCAACATTGTAACCAG
Source organism: Pedionomus torquatus (assembly GCA_013398155.1). Classification (NCBI taxonomy): domain Eukaryota; kingdom Metazoa; phylum Chordata; class Aves; order Charadriiformes; family Pedionomidae; genus Pedionomus; species Pedionomus torquatus. Next base: position 16,682 of record VZRU01002501.1, read on the forward strand.
GCTCAAAACCATAGAAATGCAGGGCATTTGCCCTTCAAGTGGTGAGAATATTGCTTTGAAGATCTGAAGAGTAGAAACACAGGGACCTCACAGAATTACAAGTTTTGTCGAGATTTAAAGCTCTCTAAAAATTGACTTTGAATCACACCTATTGGGGACAAAGACATGAAAAGTGACTTATTTTCTATCCTTGAAGTTATTATACTTAATATTTCAGAAGGTGCTGCATATTACATCAGCTGCACTGAAATGAAGTTCTTCATTCAGGTTGCCTATTGAAAAAGAAATGACATTGAGATATAGGGAATTTATAAAATTAACTCAGATTTTCAGCGCGAACAGAGTCAACAGAGATGAGCAGCACAGAACTTTTGTAAAACTAAACTTTAGTAAGCAACAAAAGCTCAAGCAGATTTGTTTCGATCTGGTATCATGGAAACAAACTGATTCATCCAAAACATTTCCAAGAAAGGGCACTCTGTGAACTGCGATGAGACTGAAAATGAGTGAACCTCAGTTGGTAGATGACAGCCCCTTGCTCTAGCTTAGGAAACCAAGTTTCCCTGTCCCTAAGAGCAGGGTATTAGCACAATTTTCAGGTGTATAGTAATCTACAAGAAGACACTAGCACCTGTAGTTTCTTTTGGATTTAACAACAAAAGCTTACAGTTTTATAGAAGTCTTGTGGACTTGATCATCAGCTAATTTAATTTAATATTGCTTTCTTATAATCATGGTAATTTATCGATTATTTATTCTCTTGGGGATGTATGAGAAATGGTTTGGTTTCAAAGATATTTAAGAGCTTTTACACTCATACCACTTGGTAATTAGCATCATTTTTAAAAACAACCAAAATGCTTTAGAAAAGCTACAAAAGTAAGGCCAGAAGTTGCTTTGGAGCTTGTGAATTGTGATGCTTCATGCTTGCAGTCCTTGTCTGTGCTATACTTTTGCAATAGACTGCTTTGCAAACCTAGGGCATTTCAGAAATGTGAGGGCATGGTTTCTTCCTGGTTATCAATATGCAGTATGCCAAAGTGCCTTGTCCAAAACCTGAAAAAAGCAGCAGTTAAATATCAACAGAAAGATCTCTTAATGAGCAGTTGTCCCACTTGATTCTTTTTTTCACCTTTCTCTCTGTAGTACATGAAAATGATGGGTGTTAATGCCAGCAGCCATTTCATCGCCTGGTTCATAGAGTGTGCCATCTTCCTTCTAATCACTGTCACCTTCCTCATCATTGTTCTAAAAGTGGGTGACATACTTCCCAAAACAGACACAGCACTCTTGTTCCTGTACCTTATGGACTACAGCCTGTCCATTATAGCCATGAGCTATTTTATTAGTGTTTTCTTCAATAACACCAACATAGCAGCCTTGGTGGGCAGTCTTGTGTACATCCTCACCTTCTTCCCCTTCATCGTGTTGCTTGTCATCGAGAATCATTTGAGCTTCTCTGTGAAGAGCCTACTGGTAAGTTCTGCTTTTCAGTAACAAAAACTTTTAAGTAAACAAAAATGTGTGTGGGAGCAGATGCTCACCTTCAATGAACTTCAGTTCTTATTATATCTTGTGTCATATATATATGTGAGTTGGGTGCCTTTCTAGATTCCATTGGTGTGTGTGGTACGACAGCACAACAGGAGAGTTGGCCTTGGCCTGTTTTGGAATTAGTTGTGTCCCATGACCGAAAGCAGTATTTGTGGAATTTTAGTGTGTGAGTTCCCACCTGCCAGCTAAATCAGAGTAGTCTGAGCTACGTACTTCACCCTTTCAAAATGCAAAGCAAAATGGGTTACTTTCAACCACCATAAAAAACAAGGCTGTCTCCATAAGGAGTTTAGGTAGCGGGGCTGTGCAGCAGGGCTGGCTCTGCTCATTGCTAGTTCTGCTCATCCTTTGGTTTCATGTATCTCAAATTCCTAGCCATGGAAATAGAATTTCTTATCAAGGGTAGAAACAGATAGGTATTAGGTTCCAGAAGCCAGACTTGTTTTTTCTGAGTCGCCAAATTCAGGAAAGTATATCTATTAATGCAAGTGGTAAAATTATTAACCACATGGCAGGTAATTCTCAAGTACTGCTGTATTTGAAAAGCCTAAAATAAAGCCCTGTATGAGGGAGGAAGTTGCGACCTGGGTGTGGAAGCAGAAGGAAAGCAGCCTCTAAGGAGTCACTACAGTCCATCACCAGAAGCACTGCCCATCATAAGCCTGGTCCAGTGCTCTTTGTGGCTACTGGAAAAAAAACACCCAAACCCACCCATTTTTCTGGCCAATGAGATACCTGATTGGCTGACTGATTTGATTTCTCTTTGAGACTGCTTCATAAGTTCTTTGTTTTCAATTTTGTTTATTTCACAGAGTCTGTTGTCTCCAACTGCGTTCAGTTATGCAAGTCAATACATTGCTCGATATGAGGCACAGGGCATAGGTACGTTCATTGTAGTCAAAAGTAGGCTTTGAGCCTCCGTGGTTGTGACATTTCACTAACTAATATGGATTCTGTTTGTGTTTCTAAATTCCTCTCTGCAGGTCTACAGTGGGACAACATGTATAAGTCCCCAATGATTGGAGACAACACTTCCTTTGGCTGGATGTGCTGGCTTATTCTGATAGACTCTTTGATTTACTTCATCCTGGGGTGGTATATAAGGAATGTTTTCCCAGGTAGGGATACGAAGCATCGAGGCTGGTGCTGTACCATCTCTTTTGGAAAACAGCACTGGCTGGTTCCATGGTTCAGGCAGTAAGACGGTCTGCACACACAGGATACCTCTGTTTCTGTATCAAAGGGAGCATGACTTTGTGGATGTCTGAGAGTACTAATGAAACTGAGACAGAACAGAGCAAGGGAGAATTAGGGTTCCTCTGCTTATCAAATGGGTAAGTGGGTCTCCTGAGGAAGCTGAAGCCAAGGACATGGGAAGATGTGTTTGCGGTCTGGTGGGTGAAAATGAGAACAGAGCATGTTAGCCTGCATTTGTCAGTTGAGTGATTTTGTGTTGTGTTACTTGTATCATTTGATTTCAAAAAGTAATTCCTGCCTTGGGCAAGAGCCAGTACATTTGTCTTTTGCTTTTCTTCCCCACCTAATGAAGCAGTCCACTGGCATACAGAAATCTACCCAGTGGAAAATGTAAAGTACTCCTGCCCTCCAGCTATAAAGTTACTGAGAATAACAAATTAGTGAATGCTTCCTATTGTGTCAATCAGGCAGTTTCTCTACCAAGTTTCAGTAGCACATGAGCACATCAAGAGGGGAAAGCTTTGGGTGTTTATTTTTGCTATTTTGAGCACACCCCCAATGTGATACTTGCTCAGAAACAGATAGCTAAATGAGATTCCTCTTCTTGCAGGTAGATACGGTATGGCTGCTCCCTGGTATTTCCCGTTGCTTCCATCTTACTGGATCGAATACAACAGTTACCTCCCCTTCTGGAATGAGAAACGAGGAGGCCTTCTCTTCTCCAAGTTGATGTTAAGGAAAGAAGCAACTCTCAACAATAAGATATGTATGTGAATACTAGATGGGGTAGCAGTACTAACTTAACTTTTAGGTAAATGAAGCCAAATTTGAAAAAGGGCACCATGCTCAGAAAGCACATGTCTCTATTGAATCCTTATTTTGTGGCACAGGAAAAAATGGGAGCTGTTAATTCTGTAGAGATTTAGCTTTTAAATTATATTTGTTCTTCCTATTTGATGTGGAAGTCCAGTGCTGATTTTCACATGCATTTTTGTGTATGTTGTAGTTGGGCAGTTTTACCTTAGATACATATACCTTGGTCTACAATGCTCTGTGTGCAAGCAAATATAGGTTTCCACTTGGCAAAAGGGACGTGTACTTCTTTGTTCATCTCTTTAAATATTTAGCCTGTGAAATATTGTGAGATCACACATAAAATCTTGCTGATTCTACCTAACTGAAAGTAACTCAGTAGTTTTGCTGTATGTCCTCTAAATTTCTGTGCTTGCTTCGTATAAGTGCTCTGAAATGTCTAAATATGATACCTTTTCCAAAGTGATTAATGCCTATTGTCAGGACTTATTAGAAGCTGCAGAAGTTAAAAGAAGTCCCAGAGAGCTCAAAATGGTACAGATCTTGTGAAACATTCTTTACATTCCTAATTGAAAGTCACCTACTTTTGCTGTATTTTGTCCTTTAAAAGCTCTGCTTGTCTCTGAGGTGAAAAAAAGTATTATAGACCTTCTGCAGCGCAGTAACTGTCCTCTGACCCTTCAAAGGTGCTCCCCTTCCTCACCTGGAACCAGAGCCCACTGATCTCACCTTGGGAGTCTCCCTCTGTGGCATAACGAAAGTTTATGGATCCAAAGCTGCAGTGAACAACCTCAACCTCAACTTCTATGAAGGGAACATCACTTCCCTGCTGGGACACAATGGAGCTGGGAAAACTACAACCATGTGTGTATCTGCTGTCTTTTTTTATACTGTGGGGTGTGATTGGGTGAACAAGAGACCAAGTGGGGCTGTGCAGTGCTGGGAGACTGAATACGATGATTTATTAGGCCAAATCTCTCTTGTAGTTTTATCTCGTTCATGGATGACCTCAGCAGTCCCTTCATCTGTTAGAATTAAAGTTTTTTTTCTGCTTAGGAACATGCTTTTTATTCTGGTAGGATACCTGAAATGCACAGCACAGCAGCTGTTCCAGCATTTTATTCCATGACACTTTGGTGCCTGTGGTTAGGTTGTTCTGAAAGCTGTGGGTAGCTTGTGCACACACCAAAGCTGAAGTGATATTAGCAAGGAAGCTTAATAAAGGTATACTTCAGCTGTACAAACTCATGTGTCGGCTGGGTTGGGATGGCAGTGAGTTAATACATTGGCCTTTCAGCCCTTCCAGCCTTGCCATTTATAAATTATTATTTGAGTTGTTAGATAACAGCACTAAAACAGACTTGTAGAACTTGATTTTTCCACTGATATATAGGTGCATCACTCTGAAAGCAACATTAAGCTGATAAATAGAGGCCTCAGAAGAGCCAAAAACACTAAGACAGATGTGTGCTTCATCTCAGCTTATTATCAATTCATCTCATATCCTGTTTGTGAAGCATAGGCAATAGTGATATGCAGAAAAGCATAACAGCTTCTTGAAACTTAGTGCAGGCTTCAAACCCCGAGTAAGGTCACAAGTTACTTCTTTCCTTTTTAATGATGGTTAAAAGTCCCAGAAGAGAGAGAAGCTCTGGGAAGGTGCAGGGCAGTCTGATATGCATCATTTCCCATTAGTCCCTAGAGGACAGCACCAAAAATGACCTATAATGTGCAAGTAGTTATTCTGAGCAGAGGGTGTTTGACTTAGGTCTGTTGGGTATTGCTAGGTAGATAGTTATTTGCTTGAACTAGATGAAAATGCTGCCTACTGTGAGATGTTTTGTCTGGAAGTCCTTGCCCATCTCTTTTTAATAATGGCAGTGAAATCAGGTTTTCATGCTGTGATGTGGTTAGTATGATGAAGATGTGGTTTTCAGTCTCTGTTGTGGTTAGCAATGTGAGGCTGTCTGGATTCTGCAGATAAACCTCAAAGAATGAAGAATAACTCTATTATGTGAATTCCCGGTGATTAAATTGGAAGTCAAGGGCATTCATAAGTATTGATGCATAGGATATGCAATGGTCTGACTTAAGGAGAAGGGAAGGCTGAAGAGGATGAAAGTACATGAGAAAAGCAGCCAGAGTTCAGTGTGTTAGCTGGGTATTTGCCCTTGTGTTCCCTCAGTAGGGTAGGAGGATGTCCTTTGATGCTAATTGGCCACTGCTCTGCCAAAGCATGGACAGACAGCAGAAACAGCAGTGCTCAGTGGTTTTTGGCTGGAAGAGGTGTGGTAGTGATGTAAGGGAACTTTGAAAGTGATGATATTACAGGACTATGTGAAAAAATGACTTATGGCTTTCTTCTTTTTCTAACTTCCTTTCCTATATACGTTTCCCTTTCAGATCTATTTTGACCGGGTTGTTCCCCACATCATCAGGTACTATCTTTGTGTATGGCAAAGACATCAGGACTGACCAGGAGGTTATCAGGAAGAACATGGGTGTGTGTATGCAGCACAACGTGCTTTTTAACTACCTCACCACAAAGGAACACCTACTGCTCTATGGGTACATCAAAGTCCCTCACTGGAGTAAACAGGAGCTATACCAAGAAGTAAAGAGGTATGAAAATAGCAGGATTGGAGAAGGAAGAGGGGACTGTAAAAATTGTGTTTGTAGGTATCATTGCCACTGCAAAGCTCAAACAAATGGTTTTGAGGACTGTTGCAGACCTAGAATAGAGTTCAATTAACACCTTAGTCTGACTGGAGGAATATATTGAGTGTTGATATCAGTATCTGTAAGAAAACAATGTCTCTTCTCCAGGGGATTTACAAGCTTCTGTTGCAATTTTTTCGAGATAAGTCTAGTCCTTACTGCTTTACAATTTTCCACAGAAAGAGATCTAATCAACCAGTCAGAAAGATGATGTTGGCTCTATTGGCTCTGCAGAGAAGTGAAGCAGTCAGAACATTCCAGGAAGTTTGGATCTTGGTATTCTCAGTTGATGAGGTTGAGCCTTTAGCCTTGACTTGCCAGACGGAAACTTTGAAAACATCCTAAAAAAAGTGTTTTAAATTAAAATCCCAGTGACTGAGCTACAGGGTGATCCATTTCCCTGCACTGTGACCATTCAGTAGAGCAGTCCATACTTGAGCAATTTTTCATTTGCAGTTACGTTTTTTTGGGGCATTTTCAGATTCCCTACTTTTAAAAGGTGGCTGAAAGACAACCTTTGGGGGTTGTTTTTTCTTTGTTTTCAAGGACTTTGAAGGAGACTGGACTGTACAGCCATCGTCACAAGCTAGCTGGCTCCCTGTCTGGGGGAATGAAGAGGAAATTATCTATAGCTATTGCCCTCTTGGGTGGATCAAGGGTGGTGATACTAGACGAACCAACCACAGGAGTGGATCCATGCTCTCGGAGAAGTATTTGGGAAATTATCTCCAAGAATAAAAAAGGTACTGTGATGAGATGTTGCCCCATGGCAAAGGTGATCCATGTCACTTTTGCAAATATGGTATCCGTGGCTTTGAACTGTGGATTTTAGAGACCACAGAGAAATTGAAATTTTGCAGGTCCTCTGGGTGCATCTTGTCTGGTTTCTGTAAATTCAGTGTAATTTTAAAAGTAACTTTACTGTAATACACAATTTACAATACAGTAACTTTCAGCTTCTCAATAATGTTGCCTTTCATCCAATTTCACTAATAATTACAAAAAAGCACAGTCGATTTTCACCTGATGCTCTGTCCCCTCATTCAGCATAGCTTTCGCCTGTCTCTTGTAATCATGTGTGCTTATTCTGCGGTGGCTGACATCAGCTTTGTATTTTCCAGGCAGAACCATCATTCTCTCGACACATCACTTGGATGAAGCAGAAGTTCTGAGTGACCGAATTGCCTTCCTCGAGCATGGAGGGCTCAAATGTTGTGGTTCACCATTCTATCTCAAGGAAACATTTGGTGATGGATACCATCTGACACTCACAAAAAAGAAGGTTTGTCTCTGAGTTAGAAGGCAAGCCATAGCGTCCCACAGATATTAAGCATGCTGCAGAACGTTCTTCTCAGTCTTGGGCATCTGGAGTGAAATGATTGTTTCAGTATAGTTCCACTTTCATAGAATAACTTCTTTATTCAGCCACTCTATGCCCAAGTGAGTGGGATGTGTTTTGGGTTGAATCCCTCGGTTTTGGCCACACAGGTTCAAGAATATGTTAGACTGTTGACTATGCTGGACTGTTTCCTTGGGCTGCCAGTAAGGTCATTTTTTCATGTGCCCCAACCATTGAGGTACCTGGGTTATAGTGCACTCTGCTCTCCAGCTCACTCTGCCTGTCCTGTGTTGGTATTCACATGCTTCTTTTTATAAATAAGTTTCCATCAGAAAGATAGCCTATGTGGAGAGTTCTCCAAAGCACAGGAGTCTTAGCTTCAGCCCCTCTACATAAAGATGTGCAGCTCTACTAGACAAGGCAGAGGTCTAAATTGAGCTTTCTGTATCCTAGGTGCACAGTGCAGTCCTTTTTATCTTACCTTCCCTGCTGGACCTTAGCTTCTTTTTGTGTCCCATGAGCACGGTCACTGCAGCAGGCACTGCTGGGGGCAGAGACAGAGATTTGCCTGTTTGTGAGCTTGCATGGAGCTGAGCTAGAGGTCTCAGCAGCTTTATCTGCAAGGCAGCTATCAAGGCTTGTTCAGGGATGCATGCACTTATGGCTATATCAGCAGAAGCTGAGTGGCAGATCCAAGGATGTGGATCTGTGGTGGGGGTACCAAAAAGCTATTGAGGATTCAGATGGGAGGACACTGCTAACAGAATGTGTGGCCGCCGTTTCCCTTAAAGCAGAGGGAGGCAGCAGGGCCACCAGACCAGCCTCTGTTGCCCTTGGAAAAGAGGAATATCAGTGCTCTGCTCTATTGAAAGAACAGAGTGTCCTGAAGGGTTACAGGCAAGGCCATGTGTAGAGTGTGGATTCTGAAGGTCAGAGAAATAAAGCAGATGTGAATAGTCCTTCGATAGTATCTGGCCTGAGGAAAATTATTCTGCTTTCATGGAGAGGGAAATTCTGCTCTTGACAGCATTTATTACAGTGCAAGTCCTATTTTTCACAGGAAAAGAGTGTATTTGTGCTGGCAGCTGAGTTCATGTGTCAGCTCTCTTCTGGTTAGGCTTTCTCTCTGTTGCGCTACAAACCCTCCATCTAGTGCAATGTGGTCAATTCAACCCAGTCTCAGTATCTTTGTAGACAGAGGGAGCCCAGCGAAGTCTTGGATGGGCCAAGATAGGCACATCCCCACCTCTTAGAATCATAGAGTGGTTAGAGTTGGAAGGGGCATTAAAGATCATGGAGTTCCAACCCCTCTGCCATGGACAGGGACACCTCCCACTAGAGCATGTTGCTCAAAGCCCCATCAAGCCTGATCTTGAACACTTCCAGGGATGGGGCATCCACAGCTTCCCTGGGCAACCTCTGGCTCCGGTGTCTCACCACCGGAGAATTTTTCTAGTATCTAATCTAAATCTCCCCTCTTTCAATTTGAAACTGTTACCCCTCATCCTATAGTTGCACTCCCTGATGAAGAGTCCCCTCTCCATCTCTCCTGTAGCTCTCTTCAGGTACCAGAAGGCTGCTATAAGGTCTGCCCAGAGCCTTCTCGAGGCTTCCAACTCTCTCAGCCTGTCTTCATAGGAGAGGTGCTCCACCCCTCTGATCATTTCTGTGGCCCTCCGTTGGACCTGTTCCAACAGGTCCATGTGCTTCTTATGTCCAAGTACTTCAGGTGGGGTCTCACGAGAGCAGAGTTGAGGAGTGCTTCTTTAAGGTACCTTCAAGGGCCAGAAACCCACTTTGATCTACTTTTGATACTTAAACTGAAATGTTACATCTCTGGACTGAGATCACCTACTTATTATTGTATGGGACAAGATCTGGGACAAATCCTGTGGTAGAAAGTTCGACCTCACAACCTTCAGCAAACACAGTGTTTTCCTCCTTTTTCAGAACATGATAGAGGAGTGTGATACCACAGCAGTGACCTCCTTGATCCAGTCCCACCTCCCGGAGGCTTATCTCAAGGAAGATATTGGTGGAGAACTTGTGTATGTGCTTCCACCCTTCAAGTCCACAGTCTCAGGGGCCTACCAGGCACTTCTCAGAGCCCTCGATAACAGCTTGAGTGATCTCAACCTTGGTTGCTATGGGATTTCAAACACAACTGTGGAAGAGGTATGAGCTCAGGATCCGCTCAATTTAATGAGATGTTTTGGAGATTAACTTCAGAGCACTGTGTAGCTCTACTTTCTGTGCTAGACGGTGGCACATTTTTGATGTGAGAGTTGCAGGCAGGGGAAGAAGTGGTTTGATTGTTCACTATGTTACACTTATAAAATCACATGAGTGTACAGATATATTCATGAAACTATACTGATACATAAAGCATACCACTGCCTCACCTTGCTAACAACTTTTCGGCATTTTACCCAGAAAAAGAGATGCTGGAATTAGACTAAGGAGAGAGGGCAACAATGTGTTTCTCTTTGAACTCTTCTCCTTCCCTCCACAAATCTGGATTTGTCCACAGATACAGTCAGCAGGGAAGGAGTTAGCAAACTAAGTGATAAACCTCGGTGTGGATGCTGTATTGTACAAAAGAGTCACCTGTGCATTTCAGAGTAACACGGGCCCATGGGAAATCTCTGGTCAAATAAACACAAATATTTAGTTGGGTCAGAGACGAAAAGTAACTTTAGATGATAAGCTGTGATGAAAGAAAAGGAGGGAAGGAGGTTTTTACCTTTCTGCTCAGAAATTCTTGCTTGCTTTTATGGCATTTTCCTAAGGCAGCAAGAATGAGTTATACAGCATGTACCATGTGCAGCTTGGGTGCTACAACTGTGCACACTCCCAGCATGGAAGCAGCCAGGATTGTCAGAGGCTACAGGGGAAAACATCCTGCCCTCCTTGTTTCTTTACTGATGCCATGTAGGGAGAGCTGCCTGTGCACTGCTCTCTGTGTGGGTGTGGAGGGGGTAGAATTATGTAGGGCCTGAGCTGAAATGCAGCTTTGTTTGCACCTACTCAGTCACAGAGCAGGTGGTATGAGGACAAGATAGGTCCAAGGGGAAGCTGCAAAGGTTTAAGAATCCACTGCTGCAGCAGGAGAGAGACGGGACATGACAGGGCGCCTAGGCAACAACAATTTCATACTGGAAAAAAACAGTTAATTTCTCTTGCAGAGCACAAAGGGAACATAAAGAGAATTGTAATTCACAATTGATATACCAACTACAGCTTCAAAGTAGGAGAGTGGATTCTGATTATTGTTTTGGTAAATCGAGTCATTTGGACCAATTTTCCTTCATATTTTCTTGCTCTATAGGTGTTTCTCAATCTTACAAAAGAGCTCGGGAAGGACCAGCAAGAAGATGCTGAACTGCCCCAACGGCTGCCTGGAGCCAATGTTCAAACTGGCAGTGACGAGATGTCTATGAGCACAGATACCTTCACAGAAAGAGACGGTACTAAATTACTTCCAGGTTTTATTCCAGATTTGTCGCAGATGCAGATGGTGACAGATGGACTGATTTGAGCTCCCTGTTCTCTTTTTGTTTAAAACCATATTTCACCCAACCAGGAATCACAAAACCAATAAATCACTTAGAAGTACAACACTCAACAGTTATTTAGATCCACTGGTTTGGAAAAGTCTGAATCACAGAATAAATTAAAGAGGGGTTCTGTTTGTATCTGCCTTCCTTTAAACTGATCCAGATTTTAATCTAATCAAATACAACATGTGGGTGAAAGAGCAAATGTATACCTCTGAAAGTAATTGCTGTAATTGATGTAGAGGATCATTTCTACATAATTAGTAGAATCAGAGCAAAACTTTGTGGGAACCTCTTAACCTGCTGCTAAAGCAGCAGAGCTCTGAGGTGGGTCCTCCTCTGCTTGTTGTGGTGCCCCAGCTGTTGTAGTACGGTCAAACAGCAAAAAGGGCCATAGAAGTGTGATAAATTCATGTTCAGAAAACAATGAAACTACACCAGTATCCCTGGGGGGCTGAGAGCTGCAAAAGGTGCTATGGCCCAAAGATGAGTAAGTATCTGGCTGAACAACCTTTCTCACAGATTGAAAACATGGTTTTACTTATGAATATACCATTTATAATTAGGGGAGCAGATAAGGTACAACAAGAGGTATTTTCATACTCATTTCTCAAAGCTGGTCTGTACTAGAAATATTACTGTAAACAGCAACTCATATGTGTAGAGAAGTGGTTTGTGTCACCCCTAATGACAGCACTGAAAAGAATTTACTTCATGTGTTATATAGGTTAATATTTCAAAAAGAGGAGTAGGTTGCACAGGGTTTGGTTCTGCTTTTAGTATACTACAACCCTGTCTATGCAAATAGTCATTTATGTGACTTCTTGTTTCAGAATGAATTCTCTTCTTGATTTGTCTGAGGATATACTTTCTAAATTATGAAAAGTTTTAGTTTACAAATATAAAAGAATAATACCTTTTCCTTGTAAGTTGCAGTTGGATATATAGGATGTAGATAACTTCTTGCATCTAGAAGCCTGTGTTCCTCTTGCAGGATCTCAAAATGAATGCACTAGATGTATGCATTTGAAATTAAACAAAAAGTGGTGTCATATGAGCTTATGACTTGAGAGCCAAAGTCTGAGTCTCAAGCTCGACCCTTGAGTCTGTTCCAACTTGGTAGTTTTGATTTGTCATTTGTAAGGGAGTGCAGGAAACTAAATATACTCCCAGGGTACCATAACCATCAATTCCCCACATTCCACAAATATTGATCCATGACAAAATGTGTTCTTCTTTTGTAACCAGATCAACTCCTGATTAGATCAAAAAGTCTACAGGGTTTTCCGTTACTGCTTAAGAAGACATCAGCTTTGTTCATTAAGAGGTTCCACCATACCAGGCGGGATGTCAGAGGCTTCATTGCTCAGGTTATCCTCCCAGTCCTCTTTGTCACGGCCGCAATGGGACTTGGGACACTGAGAACTAAGGAGACCGAATATCCCGAACTGATTCTTTCCCCTTCTCTGTATGGTACATTCGACCAGGCAGACTTCTTTGGGTGAGTGGTGTTCTTTGTGATCCTTAAACCTCTTTGTTTGTAAATAGTCAGTTTACCATCAGGATTATTTCTACACAGATGCAGTAGAAAAGTATTATGCATATAGTATGTAGCTATTTTATCTGTGTAACTGTTATGCGGATAACATATAGAAATCCTGTTCCTAAGGGGTCTCTCAGAGGGATGACTTTGCTTAAAGCAGCAATCAGAAAGCTTTAGAAAAACAACCTCTGAGTTGGAATTTCTTGTGAAATGTGAGGAATATTTGTGTTTGCCATTGGAGTCTTCCTGTGAGGAGCTATACTGCCTCAAGGAGATTTTCTTAATATATATATATATATATATACACTCCTACCCCAAAGTGAGATGGAGGTCCCCATACCAGTTGTCTCCAACATTACAACTCTGGTATCAAATTCTATCCATCTGGAAAATTGCCTGCATTATCCTCTCCTGCCCAGGCCCCACCAGTCTAAGGCATGCATTCATTTGAAGGGAACACACTTTTTCAGTGTGATTAAGGTGTCACTACTGAATTATTTCATTGTGCTTAAAAATCCTATTACAAAAATTATTATAATTTGTATCATTCTGATTTCATGATGTGAACCGCTGTCTTTCTCCAGTGGTTCTCAGCTTTAAGTGAGAAATATAAAATTTAGGTCTCAGGCAAGCAAGCACGCATGTCTGCTCTTAGGTGTTTTTTCCTGGGACTGCTCATGCCTTTCCACTTTGGTTCTGCTAGATGAGGAAATGGGCCAGAACTGTGTGTGTAACTCCTCTGTTCCTGATGCTCTCCGCTTCTCCTGATGGATCTTTGCTAGAGAGCTGGGTCAGAAGCAAGAAGCATCTTCTTGAATGACCAAAACCAAATGGACTTCACAAATGAGAGAGCTGACTGAGACACAACTGGAAGTAGTGCCTGAAAATTGCAGTAGATGCCTTTTCCCTAGAAAATAGAATCTTGACTGCCCCAAAGTTCATCAGTCTCTTGCTTAGGTCTAGAGGCAGCAAATCGCTGGAGTAGCTGTGCCACTCTGAGCGATGAGCAGTCCTTTTAAGCCTGTATGATTGCCCTTACCCTGCAAACCACTTAAGTACATGCAGTACAAGCACTGCAAATAACTATTTATTTAGCATCTTAAATAAATGATGCTAAATCATTTATTCTTAAATAAATAAATATTTATTCTTAAATAAATGATGCTAAATCATTTAAAACAGTTTCATTCAGACTTGTTTCATTCAGACATGTTTTTTGTCTGCTCAGTGGTAGTGGAAGTACCTTGAATGTTTTTCTTTTTTCTTTTTTCTTATTTTTCTCTTTGTTAAATCTTAGGAATTTTAATGAAACCACAGAAGCTTTAGTTGCTTCTATGCTTGCTTTCCCTGGAACGGATAACACATGCATGAATGAAAGCAATTCGTAAGTAGTTCTTGGGTTTCTTCCATTTAAATTCTGAATCTGCAAGAGAATTGAGATGGCACTATTAGCCATTAGATCTTAATAACCATCTTTGATCATCTGCAGAATTTTCATACGTTGGTGCCACATGCAGAGAAAACAAAAACCTCTCCCGCCTCTCTTCAGATTTACCTGCAGACTCTTCCAGCTCATTAGGAGGTGTCTAACTGGCCTTTTCAGGCAGGCACAAGCTCATGCTGCTCACAGACTTGAACTGGTGGCATGCAAGTCAGTTCTGAGCAGGGACCAGTGTGAAGCAGAACTCAGCCCTGCCAAGAGCCTGTGTGGCTCCCACGCAGCTTGGAGCAAAGGCTTGCATCTGCCAGCACAGAACTAGATATTCTTGAAGACAAGAAACTATACTGAGCTTTAAAGGCTGAGGCTGGGACTTCCACACAGTCCCAGGGCCTTGACAGTGGTGTTCTTTGCTTGCCTTAAGAAGTATTCACTGCCTCAATTGTACTTCTTTATTACTTTGAGTAGTAAGGGAGCTGCTTTGGTGGTGGCAGGATGCCAGGACAAGAGCAAACTACTCTTAACTCTGGGAAGTAGTCCTTGTCTCCCCAGTAATCCCAGGTATAACACTAAGCCCACCCAGAAAGTTCTTCACAAAGCTTTTGTTATCTGTATTTAAAAGCTGTGCCACAAGGGCTGGTCTGTTAGAGCTCTGCAAATAAATTTTCAAGGAATTGGCAGCAAAATCCTGGACAAGCTTGCATACTCATGCATGCCATGTATCTGCAGGCAAATATTTATGCTGAGTAGTTACAGTGACCGCCTACTCAGTGCAGTCCGTCACAGGACTCCCCAGTTATTGCAATGGCAACAGACCTTATTTCTGCATAGTAAAATGATTTTGGCTTCTGCATGCTAAGTCCTTGCACTGTCTACCATGGGAATGAAGCAGTGTCTGGGTTCCTTCCTTCCTTCAGCTGAACAAATCCAGGCACAAGAGAGCAGTAGTGAGGGCTCTCTGCCGACAGGCAGTGGGAGGATGGGTATTCCCTGAAGCACCCAGAGCTGACAAGAAGGTCTGCTTTTCTGCTGAAGCTGCTCACTGCCATCCTTGCTGTCATTAAACATGACAGCAATTAGTATCGTTTGCACACCTGAGCACAGAGAACCTCAGAGGAAAATTTGTTCACTTTCAGGCAGTGTTTAGAGGAGGACATGCTTGGCCCGTGGATTATCAGTGGAAACCAGAGAACGAAGTATTCTGCCTGCAACTGCACAGATGGTATCCAGGTAATTTGAATAAATCCAAAAGAGAGGAAGTTTGGGGGATATCTGGGGAGGCCTTGTAGGGTGGGAGTGGCATTGTGGGCAGGCATGATACTAAAGGGAACTCAGTGTTCAGATTCTTCCTGTCTCGTTTTGGCCTTGTTGATTTTGTACACTAGTTAACCACTGTCTGCACCAGTTTGGGCACAGGAAAGGAAACACTATCCTCAGAAAATATGTGTGCTAATATCTCTGCCTTCCTCCCCATGATGGGAAAAGGTGTAATGGTGTTTTTGAATGTTGTATGATTGTCCATTTAGCAGAGGTAAAACATGTAGTGAAGAGAAAATTGCATTTTATACAAGCACTGTCATTATATGAAAGCACAGCTATTATTGCTGATAGCTCTTCAGAATTTAACTTTATGCAAAGTCTAGATCCATCTGCTTTTACTCTGCTCCTTATAAATAGTAATGATTAATGACATTAGTTATATGCATTATGGTGGTACCTACTGAACTAGATATGGGGGCTGCTTTATATGTCTTTATATGCACTTGGAGAAAAGGCAGATTCTGCCCCAATGATGTTACAATTTTACAGTCCAGTTTGAAGTTGAGCTCACCTTTCAGTGCTTTTCACCTATCTTCAGCTTTTTTCCAGTGGGAAATCAGATTCAAGGTGCGATGTGGTGGCATTTGTAAGATAAAGCATGTACTTAGTTGAATATTCGTATTCATTCCTTGAAATGCAGATATTTTATGCGGTTTTCTGGACATACACTTAATTTCACATCATTAGAAGTGTTGGCATAATTTCTCCAGTACGTCAGAATAATGTTCAAAGCTGATTCTTGCGTCTAGCAGGCACAGGCAGGTGTTCCTCAGCATGGAGGAAGCTATTTTGTGTATTCCGATGCAAAGGTATGAACCGGTACACAAGGTTTTTATTATGGATGAGCTGAAAGAAGTAGCCAGCAAACTGTTTGGTAGGACACTTCAACCTTATGAAACAGTCAATGTGACTTTGACCCTCAGCATGTTAAATTACATATTCAAGACTTATCCAAGGTTTATCAGAAGCTCTGGAAAGTATTCCCAATGACTGGCAGTAAAGCAAAAATGTAGAGTGTAGCTGCTGTGAAATGCAAGATGAGAGTTTGAGGTTACCACAATGTTTTCTGCTTTGTGAGTTGTTTTGCCCTCTGCTGTTGTCTGTGCAGTCACACTGATGCTCTGCTAAGTAGGATCAGCCTTAATTCAGCAAAAATCTTCCCATACAGCATGAAGCACAGTTCAAGGTCTCACTGATGTCAGTAGAACTGACGTATAGATTTAAGCAAAGGTTGTTTTTGAGCACCTTG
This sequence comes from Pedionomus torquatus, assembly GCA_013398155.1. Lineage (NCBI taxonomy): Eukaryota > Metazoa > Chordata > Aves > Charadriiformes > Pedionomidae > Pedionomus > Pedionomus torquatus. The sequence goes on from VZRU01002501.1 coordinate 33,410, forward strand.
CTAAATATGTTTGGGATATAAGCCACGTGTATTTGCACCCTGATTTGCAAATAATCAGCTTCTGTAGGAATCAGTCCCAGGACCAGAATGGTGCCATTGCCTGCTCTCAACCTTTTCCTGATAGGCTAGTTTTTAGTTAAAATGCAGACACTAACTCTTTTGTTTGTTTGTCTCCACTCAGACATGTCCACAGACAAACTACACTCCCCCTCACAGAAGGACATTCTCCACACGGACACTTTATAACCTTACAGGGCACAATGTGGAAACCTACATTTTGGCAACTACCAAAGACTTCCTGCAAAAACGGTATGGCATAAATCTTCAGCCCTTCTCTGAATCGTACTGGGAGCAGACTTTTATATGTGTCATATCCATTGGGCTTGAAGAGGTGACAGAACAGTAGGGGTTTAGAAGGGTATCTCTGCATCTGGTGAAAGGAGGTAAAATGTCCTGCAATTACAGAGTTAAAGATAAAGGTCTATGCAAGTGCTCCACTTGATTTTAGCAAAGTTAGCCTAAGGGATAACATGTCAGTCACCTCATAGGCTGATGGTTGGATCCCGAGATAAGTCTTTGTCTGACTTGGGCATGCTTGAAAAAAGGAAAATCTCTTCATGAGATTTACTTCATGAAGTAAGCCCTGGGGAGAGACTTTCCTCCAAGTTTGATTCTCTACAGAGTCTCACTGTGTGCTTCACTTAGATAAGTGCATCTGTTCCAGTGAAATTAGAGGCTGGACATTTTCTTGCACTATGGGGTTGTTAGAGCTATTCATTTGTCTGGATTCTGCAAGACAGCTGTGCACCATGACCTGGGGAAAAAACAGCCTGCCATTAAGGTTTTCAAGGAATGTGTTCATCTACCATAGATTTAGACTGAGCTGCTCTTCTTCTGGGTAAGAAGCAGTCACTGTATTCAAGTGCTGTAGGTGAGCAAGTCACATGGCTCCAAAATGTTTCTCAAACGGAGGCTTTCAGCACAGTTTTGTGATAGTGCTGCCAAGTTTCTGTTTCCCTTTTTTTCCCACAAATAAGGACTCCTGCAGCAGTGTTGGCTTGGCCATACACTAGGTACTGGGTTAAGTTCTTTTAAGTAAAGCTAAAATTATCTGAGGTGACAGTGGCATGTACCAACCAAAGGTATTAGAGCTTTTGAATGAGGGCAACAATGCATTTCCCTCTGTTTTTCGCTCAGGTATGGTGGCTGGAGCTTCGGGATGCCTTTGACAACAGATCTCCAGTTTGATATCAGACCAGTGCCCCCCAACAGAACATTGACTAAGGTAACTAACCTCCACCTGCTTGTCTTAGCATGGGAAGTGTGGGACCTGAAAGAAGTGATGCTGGCTTCAGAGCTATGTCAGAAAATAGAGGAAAACCCTCTGAAATCTGCGTCTTGGCGCAGGAGATACTTGCAATTAATTTCCTTTCTTCTTCCCATTTTTTATTGGTCTGACTTCTCTTGCTGGCAGGAGACAATTTTTCTGCTGTCATAATTCTACTTTACAGAGGTGAAAAGATCAATTAATAGCACCTTTATCTCACGAAAGAATGTATGTACCCTAACTAGGGCTGGCTGGTGGATTCTGATATACCCATTTCTCTGTTTCTGCTCAGTGAAAATGTTGTAATACATCAGTATTAAAAGGCCCCAGGCTGAAAACTGAGGTAGCTGGAAAACTCAAGAGGGTTGACAAGATCCTGTGATCTCATTGCAAGACCTAGCTACCAGGAGAGTGTTCCTGCAAGAGCAGTGTTGCTTTCAGAGGTGGCTCCAATAAAAGGGAATCATAGGGCTTTTTGTTTCACTAGCACTAAGAGCTCATGTAATGAATTTGCAGATATTTTCACCTAGGACTTTGTGTCTTCCTGGTTGACATTGCTCTGTGGCAGAGGCCAACACTGGTTGTTGATTCAGTGGGTGGGCAACAGCAGAGAGAGTTAAAGGATAGTTCTTCTGATGAAGCTTTCCAAAGGTGATCACTGTGCAATCTGACAGAGTGCAAAGACCAAGGTACAGTGGAGGACAGGGAAGGAGGGCTTCTAGGGTGTTCTCCATCTTGTGCATTGAAAAGCGAAGCCAAGGTATTGAAGGAGCCCAAGTTAAATTCCAAATGTTTGGGTCAGCAAGGACAGCTGACCTAAATTTTCCTGAAAAATGCCTTCCAAGTTACTAAGCCTGTTCTGGGGCACTCCAAGTGGGGCACCCAGACTAAAGTCAAAACTCCTCTGAAAGCTTGGAGGAAACAAATCTCCCCTGAAAACCTTGACAGTTTATAATATGAGGGGATGGAGTGAAGACATTCAGTGTCCTGTATTGGGCTGTTCATTAAGGTGTTGTGTCTTATTAAATCTTACTTGGCAAATGAATCCAAATAGCTTGCATATGAACATTCACGTGGGCTGAAAACTGGCTTGAGGACCATAAACATATGATCTCACAGCTTCATTTTAGATCTGAAAACATTGCTGTTTGCTTATCACATCAGATTTAATACCTGGAAACCTTTATAGTGTTGAAAGCAGGGCAGACTCCAGTCCTTGCTCTGCTAGGGCAAGGGGAGTGAAATCACTGAGCATGCAGGACTTGAGGATATGCAAAGGTGGATGCTGAGGGCTGTGTTTAAACCTCTAACCTTAATAGCCTAACCTCTCTGTCCTTTGGTAGGTAACTTACACCTCCAACCTGGGTGCTGTAGGTTGTGCCTGAAGTAGGGGATAGGAAATCCCTGAAAAGTACATGTCCTGTGATCTGCTTTTTTTCCCCTCAGTCCTGATAATGTACCGTGGTATAGGAAAGTTATCATGAAGAGGGAAAAGCTGTTGCTGAATGAGGAAGTGACAACTGGTTATTTTCTGCCTGAACGCAACCTTTTCTCCTCTGGCTTTCAAAGAATGTTAGACATTTGACTGCTTAGCTTTCTTTGGGAAGTCTCCACTACTGCTATTCATGAGATCTGACCAGCTTATTACAGAGAAGAAAACAAATGTCTGTATGCTTTATGTCATATATCCAGCTAGTGCTTCTTTCTTTTTTCGCAGAAGGCAAATGAAGCTGATGGGACTGCTTGGGCTGAAAGTGAAATGTGCTTTCATACTCCTTTGGTACTTAATGTGCTTTAATCATTGGATATTAACTTGTAAAGCTTATTACTTTAGATACCAACCATGGAATGATTAATTTGTGCAAGCAGAACAAATCAAAATGTTATCAGTAACAATTTCTGTCACAAATTGTTCCAATTTCTCAATTCTCTGCAGGTGTGGTATAATCCTGAAGGGTATCACAGCCTTCCAGCCTATCTCAACAGCTTGAACAACTTCATTCTTCGAGCTAACTTGCCAAAAAATGAGACTTCCAAATATGGTAAGTGTCCTTTTACATGAGCAGATAATTTCTCCCCTTTGAGGGGAATATCCTAGTTCTGTTGAAATCGATGACAGCACTTACTGTGACTTCAATGAGGCTATTTCTTTATTCCCAATGACGTGATTCCTTTTAAAACAGAGTTGAAAAACATGAATAAATCATGTATTTCATTTGTTTTTGTCGAAGACTCAGGGTGCTGGACAGGGAAGACCCCAGCTCCTATATAAAACATTTCCTTCATCCAAAATTGCCAATGTTAGCTATTTGATTCATTGCTTGTCATCATGGGGCTGAAATAGGAAGGCTACTTTAGATCATCTCCAGGGGTGGTTTAGATTAGTAAATTTTAATATGTTGCATTTCTGCTGAGAGCAACTCAGGATGTGTAGGTATGTGTATGTTTGTGTTTGAGAGACAGAGTGAGATTAAGTGAGAAATGTAATTTTCAGCTGTATTTTTCCTCTGACACATGATTTACACAGATTCCAAGGGGTGTTAGTAGCCCGTTTGGGGTTATCAGTTCTCATAGCTTCTTCTCTGTAATGTAATGCAGCAACCCAGATTCCTGACTGGGGCACCCTATCTTTACCGTTTATGGTTCAGGCTACGTTTAGGGTGCAGCATGGGCACAAACATGCTTAAGTATAAGTATGCCTGGCTCTAGAGGTGGAGGGAGTGCAGGGAGAAGAGAAAGATTTATGTTGATACCACTTTGAGAAATCTTACACAGAGATTTATGGGATCTGACAAGAGTAGCAATTGTGTGTAGAAATGCTCTACCAATTGATTTTCTTTGAGAAATAGTGCCCTTCCAGCCTTGTCCTGGTCATGCCCAGCCCCCCTCGCCTCGGAGGCTTGCCACTCCAGGTGACAGTGAAATAGGTGACAGTGTCTCTTGGCTCATAAGACTTTCTTCACTGATGTGTCTGAACTTAACTACAATGGAAAAGGCATCTGGTCTGAAGCTTTGAGTGTCATGCCATGAATTAAAGAAACAACAGAATGCTGATTACAAGTCAAAACAGCATGTCTTTCTTCCCACCTCCACATACTAATGCATTGAAGCTCCCCATACAAGAAGCTCAGCTCACAACAAGCAGAATCAGTGCCTTGTCCCCACTGCCATCCTAAAATACCTGCTGGCTTGTGCCTGTGAGATTTGCAGCATGCCCTCCAGGTCAGAAGGGTCAAGCTTTTTGGTGTGCTCTGTATGAGCATATCACAAAGCTGCAGCCCCTGTCCGGGCGTGGAGAGAGGAGACCTGAGCCAGGCACTTCCAGCGGCAGGAACATCCCAGAGCAGCTGAATTATTAAGCAATGAAGCTTCTTGCTCTGTTTCTGTATTCCCAACACATTCTGTAGCGAGAGCAAAGGCAGGAAGTTCATGTGAACAGTCAGAAAGTTTTCATAGGGAAAGTTTTATACCAGAAAATAACAATTTTCAGTGGGAAAGAACAGCAGCAGTTTTTATTCCCTCTGTACTGCTGCTTAGGCATTTTTGGAAAGAAATGCTTAGTAGTAAATGACCAGACAGATAATTCTCCGCTTCTCACTAATAATCCAAGCCATAGAATGGGAGAAATAAAGTGAATGGACAAGGATAGCTCCCCCAGGGTAGTGTAAATCCAGTCTGAAATACAATTGAACAGACGTTCTGCGTGGTATGTTCCTGGCAGCTAAATCTATTTGTTGTTGTGACAAATAAATGACAGTTTAAGAACCATTGAAATGGCCAGATAAAAGTGTGTTGTCATTTCAGCAATTTGAAAGAGGTGCCACTCCTGCTTTAAAGGTTTGACTTAGACTGCATATATTTTTAAAAAATACATAAAAAGCTTTTTACCCTGTCACTAAGCAAGTCATAATAGCTTTTGACTTATGTATATTGTGCTTTCTCTTCTCTCAATCCCAACTAACAAAAAAGAGAAAGTATTGAAATGGAAATTTTGACTTCTAGCCTAAGCTTCAGGAAAGGAAAATAGCTTTATAGTGAAGTATTAACAGATTAGACAGACGGTATCTCTCTTTCTTTCTCTCTCTATTTTAGAGAAGGGGAACATTTCCTGGCTGTTTGTGTGGCTTTATCAGCAGCCCAAGATTTTAATTCCATTTCTCTCACTGATGACAAGAATGAGTTTTTCTTCCCCCTCCAAAATGATTTTCCTATGAAATCTTCCCTTTCAAATTTATTTGCTCTGTGTGGCATTTGGTCAGCTAAACCCACAAGTCTCCTCCTTTATGGCTCCCATGTCAGAATGCTCGTTCTTAGGGAAAATAGCCCAGAATAGTTCTTCCTCGTATAACTGCTGAAAGTCAGGCACTTGGCTGTAAGGAGCTTAAATTTCAGAGGTGTCATGTTCTAGCAAATCTCTCTGGATTTAATAGCAGCCAGAGGTCTTGCAGCATTCCCTGAGAACTGAGGCATTTACTTAGTTGCCTAAATACTGATTGAGAACCTTGTTTTTAGGCACATTAACACCTTAGCAGCTAAACAATTTCTCAGGTCTTAGAGACCGGGCTGTCATCTCAGTAGGACCAAGGCAGAAACCTTCACTAGAGGTTGGAACTTACCTACCAGAGCCCCTCAGGTTTCTCCTTTTATTAGAAAACTCTGGTTTTGTAGGCACAAATTGCCTCCAGACAGCAAATGCACTGTGATGAATAATAGCAGTATATTTTGGGCTAGATGTTCTCCTTGGTAAAAAAGCACTTAAACCAAATCTTCTGTACGTAACACATGCGAGCAGAAAATTTCTCTCTTGCAGCTTGTGCCCAGTATCCATTTTTAAGGGATCCTTTTGGAAAACATCACATGGGGCATACTAACACACTAACTAGATTTTTGCTAGTTCCTTTGGAAAAAGTTATCTCTTTTTTTTTCCTAGCTGCATAAAACAGAATAGTCCAGGATTAACCAGTTACTGACTGGGAACAAAAGTGTCTGTACCTTACTTGGGTTTATACTGGCATCTCAACAGATGCCCATATTGAGAAGGACCTATGTTATAGGTAGATAATAGTTGCAGAGAAAGCCAATAGGAGATATTTTGCTTCTGATGATAAAAGAGCAAATGAAACACAGTGATATCATCAAGAAGCAACTTTAAAATTAAATATATTCACCAGTTTTGAATGTGTCTGTGTTCAGGAATCCAACTTAAAATACGTGGACCCATAAGCACGTGCCTGATTTTAGGTGTGGGTGTGCTCTTGATGAAGTGAATGATACTATCAGCCAGATAAATGCAGAAAACATCTGCAACAAGGCCTAGGTTTTGTATTTCAGATCTGCCATGCATCGAAGTGAAACCATAGAAAAAATGGGGATGCTCAAAATTCTGCCCAAGATCACACCAAGATGACAGAACAAACCCCATCTTTTGATATGCTTCTCTTTTTTGCTCACAGTTTTCTGTATTACTGTCAATCTCGTAAAATGGTGAAGGAAGCTTTAAGTTAGCCACACTTTCAATTTCTTTTCTTTTTGTTTTCATAGGTATTTTCTTATCAGCTCACCCATACCCTGGAGGACAGAGTCAAGAACAAGTAATGTAAGAAGATTTGTTTGGCTGATGCCTGAATTGTTTAGCTTCAAAAGCAGCAAACCAGCTTCTTGGAAACCATAAGGCAGCCTAAATGACTGAATATCTTTCTCTAAATGACAAAACTGCTCTCTTGCTTGTCTTCATTTCCTTTACAAATGAATAGCATCCTGCTTGCCACAAAGCTGCAGATTCCTGTTAGGGTTTCTTTGTAGAATCCCATGTAGATCTGGAAGTCCCAGATACAACATCACACATTTTTGTGCTTTGGCACAATAATAATGATGACATAATTGTCTTTTTTGGGCTTTGCAATTAATGCTATAGTACAGTGTTACAACTCAGTGCCATGAGTCCTTTTTGCTAGGCGTAATTACCATCAGCAAAAGATGGTGGCACAGAATCAGGACCTCGTTGCTTCAGAGCTCTAAACAGTGCCTCAACAATGAGGGAAATCTGCCTCTTCAACTCACCATATACATCTTTCTCCACTTTCTCCACAGGCTCAACAGCTTACTCGACATCATAGTTTCAATGTCTGTTTTGGTTGGCTACTCTATCACAACAGCCAGCTTTGTGCTCTATGTGGTAAAAGAACATCAAACCAAAGCCAAACAACTGCAGCATATTTCAGGCATTGGGATGACGAGCTATTGGGTGACTAACTTCGTTTATGATCTGGTAAATAATTCACATTCTCAAATGTACCAAGAGTCACAATACATAGCAGAGGAAAAAAAATATTCTTTTTTAGGCACATTAGTTGGTTGCCTAGACTTCTTAATATTATTACTACCAAGAGTGTTATATAGTAATTGTTCTCCAAGACACTGAAGACAATTAAATGTGAACTGCAACATTGGATTTTGCTAAGCGAAGGCATTCCTTCTCTCTTGAGTGTATGCAGAACACTCAGCACATTTATATGATAGCAACACAGAACAGGCCAGCGCTTGATTTCAATTTTAACATGCAAGCAGCAAGCTGCTTTTCTCTTAGCTTGAAGGGCTAGGTTAGTTGTCATGCAGGCTTTATCCATCTGGGGTAAGGATTTGGGTCTTGAGGCTACAGGCGTTTTGAAAACCCTGGGAGTACAGGGTGTGACATTAGCAGACATCTCACAGCTGACAGGCCCCTGTTGGGCAAAAATCCATTGCCGGGATGAATGCTCTCTCTAAGATTGCGTATTATAAAGGATTTTAAGACAAGGAAAGCTACTAATGAAGCTATATGCCTTCCAGGACCTGAGCAAGTTCCCTTCTACAGTGCTGTGCTGCACTGTATAGATTTACCACCATGTTCCTATAGATAGTAGAGCTCTTCAGCACTGTGCTGCATCAAGTAGCATAGGCATGCCCTTTTTGTCCCTGAAGTTATGTTTCCTCATGGTAAAGAGGGTTAATAGCACTGCTGGAAAGCATCACTGGGCTAAGAGGATAAATATACACAGTGTCTGTAGACTTAAGTGCTTTGTGTCTTATGAATTACCTTCAGTGCAGGATGTCAAACCCTCACATAGTTAGAGATCTGCAAGTGCAGACTTTCTCTGCTTGTGAGCTTTGGCACTGCCAGCTATACTGTAATGGTGACGAGCTCTATGCATCCAACAAATTTCTATTCATGTAGTTCTGCTAGTGCCTAAAATCACAGTGATATCATCAGTTCCTGAAAATATGAAATCTTCAAGGGCATTTGGGTGGCCAGCCCCCTTTGATGGAGTGAGAGATAAGGCCTGAAATCCCTTGGGGAATGTGAGCCTCGAGACTCTTTCTGCAGAGCACATCTAAAGCTTCTAGGTGTTTTGCTGGCATGGATGAACACTCACAAAGCAGTCCTAACAATATGGTGCTCACCACTGAATAGCCTAAGCTGCCTGCTTAAAGGGGATAGTGTGATTAGGCATCAGGGCAAGTGTCTCCTGCCTTGTACAAGGGGCTTGAAAGGGGTCTGAAGGCAGCATGGCTGCTGTCTAGCTTAGCTTGAGTTGCAGCGCAGGGCTGAGGATGCATCTGCTTCCCTGATCTGGGCCCTCACTCCAGCACTGCATATTTGTAAATCAGTCTGTGGAAAAATCCCCAGAGTCCTCACCACAATCAGTATTCAGTGGGCTGAAACTAATCCAGTGCTCTCGGCAACTTGATATTTCTCAGTGAATCCCTGCCAGTAAATTCTGTTAAATCCCAAAGCTAGGGAAGAGAGGAACCTCTCAAGGCAGACAGTTGGTAGGTCCCTGGCTTGACCCAACATTATAAAGACCAGATTTACAGTGCACAATGAAGTGGTCTGACTGCAAGTCTAACAGAAAATCCAAAGGGGTATTTTTCATTCACTTTTTTTTTAAGGCACTTTCTGCCTGCAGTCCTGAATATTGAGGTTTAGCCTATTGAAAGTGGCTTTGTTGGGACTCATTTGCAAGACTCCCAAAAGTCTCTGGAGGATGGAAACCCCACCTGTATCTGGTTTCCCTTAGAAAACCCAAGTTGCATTTGTGGGACCAGATTCAGAGCTGACGTTGTTGCTTCTGTATAGTTCTAGAGAAGTGTTTAAGAATTATCGTCCTAATAACATCTTTTTAATATCATTTTGCAGGTACTTTTTATGGTCCCTATTGGACTCTCAATAGGAGTTATTTCATCCTTCCAGATACCAGCCTTCTGCAACAACAATAACTTACTGGCAGTATTTCTTCTGCTGTTACTGTTCGGGTAAGTGTGGAGCTCTAGTTACTTAAATACCATTGCACAGAGTAAAGAGCTGGATTTGCAGGCTGATGCAATTTGAGATCCAAAGGAGGAATACACAGGCCTTTTTCTTCAACATACACTTTACAAATGGTGACTAGTTGCTCCTTCCAGGAGCAATGTGCTAAAGTACTGTTGCCATGTCTGCTTTATTCAAAGCAAATTCTTGTGAGGGTATGAAATGTCCAAGGTCAGAGTGATAGCCCAAGCTGTAAGCAGATGCTTACTGAACTATTGCAAAGTTCAAGATACAGCAGCATTTCAAAATCAGAGAGGGGAAAAAAACCCAGTAGCACAATTCAGGAAAGCTTAGCAGAACTGCCTCCCTGGTTTTGAATCCTCCAGGCAGAGTCCCTCTATTTTCAGTTGGGGTTCCATGTTCAAAGGATGTTCAAACTCTTTCTTCAAATTCTAACAGGTACAAAGCCATTTTTCCTCCTTTAAGCTCATGTAATATGGAAGTCTGGTCACATGCCAATACAGAACTGTTATGTTGTTGGAGTTTTTTAGTTTGTTTTCAGTGGCTCTTTGAGTTACTGTAGTATTCTCTGCACTGTTGACAATTTATAGCTATGCAACATTTTCATGGATGTACCTGCTGGCTGGGGTTTTCAAAGAAACAGGAATGGCCTTCATCGTTTATGTCTGTGTCAACTTGTTCTTTGGCATCAATACCATCATTACTCACTCGGTTGTATTTCTGCTCTCCCAGGAAAAGGCCACGGATCAGGTAGGAATCCTGCTAATACCAAATCTTTGCTGAAACAACGGGATGCTTCTTGTTGAGTTTGGTGGGTTCATAGAAACATAGAACTGTCTAGGTTGGAAGGGACCTTTGAAATCACCTAGTTCAACCATCAACCTAACTCTAATAAAAAACAACAACCTATCACTAAAACATGCCACTGAGCACTATGTCAACCCCTGTTTTAAATACTTCCACCTCCCTGTGCAGCCCATTCCAATATTTAATAACTCTTTCAGTGTAAAAGTTTTTCCTGATATCCAATCTGAACCTCCCTTGGCGCAAATTGAGGCCACTTCCTCTTGCCCTATGGCCTGTGACTTGGGAGAAGAGACCGATCTCCGCCTCTCTACATCCTCCTTTCAGGTAATTGTAGAGAGTGGGAAGGTCTCCCTGCAGCCTCCTCCACAGTGAACAACCGCAGTTCCCTCAGCCTCTCATGATAAGGCTTACTCTCCAGACCCCTCACCAGCTTTGCTGCCTTCCTCTGGACCCCCTTCAGCACCTCAATGTCTTTTTTGTGGTAAGGGGCCCAAAAATCAATCAGGTTTGATCAGGTCCTTAGCAGCTGGCCAGCTTCAAGATATTTGAGGTAGACCAAGCAGTGGATGCTAGTCACAGGATTTAATGGGGTTTCCCTATAGACAGGACATGAGTCAAATGTGAATCTTGCTTGTCTGTAAATCTGCACCCCAAGCAAAGAAGGAAAAGATGGCAACAGTGGGGAGGATACAAAAAGAGAGGTAGAAAACTGCCCAAGTAGAGAAGGAGGTGGGTGTAGATATTTGATAAAAAGTTGATGGAAACTTCAAACTATTGTGAAGTTCTTGCAGCACAAACTGTGGAGTGACAACCAGAGTCATTGCCCTCAGTCTGACATGTCCTGCATTAAGCCCAGCACTGCTACCTGTCATCTAGATCTGTAATGACCTGCAAGGATGAAAAATGACTCAGGGAGTGAGGATTCCTTAAAGCAAAGCCTTCTCTTAAGCTAAGATAGAATCATAGAATCATCCAGGCTGGAAGGGACCTCCAAAGGTCATTTAGTCTGACCTCCCCACAGTCGCAGGGACACCCCCAACTGGACCAGGTTGCTCAGGGCCTCATCGAGCCTCACCTTGAATATCTCCAGGGAAGG
>VZRU01002501.1:44985-70805 GCA_013398155.1 Pedionomus torquatus
TTTCATGGCCCTCCTCTGGACCTGCTCCATCAGGTCCATATCCTTCCTATATTGAGGGCTTCTGAACACAGTACTCCAGGTGGGGTCTCACCAGAGCAGAGTAAAGCAGCAGAATCACCTCTCTGGATCTGCTGGCAACACTTCTTTTGATGCAGCCCAGGATGTGATTGGCCTTCTGGGCTGCAAGTGCACACTGTCTGCTCATGTCTAGCCTTTCGTCCATGAGCACTCCCAAGTCTCTTTCTTCAGTGCTGCTTTCTAATACCTCATCCCCCAGTCTGTATTGATAGCCAGGATACACTCAGTAATCGCTGGGATAAAATGTACGCCTTACATTTAGTTTGTTTTCCTTTTTTTTTTTTAATAAAGGGCAATTGCTTTGTCAAGCAATAGATTGGTTGGATTTTTCTGTCAGTGCTTGTTTAGCAACCCCCTGGACTCTAGAGACATGGAACTATGGTCATTATCCCTCTGTGCCCCAGCGGCAGGGAGTCAGTCTCTTTCCATGCTAATTTACTGCCTTTCAACTTTGCTGTGTGTGCTAATCCTTCCTTCTTCTAGAAATGTACCTGATCTTTATGTGCAAGAATTCCTAAGTGTGAGACTGTGCAGGGTTCAGCTCGGGCTTGCAGGTGGGTTTCTGGCTGCTGCATGCCCAGGGTGAGGCAGCTGGAGCAGCAGTGAGGGCCTGCATTGGCAACTGGCTGCTGTTTACTATGGGTGATCACAACCTCTGAACTGCCTGTTGACTTTTCTGACCTCGTGCCTTCAAAACAAGCTGTCTCCAGAGCTCTTTGCTCTCAGTTTATCTCTGCTCTGAGACACAAGCAAATCCCAATGTAATTGTTACACTTCAGTCCCACAGTAAAACCTATGAATTTATTCTATGAATAAAAAAAGTGACTTACTGTGTGGCTTTTTGTTGGTTTTGTTTTTCTTTTTCAGGGCTTGCGTGATCTCGCTGAAAACTTGAGGCATGCGTTCCTTCTGTTTCCACAATTTTGCTTTGGTTATGGCTTGATTGAACTGTCACAGGATCAGGCACTGCTGGGCTTCTTAAAAGCCTATGGAGTGGACTACCCTGACAAAACCTTTGAGCTGGACAAGACCACGTCCAAGCTGCTTGCCATGTTTATCCAGGGCACTGTGTTTTTTGCCATTCGTCTTACAGTTCAGGACAGGATGATTCAGAAAGTCTGGAACAACATACTAGAGTAAGTAGCATCTGGAGTCTCGAAAAGAAAATGGACCAGTGTTCAGGAGTTTAATTCTGGCCTCTCACATCATCATTGTCAGTTATGAAGCCCATAAATTTCCAAGACACTTTGCAAACATGGAGTAAGTTTTCTCTGGCAGCAGTCCCAGTACCTACTAGTAATTAGAGTATTAACTAATAGTGATATAGGTTACCAGAGTCCCTTGGTAGTCCTTGCTGGGTGGAGTTTATTTCAGGGCTCTGTGTTTTGTGGGCTGATGTTCAGTTGGTTGGTAGGAGGATTGAGTCCATTGGCAGCAACCTGTGTTTGAATCTCCCCATCTCCTGTGGCTTGGGTGCACACAGGGAGAAGCAAGAATGATCTTGTCACCTGTATTACAAGGCAGGACATCCTCCAGCTCAGAATATTTGCTGAAAAGGAGAAAAAAAATAGGCAGAAAGAGAACATTGAGGTTTTTAATTCCCTAAATGGTGCAAATATCAGGAGAGAACAGAAACTGTCTGTATATCTGTGTATGTTTGCACACCCTGGGATCTCACAGGAATGATCCTTAGTATCTCAAGCACACAGGCCCACTGCTGTCTGCTTGCCAGAGGGTAAGGTCCCCTCTCTGCCTTCCTCATAGGTTCCTGTTTGACAGAGTACACGGCAAAGCATCATTTCTGCCACTTGCAGCTGAAGAGGATGGGGACGTCCAGGCAGAGAGGAACCGGGTGGAGTCTGGCAAAGCTGACTTTGATGTAGTGCAGCTCCAGAATCTCACAAAGATCTACCACCTTCCTCACAAACGCATTGTGGCTGTGAAGAATATCAGTCTTGGGATTCCTGCTGGAGAGGTGAGAGGAAAAGGCTACGGGCACCTTCCACTCTGGGTAGGGAAACTGGAATGGATCCAGAATACCACTGTCATCCTCTCTCCCAGTCCTTGCCACTGTCCCAGCATGACTGTAATGGTTTGTTCTGAGTTTGAAGGCTGTAGAAAGAGTGATGGTAAAGTGATGGAGCTGTATTCAGGGCAAAATGTCTGCATGCTGTGTTTGTACTGCACCTAGAACAGTGCAGTCTCGGGGGTCACTCACATTTACCGTATGGTAAATGAAGGCAGCAGAATTTGTCCAGTTGCAATTATTCACCTAAACTACATGGGAGACAGTGAGTCAGGCTTATCTATTTGTATTTTCCCATCAGGGAAAGACAAATGACTTCAGCTGAAGATGAGTTTTCATGAATCAGGACTTAATCTAACTCTAAAGCAAAAATCATTCTTTGGTCACATCAGTGCAGTTACCTTTAAAACCACTGAGTTATGAGAAAGGATGGGAGCACACGGAGCACCTCTGAGACACAGAGGAAAGTTCATGGGGCCTTTAGAGACCAGATCCTACCTCAGGCTAAGGCCCTGACTTGTTGGGGAAGTTTAGAAGTAATCCTTGGCAACTGATTTTTTCAATTGCTTGGGCCCCACTGAGATACAGGGCATATGAAAGGATGTAGGGTGATGGGCTGGAGGCCAGCCTTGTATTTGGCTACTGTCCTTTCTGGCAGAGGCTATTTTTCCAAGCCACAACTGGAATTGAGGTTTCTGACTTCTGGCAAAAGTCAGCCCGATGATGGTGTGAGCAGAGGCCGTGGCCCTGCAACAGCAGGCTGTGCACAGATACTTGGATTGATGCTGTGCATCTGTAGGGAGGCCAACGTGGGGATTTTCACATCTGCTGGTTGGTACTAACCATATCAAAATAATAGCAATTATCAGCCCGGTGGTGATTGCTTATGCAACACACAACTGCATATCTCCAACCTTCGCAAAAAAACATAGATTTTAGCACGAACTACTGAACTGCACTACAGGGAGCCAGTTCTTAATCTTATTAATGTAGTGCATTAGTGAGATTATTTGACAAAAATCTTGTGTCGCATTAAGGTTTTACCAATGATAGCACAAACCTCACTCACCTCATTCCTATGAATAGCTCTTTTCCTGTCAATGGGAGGCTTTGCACAAAAGAGATGATCAGGATTTGGCCTGTCAGATCAGCTTGCTGCAAAAATGCACCTTGCAGTAAAAGGAATGACTCTATTAGAGGCACATCCTTGATTCTTCACCGTATTAAACAAGTGGTCCTAATATAAGCTGCAGTATATTGCACTATAAACAACCTCCATTATAACGCTCGTATACTCTGAGAACCTCTGCCTCTCTTGCAATTCATCTTGCTCAAGGGTCCAAAGAAAAGAAGAAAGAAGATGTGCTGAGCGCTCATCTCAGAGCAATAGTTCCACATTACACATACAGCATGGTTATATTTCTGCTTTTCTTTCCCACAACACAGTGCTTTGGCTTGCTTGGTGTGAATGGAGCTGGAAAGACAACCATCTTTAAGATGTTGACGGGTGATATTGGAGCATCCAGTGGAAGGTTGCGGGTCCAGGATCATTCTGGGTATGGAGGATGTGATTTCTGGGGAAGGCTTGTGAGCAAATCAGCCTGGGAGCAGTTTTTAAGGCTGGATGGCAGAGGAAAAATTTGTAAAATTCTGAAAAAAACCCCAAAATGTTCAAAACAGCAAAAATAAATAAGGCAGGGAATTTTATCCTTTGAAGATCATATGGTTGCTTCCCTAGGTGTCTGCATTTTGCTGTTCCACCTTTGCAGTTCTCAGTGGTGTTTCTTCCACTTCCATTCCATTACAAATGAGATCAGATTCATATCCTCAACTGAGTATGATCTCACTTCTGACCTAACATCTGGAGACCCATAGGACTCATCTCAAAGTGCTCTTTAACAGGAGTAGGCTTGGGGGCAGCTGTGCCATCTGAAATGCTGGTGGTAATTGGAGAACCATGTACTAGACATGGTGGCTTACAGGCACTGGAAATACAATACCTCCTTTGCAGAACTGAGGGCCTGAAAGCTGACGGTCTGCAAATTCATAGCATTTTTCTTCAAGGATTAGGGAAGGGGTAGGAAGCAGGAAAAGGTGGTGTTTTTTTTCTTCTCTCCTGTCAAATTCCAGAGTGCATTGGCAATTCATTGTGTTTTAAATGACTTGCCAACTTCCTTACACAGGTCCTTGAATGACATCAGTGAGGCTCACTGGTCACTCTTTGGCTACTGTCCTCAAGAAGATGCCTTGGATGACTTGCTGACAGTGGAAGAGCACATGTATTACTATGCTAGGCTCCATGGCATCCCAGAGAGAGACATCAAAGGAGTGAGTAACACTGGGGCTTAACTTAAAGCATTTTCTGGTTACTGAGAGCCTCTACATTGATTTGATTAGTCTTTCAATAAATAGATATGTGCGTGGTAATTTATGCCCAGACA
Organism: Pedionomus torquatus; assembly: GCA_013398155.1. Taxonomy (NCBI): domain Eukaryota; kingdom Metazoa; phylum Chordata; class Aves; order Charadriiformes; family Pedionomidae; genus Pedionomus; species Pedionomus torquatus. The sequence continues at coordinate 49,531 of VZRU01002501.1, forward strand.
TTGTTGTGAAAGCAGTACTCTTGCTCCCATAGGTTGTACTCCAGCTTCTCTACCGGCTGAATCTGATGGCCTACAGAGACAGAGTCACCTCTATGTGTAGTTATGGCACCAACAGAAAATTGTCAACTGCTCTTGCGCTCATTGGGAATCCATCCATTTTGCTGCTGGTGAGAAATGGAGGCCTTGTTGGGGGAAAGATGAGCAAATCTTTGGGTTTGCAGGGGTGCTTGGGCAGTCTAGCAAAATGTCCTTTGGGCACAGCTTACAAGACATTCTCCAAATGCCCATAGTTAGCCTGACAGCACATGCATCAGAAGTAAATTTAGATTCTGACAAGCACCCAAATTTTCTTTGAGGACATAAGAGGGTGGCAAATCTGCCACCAGTTTCTCTGTTAGCATCTTTCAGCGGTCCAAAACAGGTCTTATATTTGCCAATTATATTGTCCTTTTTTCCCAGCTCTTCCTTGGTTTTGTTTTTTTTTTGTGGTGTTTTTTTTTTTTTTTTTTTTTGTTTTTGTTTTTTTTTTTTGTTTTTGTTTTGGTTTGGTTTGGGTTTTTTTTTGTTTGTTTGTTTGGGGTTTTTTGGGTTTTTTTTTGTGGTTTTTGTTTGTTTGTGTTGATTTTTTTTGTGTGTGTGCTGACAAACCTGCACAGTCTTGCAAGAAAAATGGCATCTAAAGCTCCAAATCTGTAGGAAAGCAAATGAGCAACTTCCCTCAGGATTAGAACATAAGACTTTTTCTAGGTTTGTTTTCCCCTTTGTCTTTCACTTTGAACCTGCCATGTCTTTCATGAGATATGCCATTGCTAAAATACACCTCCTTGTGTAGTTTTACCACTTGCTGTATTTAGAATGTGTGCAGTGCTCTGTGAGCAGGTTTCCCAATATTAAATTTGATACCTAGTGGACAAAAATCTCCCTTGCCCCATCTAAGATGAAGCCCAGCACTGCTGCCTTTACTTCTGACCACATACACCAGTGTTCTAGCTGCTTTTGGGAGATTAAAAAATCTCAATAAAAATAGAAATTGGGAAATCTCCTCTCTATTGACGGCTGCCTGAACCCAAGCTGGTTTATTTCTGCCTTATATAAGGCATTGTCCTGAACAATAACAAGTTGTCAAGTGGAAGTTGGCTAACAATTTTATCAACAACGCATAGGATGGGAGGTAGTACACCATCTTTCATTTCTGGCTTACTGTCTTTCTCTAATGGAGAAATGCAACACTTGCTTTGTCAGCATATGAGAAGGAGGTAAAATGCAGGTGCATGTGGGAGCCAAGTGCCAGTTGATAGTTTCTTGTCTGAGATTATGCCTGCGGTGTTTATGGATAGTTAAAAACCATGGTATAAAATGTGCAGTAGGGCTAATCGTAGTGCTAACACAGCCCGTTCAGCGAAGGTTGAGAGTTTCCAGCAGTCACCTAGTTCCAAAAGACAGTGAGGATGGAGCTCTTAGTTAAGCTGCCTTGCTTTTGCTTGAAGGGAGTGTAGGATGTCTCAGTCCAATCCATAATGCAATTGAAGATAATCTTTCTCCCTGATCTGTACTCTCTCCTGTTGAGTTCTTATTAGCAAACATAACGCTAATGATGAACCTAAAAAGAGCACAAGTGTTAGGAAGATCAGATTTTGAGTGCAAGTTTCCGTTCAGTCCTGTCTTTCCCAATAGGATGAACCGAGCTCTGGAATGGATCCAAATGCTAAACGCCACCTTTGGAAAATCATCAGCGAGGAAGTGCAGAACAAGTGCTCAGTGATACTCACATCCCACAGGTAGGGCTGGTTTGGCTCTGTCTCCCATTTCAGGGTCTGCAGAAGGTATGGAGAAGTCTTTCCTTCACACTTGCCTTTGGTCCTTGCAGAATTTCAGGACACGGAGCTATGATGGGTTTGGGGGTTTGTTGTAAATGAATGTGGGTGCCCACAGAGACCCACAACACGTTAGTACTCTAGGGAAGGTAATAGTCTGTTCACTACAGTAAGTAGGGTTTTTTTGTACATTCTTAATGACTTCCTGGTTGGTTTTTCAGCATGGAAGAATGTGAAGCCCTCTGTACCAGGCTGGCTATTATGGTGAATGGGAGTTTTCAGTGCATCGGCTCTTTGCAGCACATCAAGAGCAGGTTAGTAATATGTACCTATGCACTGTTACTGAACGGCATGTGGAGTTAGTAGCTGACAGCTTTGAGGGCTCAGAACATGAGACCTTTGTTAACAGGGCATCAAAATAACGTCATTTTCTGGTTTATTTCTTACTACACCGTTGAAATTCTGCATTAACTGATGCACTTTCCACTCTCTCACAGCCTTTTTTCCCAAAGATGTGTTCCCCAAAGTAATCTGTTCACTGCTGAAAATGTGAAATGTACGTTAGGGTTGAGCTTCAATTTTATTTAGTAATCACAATACCTCGGCTGCTTATTAAGATTCACTCCAGGTTAACAACCCTGACCCCTTTCAAGCTGCACTCTGCTTGGATTAGATTTCCCCAAAGAGGCTGTGCAGCACTCTCAAAGGATCTTCTTTACTTGCTTCTCTTTCCTACTGTCTTAATTGTGATTTTTCTTTTTCCCCTAGGTTTGGAAGAGGATTCACTGTGAAGATGCACTTAAATAGCAATACAGTTAACACTGAGACGCTGACAGAGTTCATGAAGTCACACTTTCCAAACACGTGCCTGAAGGTAAGCAAGACAAACGCTTTCAGGAGAGGCCCTCTCAGTCCCTTCAAATTAAGCAAAAGTCTTGCAAGTTGGGTATTTTGTAGTGCACTGTGCACATAGATCCATGCTTTTGGAGAGTAAGGGATTCATACACACACACTTGTCAGTGCTATGTTGTCCAAGGAAGCCTTGGAGCACCCAAGTCCCTTGGTAGTTTAAGTAACTTCGTCCAAACGGCTGCAGTGATCTTATAAGGCAGCTGTTAGGTGAACCTCTGCCTCTGTGAATGGTCCCAACTGAAGCCTGGACTCCATGGAGACACACTTCATATTCAGAGAGTAATGAGATGGTTGGATGCTTCTAGTAACTGAATAACCAGAGTAACTGAGTCACAAAGCCCATCCATTGTCTGTAACCCCATCTCTGCATTAATCAAATCAGCTCCCTTGGAGCTCGAAAATGCTCCATTCTACCCTTAAGCTTCCAGCTCTGGGGCGTAGTATCGCCTTCCAGTCACAAAACAAATAAAAACTTCCAATGGGGAAACACCAATCAATACCAGACAATAGTGTTCCTCACCTTTGGGAGACAGAAGGAGAGTTCCTGGCTCAGTTCCTCTCTGCTTTTGTTCTCAGCCAAACAATCATCACATCAGTTGGCTCTTCACAGGCAGTACCTTTTAACTTTACCCCATAATTCCTGTTCCCGCAGGATCGGCATTTCAACATGGTGGAGTACCACGTTCCCATCTCTGCAGGGGGGGTGGCAAATATATTTGATCTCCTGGAAGCCAGAAAAGCAGCTTTCAATATCAGGCACTTCTCAGTGAGTCAAACAACGTTAGAGGAGGTAAGGAATGAAAGATGTGCGGCCATCCATTTAAAACTGTTAACAGGGGAGCAGACTGATGGCTACACATAATGGACTGCTGCACACAATGGACTACATTTTGAAAGGGATTTCCATCTATGTTCCTCCTGGGGTTACTTTATCAGTACTACTACCTCCAGATACCTGTGCTGGCACTAGGAAAACACACATAGAAAGCTGCCTGTATCATAAAGGATCTGTTCTTCTTTCTGTGACTGCTGATTTCATTGTGGGTGTGGATGAAGGGCCAGGATTTTGTGAAGCAGCCCTGAGTCCAGTGCTAGGCTTCATAGTGGCGGACTTTTCCCACCAATCCTGGAAATTTGCTTGATTTTGCTCTTTCTTGTACTGTATTTGCGTTGTAAGTTCATTTAGCATTAGTCTCAACCTAGCTTTATAGTTAAGTTCCTTCCATTTTCCCTTGGAAGAACATCCCCACTGTCATTAAAATCTTGTAGGAAACACATCAGCGGAAGGGATGTTGCAAGGAATACCCAGAAGAAATCATCCCGTTTGAGCATCAGCATCTCATATATTAGGTCTGTCCCAGAGACACGAGGAAAAACTGCAGTCCTGTAATCCTCTGAATTGTTAAGCAGAGATCCAGGGGAGGAGGTCCTCAGTAGTGTTTTAATAAGGGGCAGTGGTGAGAGAAACAGGCAGACAAAATGCAGGAAGCCTGAGTCATGTTTTGTGGGAGGACAACTTAGATTTGTATATATGCAAATGTGATTGCAGGTAGTGTTTCAGTAAGTATTTTATGTATTCATTAGCTACTGTTCAAACAAAGACTGTTACGTGTGCATATATATACCTGTCTGTACAATATGCAGTTGTGCGTGGATGTCAATTACATATAGACAGATGGGTTTAAAAAGTAATAATGTAGCTGTATTACACTGTGATCCAAATGAGCTACCACACAGGTATTACCTCACTAGTACTTTTGAAACATGAGCTGCAGGACAATTAGGTTTTGTACAGGAATGTCTGCCTTTGTATCCCAGGTGTCAATTCAGAAGTACAGGAGTGCAGATCAATTTATTTACATTAGCCCACAGAAGCCAAACATTTGCAGTTCTCAAATCCTGTGTGAAATCCATTCCTGAACATATTCTCCAGACTCACAGTCAAATGAACAGAAATTCCTTTTATATATTAATTCATATTATAAATTCTTTATGCTGTCACATACTGAATTTTTTCCTTTAAACTTCCAGGTTTTCATCAACTTTGCTAAAGACCAAGCAGATCCTGATGGCACAGATGCAGATCCTGATGTGACACTGGACAGCTCTGAGATGAGTAGCCAAGATAGCACCATAAGCTCCATCTACTGAAAGGACCCAACCACAGGGCATCATAGAAGCTGGGGAAAAGACTTGATGACCCCTTGGGGTTCCTCCAGCCCTGGTTTCTATGATTCTGGGATGGTGTTGATAAAAAGTCACATTCTCTTGAGTACTACTTTCTTCTTTTTTTGATATGCACTTACTTTGTTAATAGGAACATGGTAAGCATTTAAGACTGGCATTTGGTTACAAATCAGGTCAGCCTTGCCACAGGTTCTTTCTTCCCCATCCCCCTCCCTGTTCTTGTTTTATGATCATTTTAATGCCTGTGAGGACTTAGTTGATACTACCTACAGCTTGCTTACAGCAGAAAAGGCCATGATGGAGCAGAGGAGCTGTCAGCAGACAGGGTGTTTGACAAAAAAGCTGCCCTCTCTGAAAGCCCATGCTCCACTCCTTGCTCAGCAACAGACCTCCGGGGGACTGTGAGAAAGTTGCTCAGTTTTGACTGATGAAGGGAAACCTTTTCACCTTTTTTCCCATGGTGAAATTGGGTTCATGGTCTTTCCCTGCCTCACAGGGGTGTTGTGAGGTGTGTTATGTACTGAGAGTCACATATGCCATTGGTGAGGGACATCTTTGGTAATGACATAAAGCTTATCTGTACGTGTGGGTTATGTCAGTACAAATACAATTATTTTAAAAGTCAGCACTTCCAGTGGTTTTGGTTTGTTCCTGTAGTTTATCCCAGCTCTCTGTAACTTCTTAAGTCCTCCAGTCCCGGGCAGTACCTGGTTCTCGGTACCCAATGAAAGATCATTCCACCAACTAGCCACTTTCTTCTTCAGGGCTTCTCTGTTACAGCACAAGAATGGTAGAAGGCAGGTATATTGCTTGAATCCTCTGACACGAAGTTTGCTTCATAAGGTTGCATTTCCCTGAGCAGAGTTAAACCGATGAGCTTCTCCCTTACACAGAAATCTTTCCATCTGCCTCTTCCAACCTTCCTCCCCTGGTCAGCTCTGCCTCTGCTTGCTTTTCAGTGACCTTCCTCCTCAACACTCAAGTAGTGGCTGCCCCTGTAACTCTAGAGCTGTGTTTTCCCACACAATAAGGCATAATTAGCTTCTCCTTCACAGGCTCTGCCGACTGGCTTTAAATGAGACCTCTGCCTACCTTTGAGTAGCAGCGCCCCAGTAGCTGAGTTCAGCACACCAGCACGCACATCATGCTTTATTCCCCCCAGAATCGTTAATAAGTAGAATAGTTTAATATTAATCTTTATTATACATATCAGCATAAGGCCTCAAAGACTCAGTTTTGGGTCAGAGCATTGATGTACACAGTGCCACTCAAGCACATACTGAACTTAAAACTCATTGAGCTCAATAAACTTACTGTTGCTGATAAAAGACATTGCTGATAAAGCCAGGTTGTACTTACTTTGCAAGACCTGGGAAGGCCCATACAGAGCTCACTTTTGTTTTTTTTTTTTTCACAGGGCTTTTTTATTTCCCCTCCCCCCATCCCAAGCTAATTTGAGCCAAAGGAAAATTTAGAGGAGGGCTTCAGTGACACGTCTTTCTCGCCCTGGCCATCAGAGGAGTTTTACTAGTTCAATTCCCATTTGATGCTAAGGCTTGCTGAGATATAATCACACGGGGAATAAGTACTTTAAATATCAAGGGTGTTTGGGATTTTACAGTGGGATACTGAAGTTCAGAGTTTAGCTACTGCAAAGAGGTCATGTTTTCTCCTTGATCTTGGTGTAAACTTCTTACTGATAGCAGGAGGACCTTTTTTATGGGTTGAAGGTATTATCAAGCCCTGAATTGCGCCTCAACCTGCTGACTGTAATTAAAACTGGAATTCAGCTTCTTTCCAGCATGCATTTGACACCTGCAGTTTATAAGTAACTGAAAAAGCTGCCCAGACATTCATTGTAGCTTCTATTATTATGTCTCCAGCTCTGTAAAACCTCTTTTTTCCCCTCATTTTCATTGCATATCTTACACAGATCACAGTATAAAATTAGGCTTTTCTCTAATGGAGGGCTTGCGCTCCCTGCAAAGGACTCAGAGCATGAATGCCAATGATTTAAATGCAGCCTTGTAATACCAATCAGAGTATTATTTTATTATGTCGATGGCTTTGCAACTGCCAGTGAAAGATGGATCTTCCTACTCTGTCCAGATGTACTTTACATTTAATTGAGGGAGACTGATACAAAGCTATTCTTTTGTCCCTTTAGAGCTTCTAATCCAAAAAAATACAAAGTGATTCATCGCAATACTTCACTAAGTTGCAGTTTAATTGGGTAAAATAGACTTTAAAAAAAAAAAAAAAAAAAGTAAAAAGCATCCTTTGAATTTCCATCCAATTCTGGCTTTAATAGTAACATCTGCTTCATGCGAAGTGTGTCACAGCCGTGATATACTCTCCCCATTTTCACTTGCAGGTAAAAATAAAACATCTGCTGTTGCCATCAAGTCTGTAGGTATTGGTCCAAACAAGCCAAAGTTTACGTACTTAAGGGAATTTAATTGAAACCTGTGGAGAAGCAGTTACAACTGTTTAGGGGGTTGAAACATCTGGCAAGGAGATTGTATATAATGTCACCAGGGGCTGAATTACCTCCTGTGCCACCATTACAAATGTCCCTGCTCTCTGCAGAGCCTCACAGACTGAACCTGTCCCTTGCAGAGGTAGGACACACCCTAGGCTCAATTCTGGGAGAATTAATGTGGAGGTTGATACTATCCTGCCCCTGAACACCAACTCCAGGTTTCTCATTGCTCCTTTGTCTCCCTGAGCAGCATTAATTCTGGTTCCAGGGGTGACCAGAAATACAGAGCCCTGCCTAAGAAAACTGATGAAATCTATCTTAAAGATTACGAGCAGGCTGTTCAAGTCAGGGGAAGGATGGGGATGCTTCCCTCTTTGGTGCTTGCACTAATCGTCACCTTGCTGATGTGTGGCTCCGTTGTCAGCCCCCTCCGAACCCCCTCAGAAATTTTTGCTTTACATGACTCATTTTCAAAGAAAGGCTGGCAGCCAACAAGCTCGGTCCTTTCTTTGGTCTGAGCAGGGAGGTCATTGAAAACATTGACCCTGGTGTCCCTGCAAGGGACAGAGGAGCACTCTGTATACCACCACACATCACCTCTCCAGGAGCAAGAGACAAACACTGCAGTCCCGGGGAGGGAACAAGCTTTTCATCTCACTTTAGCCACCCTAATAACCCCTGCTTGAGGCAACAGGGAGTAACAGTACCGGGCAGGCCCTGCTAGAGCGATCAAATAGCCCGTATGTGTTAATTGGAACCGTGTGGGCCTCAACTGAGCTCAATTTAAAAATACTCTAAAATATTACAGACACAAAGACACAAGGTGTGTACAGCACAATTGCTAAACAAGTCCAGGGCCAGGGAGTCAAGAAGGAATTTCGTAATTGGTTATGTGTATTGTGAAACTGATCCAAATTAGCTTTGTAAATGGAGCTGTGGACTTAGAGACAACGATTCAAATCCCCATCCTGGCTCTCCTTCATTTATCACTTTGTACTGATGATGAGAGCACGGTGCTTCTCTGGCCTGATCCTTGCTTAGCTTCGGTCTCGATGCAAATGGCCACTGAGGGCTGAACTTGCAGGGCCAGAAAAGTTGGGCAGCAGCCAAGGAAAGCTGTCCAGAAGGGCCAACATTAAGCAATGATCCTCTCAGCCCGGGTCCCTACTGTAAATATAAATTCAGGGTCTAATAGGATTTTTTTTTGTCCTTTTATTAGAACTGCAGGAATGGTTTTGTTACTGGATTGGATCAGAAAAAAAATGTTTTAAGGTCAAACGAACACATCCAGGGAAACATAACTCACTGAAGCACAGGAGTGGGTGATGGCCACAGACCTGCTGCCTGTGTGGACACTCTCCTGGGATCCAGATTTGCCGGATCCGACCTCATAACAGGCTCCGGATGGAGCCAAGCCTGTTGTAGGGGCTTTTTGGCTTCCTTACATGCTGCAGCTTCATTGAAGCTGCTGTGAGGTTTTTTGGCTTTTTTACAAGCCAAGAAAAATGTATGCTCCTGCACTTAATAGGGGAAGGTTTTTTTGTGAGCTGGTGGAGGAAGAAAAATGGTTGTTGGATGGCAACAGCACATAGCATGATTTTACTCCTTTTTTTTTTTTTTTTTTTTTTTAAGACAACAGCTGTGATCTTGCATAGCTATAACAAAATATCAACAGTGTATTAAAAGAGAGCACAACAGAGAAAAGAAGCAGTGGGGAATGACAAAGAAAAAAAATCACCAGAATTATTATTCCATGACAGTATTTAAATAAAAAAAAAATCACTCTAATTAATTTAGTTGTTCAGGGAGAGGGTGGAAATAAGGAAGATGGCACTGAAATAGTAAGAACAACATTAGTATGGGACACAGCCAGCCCTAACTTACTGTTAGCTCTGCTCCTCACGCCACTCGCATACGCAGCACTGGCAATGAGGGAGGACGGTTGGCTCCATGGTGCTGGGGTACAGCCCCTAACACAGCGGGTGAGGCAGCATGGCCCATTGCGGGCTAGACTGGTCCCCCCCCTAATATCTGTATCACGGGGAGGCACAAGGCCTCCCCAAGGGGTATCAGTGTTTTAGGATTGGGGCCTGACCCACGTCGTAGTATGATCTTGCAGCACCTGAAAGCCACCCTGTGCCGAACCAGGTGCATCGCAGTGGCCACATTCAGCCCAGGGTGAAGAAAACCCGTGAAGCAGAGCTGGAAACCAGGTGCCTTTCCACAGCATTCAGTTCCTGGGGGATGCGGCCCCCCACTTCATGTAATGGCTGCTAGAAGAGAATTTTGGAAATAGGCCATTGCTGGGGACAGCAGTTCTGAGGACCCTGTGCTGGGAGATGAGAGAAACAAATGGCTGTACTCCCACAAGCTTTAAGGCTCAAAGCAACAATCTGATCATCTACCCCAACCTCTAGTTTAATGGAGGCTCCTGAATTTTAAGCACTGGGTCTTTCACTACAGAAAAACGGTTTGGGTAGAAATACAGCACCTCTTAGAAAAAGTTCAGGTATTCACTGACTCCAAACAAATAAACAAAAGAACACATCTTCAGGGCACAAAAGAATTTATGATAACACATAGGAGATAAAATCCAAGTGACAACGGGGTAATAATTAGCAGGTCAAGGTGAACTCTCAGCCCTCTGCTATGTCCTCGTTACCAGCTCAAGTGGTTTTACCCAGCCCTCTGCTTTAATGTGCAGTGGCTCTTTCATAGCCAGAGCCCCACAAATGGAATTGCATCCAGTTTGAGATGGGGAGGAGGGAGCAGGATGATTTGCCTCTCCATAACCAGACCCAACTGAGTTATTCCTGCACAAGACAACAATGAATTTAAGTTAAAATGATACTAACCGGATTGAAATGCAATTAAACAAGTTCCCCTAGGGTTGCACATCCAATTAGTAGAGTACCTTTAATTACACTAGTGCAGTTTCAAATAGATACACGCTTAGTGGACCATCAGCACAGAGCTGAAGTCTGCCTGGTGACCCGCGTCCATGAGGACTCCAGAGGAGGTACGTGTGGGTTTGCATCACTAAATAGTGGTCTGTTCCTCCACCAAGGGGAAAGCTCCTGGTGTGGCCCAGCCTGGCCTGGGAGCAGGGTTCCCAGTACTCCTCAGGATGTCAGCCCAGCTGTGAGCACCTCTGCATGAGGCCTTTTTCCCTTCTTGCTCCTGCAGCCTCAGCACACAAGGGCTGGTGGTGGAAAGTCTTTCTGGACAGATCTGCTCTAGGATGGAATACAACAGATGGAGCTCAGTAGTATGAGCCCTTAATAACCTTCTCAAGGATCCTCTCTTTGCTGTGTGGCTGCAGTGAGAGCACGGAGGAGCTTCCAGGCTGAGTTGGGGCCCTTACCTGAGCTGGGTAACCTAACCTCAAAGGGCTGCCACTTATTTATCTTCAGCCAGCTGCAGGGCAAAGGCAGAGGGAAAACACAGAAACCATTTTCACCTTTTTACTAGCAATTTTCTCTACTAAATGACTGCTGGAAAGCAATTAAGATCCAGGTGCTTCTGAAAGGTAAAAGATTTTCTACCCTTTTTGGAGCATAAGGCTTTTCCTCTTGCATTGACTGAACATACTCTGCTCTCAGGAACTGTGGAAGCTAAAGCATTTGAATTGACTTGATAAGAAAACTCATTAAAATATTAACAGTGCAAACATTAAGAAATGCTAGAAACACTGGAGTATTTCTAGGTGTTCCTGAACCATCTCTGAGGAATTATGTAAAGTATAGGAACTCAAAATGCTTTTCTACCTCTACTCTTGAACACAACACCACCTTCTAAGCAACCAGGTGCAGCACTTGGAAGTCAAAAGTGTAGTCCTTGCCTTCGAGCCATAGTCAAAGTCCCTGTTGAATCTTACAGTCAGGCTGCTCTGGATTGCAGCAGGCTGTGGGATCACATCTCAGTCCCCCAAAATTCCTATTTGGAACCCTGTCAAAGAGAGAAAGCAAAGCTGAAGGAGACTCTTCTTTGCCCATTGCAATACCAAGCCTGAGGGCTGGTGTGTGTTGATAATCCAGGGACTCAATTTCAATGCAAAATCACGTCACCTTGCACCAGATCGTGCCCTAAGATCAATACTGATAGGTGCACAGAAGCACGTGCTTCATATATCTTCATATGCTCCTCCCCAAGTGTTTCTTTAAGTACCTTCAATGTCAGTAAGACGAGCAAAATTTGAGACCACAACCTTAACGAGATTAACAATTATAATCATTCCCATCCATCACCACAAAGCAGGCTGTGATGCTGCTGAATTCGTTCTGCTTCAGGAACCTGGGAAATCAGAGCTGTACCTGATCAGCCAGACAAGGGCAGCTCGAGGCTTGCCGTGAAAGAGGAAGAGAGCGATTGCTCGGGCAGACTTCTTTATTCATTTTTTTATTAGCCTTCAGAGCCTCCCTAGGAATTATTACAGCTTCCCCAGGGAGTGCAGGGCAGCAAAGGGAGCGTTTACTCATGGGCTGGTGCTTCACGCTGTGATAACTCTCTCTGCGTGAATGTGCTGCAGCAGCTGTACAGGTTTCCTCCCTCGCATGGGCAGCGAGGCTTCTCCTTTAACCGGCTTTCTACATCTTCAGCATTTGTCCATCCTCATTACAGACTCAGCGAGTGGCTTTTTTTAACCCATAAATAACTCTCTGCCATGCATCGGTGGATGGCAGCAAAGGCACAGCTTGTATGTTTGCTACAAACCACCCTGCTTGTCAGTCTGAGGTTCCCTGGGTTAAATAGAGCCTCCTGCTTCTCAGGGCTGGGTTATAAACTGGGATTTGGGAAATGGAGCAGGATTAGGGAATGCCACAGAGTTGCAGCACTGGAGACCTTCACTGGGAGGTTTGGGGCTGAAAATTAGGCAGCATATGTGCATCTGACGTATAAGCATGTGTTTGGGGAGGATGCTTGTGAACTGTCAAGCCACAGTTTTAAACTGGGAAAAGATGTTCTAAAATACAGCAATAATAACAACAAAAATGCAAACACAAACCAAAAAAAAGCCCAAACCTTCAAAAGTCCTTTAATGTGCCAGAGCTGGGTCCCCAGATGGCTGCAGGGATGGAGATATCAGAAAAGGACATTTGCAGGAAGACAGGACAGTTTGCAGTTTGCTCGACCTGGCTGCCCTGCCTTTGCTGATGGTGGAGGCAGCAGAGCCAAGAGATGCAGTTTCAGACAGAGTTCATATTGCAACCATTACAGAAATCCCATGTGCCAAAACAACATAAATCTGCCGGTGAACAGAAAAATGTAATTACTGGGCGAGCGTTAGTGGGGCTTCAGCTTTGACCCGTGAGAGCAAGAAACCTCCACAGCTCCCTTGGAGAGTTTTGATATTATAAGGGTTATTTTTCCACTGTGAATATCCTACACAGGGTAATTTCAGTGCTTGAACTCAGCTCGTAAATGATATGTTAACATAGTGCCCCTTTGCACAATATATCCCCACTTTTCACGATAAGTTAAATGGGAGAGATGGATAGGTGTCATCCCAGGACTGCTAAGTTTCTATGTTATTCATCAGCCTCATCCTGATAAATCAAAGCTGCTGTGTTGTGTCTACCTCCTGCCCTCTGGTGACTTTGAGCTCTGGCTCAAGCAGAAATTACCAGGTGAGATCGCTTGGCTTGTGTAACAGAGCCCCTCAGCCCGCATGGCTATAGAAGCCCCTGAAATTATCTCAAAAAATGGGAAGCTGTTTTTCCATCTACCCAGGCTGTGAGGCTGAAGTGCTCAGAAATGAGCTAATTGAAAAGGCAGGATTTGTGCCACGGGGTTTTTCCATCACCAAGGGTTTGTTTGTGGGGATGAGAAGCAAAAATGAGCCTTTTGGGCTTGGATGTCTCAGGGCAGGGGCATCCCAGCAGTGGGGTGGGCGCAGGGCTGGGGATGGCACAGGCTCTGGGAGGGGAAGTTCTCTGTGGTGGAGCTCACAAACCATCCCACTTGCCTCAGAAGTGAACTGAAAGGAGAACTGTAAGACAATCAGAGCACAAAAATAGAGGTTGGTGCTTGGTACCTTCAACTGATGGACCCTGGTAACTTGGAGGGGAGGTTGGCTGCTGCCACGAGATTGGCACTCTTCCCTGCAGAGGTTGAAAAAGCCAGTTTTGCCCCCCAAGCTAAAGGGTAACAGCCCCCCATGACTCTTGGGTCAGGCTGGTGTTTCCTCTGGCTGTTTATAGCAATCCTATTTGTGGATTAAAATGCAACCGTCAAAGCTGCTTGTACAGGATTTACAAAATGGCCTCAAAATATAGGAGAAAAGGAAAGCTGAACTCTCCTTTGATGTTTGCAAGTGTAAACTGCAGACCTGAGCTGAACACACTGTAAATAAGGATCATTAATCATTAGCTAAGCAGCATGCGGTTGGTGTTATTTATTGTAACAACATAAATCATCAGGAACTGCTATCGTGTTAATTTGGATTTAGTAGAGATTAGTATAGAAAAAAAGAATATCCTTACCTATTTAAAAAAAAAACATTCCTTTATTTGTGAACAGGTAGAGATGTGCCTGGTGTTTGCTCCTTAGTCCCCTCCTGCTAGGGAGGCAGCCGGGCAAACACTGCGTGAGCTCTGCACCTGAGGGTGTGCAGTGGGTCAGCCCAAGCTGCAGCTGAGCAAAAACCCGTTTTGCCATTACGCGCTAACTCAGCCCCGAGGGAAAAAGCAAGACCAGGAGGTCTCTGACACGTTTTGAAGGGCAGCTCTCTGCGCACTCCCACCCCCCAGCTCCCTCCCGCCCCAGCCTGTCCTCCAAGCCCCCGCACAGGGCCCAGGGCTGGAGTTTCCCAGGTACGGCACTGCACCCACCTATCGCTCTTGTTACCACTTGGTTTCCCTGGTTTGGGTATTTTTTTTTTAATTTTCCCAGTTGCAGATCAGCTCTAGCTTTTAAATTTAAAATGCAGGAGGCATGGGTTTTGTAGAATGCTGAAGCCCTCTGCCTCCTGCCTTTGGGAGCAAGGCTTAGCTGGGAAGGAGCATTTTAATTTAAATTAAGGGAGTGGTACCTACGCACTTCATATTCTCCATAAACGCCAGCCATACTCTTTGCTGCTGTTATTATTTTTTTCCTCCGATTTGACTTTATTCAAGCTAAAAGGTGTGGCTGAGCTGCTCATACACCAGAGCAAGGCTAGCAGAGGCACCAGTATGACCATACCAAATTTTTTGGGGTGTGGAGCTCGGAGAATCACAGAATTTTCATGGCTGGAAGGCACCTCTGAGTCCAGCCATACACACACCAAAAAAACCCCAAAACAACAACAACCAACCAANGCTGTAGAGGGCAATGAGGTCTCCCCTCAGCCTCCTCTTCTCCAAACTAAACATGCCCAGTTCCCTCAGCCTCTCTGCATAGGACTTGTTCTCTAGACCCCTCACCAGCTCCTCTGGACATGCTCCAGCCCTTTAATATCCTTCTTGTAGTGAGGGCCCCAGAACTGAACAAAGTACTTGAGGTGAGGCCTCACCAGTACTGAGTACAGAGGCAGCATCACTGCCCTACTCCTGCTGGCCACACTATTCCTGATACAGGCCAGGATGCTGTTGGCACCAGCGCCAGAGACGTGGCCCCATTCTTCCCCACAGAGCATTTCTGAATTCAGTGGGGATGGAGCTTCATCCCTCAGGGACCCCACCTTGGTGCTCAGACACAGCATCTGTCCCTGCCATTGAGACAGGGGGTCTACTCAACACCCCCAAGATTACTTGAATTCTGCAAAGAGAGGCTGGTTTGGGATTAACCAGTCGTGGCAAATTTCAACACTAAAGAAAGCCAGCACCCACAATCCCGGTCATCTGTTTCATCCTGATGAAACTGGAGGTGCTGACACCTGATCAATGGTGTGGAGAACCCTCACCGACCCTGTGGAGCATGTGGCAACCAAAAGGTAAATTTAAAAGCAAGGACTTCAAAAGGCTTGACTGTATGTCTTCAAAAGGAGGCATACAGGGAGGGAGGGAATTAAATCCTGACAGAGGTGATGGAAAGGAAATGTTCTTGCATTCTCTGTTTAAAAACAAAACAAAACAACCCACAACACTCTAAAAAGCAATGTTGACAGTGGAGCATGTGCTGCCCTTGTTTTTTTGCTCTTGGGACAGGATGGACACAGAGACTCCAAACAGGCACAGGATCCAATTGTGGCGCATGTGTCACATCCCCACTGCAGCTCTGGGGCTGTGGCACATTCATAAGTAAAAAGGATTTTATGTCTTGGAGCAGCCCAAAGATTTCTCACAGGCTTGATACTGCAATGATACATTTAACAACAGGCTAGTAAATTACAGGTATAGAGAATGAATGCCACGGCTGCACCCACACCTTCACTCCACTGTGTCCAAATGCACAAACTTTACTTTTTTTGTCACTTTCAACATGTTTTGTGTGTGCCAGGGGAACAGTCATCAAACCAGGGAGAATTTCTCCAAGCACTGAGCCAGCGCCCAGGCATGCATTAATTACAGTTGGGTTAATTATAATAACTCTATTACAATAGGGAGAGTATGATAAGACTAATTAGAGCAGGGTTAATAATAAGAGGGCTCAAGCCACAGCAGCCACTGTACAAAACTTGGACCCAAGTTCTTCAAAGGTTTCGCTGGACTTGTATCACACTCAACTCAAGGGCAATCCAACATCTAAAAGCCGCTGCAAAGCTTTGACTGCGTTTTCCCAAGCATCCAGGCTTGCGTAGCATGGACCATATGTCTGCCTCTGCCTACTAGCAGATTGCACCAAATATTTTCCTTTTTTATTGTGGCTGAGCAAACAAACACCATCTGCAGGGTTCGTCGAGGGAAATCCTGGCCCCCTCCGCACCAACAGGAAGGCAGCCACGCATGTCCATGGGGCCTGACATTTCTACCATCCATACTCTGAGACGACAAGCTTTTCCCTGCTCCTCATCTCTGCCCGTCCACCTAAGTTAGGACCTGGCATTTTGCAAACAGATTTAAAATTTAGAAATGCTGGATCCCATCAAAGGAGACTGCAAACCGATGACCCAGGCTTGTGGGACTGCCTCAGGGTGGTGGTAGGTGGAAAATGGAGAGGCGGCTTTTTTGTTGT
The DNA here is from genome assembly GCA_013398155.1 of Pedionomus torquatus. NCBI lineage: Eukaryota > Metazoa > Chordata > Aves > Charadriiformes > Pedionomidae > Pedionomus > Pedionomus torquatus. Next base: position 66,019 of record VZRU01002501.1, read on the forward strand.
TGTTGTCTCTATCCACACAGGTATTTCTTGGCTGTATCCTCACTGCCAGGGGCTTTGGGCATTTTCCCAAAATCCTTGGTCCAGCTCTAATAGCAATATTTGGTCCTACTTGACCTGCTAAGAACCAGAGGTCTAGGTAGCTGATGGGGGACACAAATTATCCCCTGTTCAAACCTTTATTCCTTTAGAAGGTAAAAATCTTGGGGGGAGACACTGTTTAATATGGAGAGTCTGTGCCATTCATTCATGCAGCCCAGAACTGGTGGGGAGCCCCAAGAGCAGGAAAGCAGAGGTGTGCTTGTGGTCCCCAGCTGCATCATTGGGTGCAGGGCTTCCTCCCGCTTTGCTTTTCTCCCTTACTTGCCTTTCTGTTGGAAACCCCTCTCCTCTCTCCTCTGGAATAAACAGAATGGTAATCTCAGTTTTGTAACTCCTCCCACACTTTTGAGCCAGCCAGGGAGTCACAGAAAGCTCTCGCCGAGCAAAGAGCCCAGCGGACGCGGGTATAAATTACTTGTCACCTCATCTGCTTTTCCGCTCATGCTTCTGCAGCACTGGGTCCAGAGCATGCGCTTTGACCAAATCTTTTGTACAAGTGCCCTTTGGATTTAACAATTCGCTTGGCAAAAGCGGAACCAATGAACCACAGGCTTCTCTGCTGCTGCCTTTAATTAAAAATGCCATGTCTAACACCAGCAGATGTTCCTGCTATCGAGACTCGACTCATAATTTAATGCCATGTAATGCAATGCTGACTGTGTTGCCTAGTCTGAAAGCATAACAGACATATTGTTATTATTACTACTACTATTGTTATTATTTTATTATTATTATTGTTTCCTTTTGGGGATCAAATCCCTCAATACTTGAAATCTTAAAACTTGCTAGTCTAATGACCCTAGCCAATTACTGCACTGAATGATGTTAGCAGCCCCGTGTCTTTCCAGTCAGCACCACAGCCCACGATGCCTCTGAGACCAGAGCGGGCTTGTGGGACTTTGGGCGTGCAGCAAAATTGGCCCCAGAGGGGCTGCCTGAGGAGCAAACTAAGCCTGTTAAAGACTTTGATTCAGGCATTTGGGGAAAGAGGGAATTTGAAGCATGAGGCCACTCCTCCTGCTGGTTTTTTTCAGCCTTCTGCTTAAGTGGATCCATCCTGTCACCTTCTGTGAGTGCTCCGCACATCAGAGCTGAGCACCCTTTCCTGGCAGGGTGCAGTGGTTTCAGGATGTGCCCGGTACTTTGAGTGGAAGGAGGGAGGAGCGCCTTCCTCAGCAAAGCTTTGGCTCTGTTAATGATGGATCATGTAATGATTGTATATTTTTTGAAAAGCAGCTGGGGAGCTTCGCTAATGAATATAATATCAGGTACCGGTGCATTTACGTAAAAGGGTCTTTACCAGATGGGCAAAGCTTTAAAACGAAGCAGGAGGTAGATGAGGACTTTTTACCTTTTTTCTCAGCCGGGAAGCTGAACACTGTCTTCAGCACAGGTTTTGCTCTGAAGCCCCGCATTGTTTGAAAATCCCATTGTCAGTTTAGAACAGCGATGATTGTTGTCTCTGTGGAGTATGGAGCGGCTGATTCATGCATGGACCAAACACCACTGTCGCACTCTATCACACCACTGCTGAAACCATTTTACTGGGTTTCTGTCATGTAACAAATTTATTTTAAAATGTGTGGGCCTTATACTGCCTGGAATGGCTTTACTTGTACTTTAAATACTGCATAAACCAAATCTAGGGATATATTTCTCATTTCCCCTTGTTCTTTGCATCACTTTTTCTTCTTCTGACTGTCCAACTGGTTGCAGTAATTCACTGTAGAGGAAGACATTTCTTAGATTTCCAAGAGCACCAACTCCTTAACCTTTATAAAATTAGGGGCAATGAATCACTTGTGACTTTTACATCTTTCTCAAACACAAGCATTTGTTAGATGCAGGCTGCCCAGAGAAGTGCTTTGCCTCACTTTAACTTAGTTGTAAATGTTTGTAAATTCGCACATAATGTCTCCACACAATGGAGACTACACGTGGATTTATTGAGAGGGACACTAAACATATTTCAGCCGGAGGAAAGAAAGACGAGGTACTTATCTGTTTTATTGTCCTATACAGTATATATCGGCATCTCATATTTTGTGAACATAAATGCCAGGTTGACTCAAGAGATCTATGGATCAAGTGTTTTTCGTAACCTGCGCTGAATGCCTCAAATTGGGTTCAAGTTTCATCTTGGCAGCAAAGCCTTTTGCCATCTTCCAATAACCCTGATGCACTGGGAGGCACCAGGTGCTGAATTTTTGCAGCAAGGGACAAGTGCACAGTCGCTGAGTAAGAGACAGTCAGACATTAAAGTTTGCATCTGGCAACTGTTTAAACTTAAGGAACAAATTACTGGTTCAGCTTATTTTGAGAGTTTATCCTGGTTTTGGCAATGTGAGGGAGTAGGACCCTGTCACAGCTCCATCCTCTGCAGCTGGGGGTCCCTGACCAGCTGTGCCCCTCCCTGTCATCTCTCTCCTGCATCCAGATGTTTTGGCACCTGCACACAGGATGGCAAGAGACACCATGGAGTGGGCCAGTCCTCAACCTCACTGGGTGGGGGGACAAGCTCCCTTTAGGGCAGGACAGGGCCCAGGGCACAACTCTGTGCCCCCTTCCTTCCCAAACTTAGGGAAGGAGGGTGCTGTGTTCTGAAGCAGCTCATCAAAGTCAGCTCCTGGCAGAAACACGCCTGAGCCTGCCTGCCGTCCAGGAGCGTCCACCACCTACACATGTCTCTTAACAAGGTGTGCTTTGCTTTTGGTTTTGTTTTACTTCCAGGCTCACCTCTGAGGCTGTCGTTTCTTTCCCCAGAGCTCCTTCCCGCTGCGGCAGAGGGCCTGCCGATCTCCACCACTGGAGATGATAGGCTGGTAGTAAAGGGGACACCACTCCGTGTTATTAACACAGTGGGGGGCTTCCTGAGCACCAGAAAACAACAGGCTATTACAGAGATACAACTGCACTTTTCACAGCTGGATCCAAGCACGGAGACACAGCTACTGTGCTGTCAATGACAACAAACAGCTCTCCTCTCTGTGCCAGTGAAATCTAGACATGTGTGGATGGGAACATCTACATCCATCCCACTCCCTCAGGGCTCAGGCCCTGATTCTGCAAGGACAGTCACCTGCAAAGGACAGGCTGTCGTTTAACCCTTCGGACTTTCCACACACCTCCAGTTTCCTTTCTCATGGATAAAGATCAAGAATTATCAGGAAGCTGGAGAAAGCCAAGACAGTGTTTTCTGGGGTCAAGCAGGTTAGGAGATATGATGGCATTGGTTTAATAAAGGCTGAATATGTCACTACTCAACTCAGTGTGATGGTGTTTCACCCTGTGACACATCAGCTTGCCCCAGACAACAGAGGAAAATTTTCTCCGATCGATGGCACTGAGAGATTTTACAATTTGCCATCCGGTGTGGTGCTAACCTCCTTGTACCTCTGGCTAATGCTAGCAGAAAAGATAAATATCTACCCTTCCATAAATACAGTAAAAATAAAAGAAAATCCAAATTTAAAACATCTTGTGTGTCTGGGAGCTACAGAAGGAATGAACTGCCAAAGCAGAGAAGTGTGAAACCTGAAAACTGAAGAAACTCCTTCTTGGAAAATGAGGGTAACTTTCTTAGAAATGTTTTCAGTCCCAAATTAACACTTACCTGAGTAGAAGTCCTTCTCTCTAGATGAGGTAAGAGCTATGGAAAATGTCCCTGTTGCCACCAGCAGTCAAATTAGTCCCTCTTGTCTGGATGCCATCGCTCAGCTGAACAGCACCGACATCCCTGTGCTTTTACTTCACCTGGTGACCAGGGACGAGGGGAAACCTCCCACCTGCAGGAACCAAATGGGGGGACCGATGGGACAAGAAATGCTGTCAAAATGTCATATGGGGTGGTGGGACTCTGCTCTAATGGCTGTTTTCTATGACTTTCGCCAACCAAATTTTGCAGTTTTGTGCCGCCGTGTCCTTTTATGATGAAGTTCCCTCAAAGAATAACTTGCTCACTTTAATCATGTTTGCTCTGAGATTTATGGCTTGATGCTTATTCACCAGCGGAGCTTCTCGATGCGAAATGTCAGTAAGCCTGTTATAAATTGCTCCTGGCATTCCTGCTCTATCTTTTATTTGGCCGGGAGTATTTCTACCTGAAAGTGATAAATTCCTGCTATAACTGCTTTACGTGCTTCAGTAATTACACTGTACAGGAAAGGCGGAGGCTATGTTTATGGAGGTACCACCTCAAAAACAGCAACCTGTAAAAAGTGGGAGATTGGGCTGAACCCTGAGGTGCTACTGGATGCACAGGATGAGGAAAAAAACACCCCTGAAACTCAAAGTAACAGTGACTGGTGAAGTGTCTCTGTCAGACTGAAGATGATGAACATGTGAAAGAGAGGGAAAATTAAATTTTTAAAGTTGGGGTGGAAAGCCATTGGCAAGGGGCGAGTGCTCTGCCTGAGCTATGTGCTAGGCCTGAGGGGCAGAGGTCCTCAGAACCTTGACACAAGGCCCACCTGCCCACTTCTGGTCTCATTTTGGCAGATGTTTGTGCTGCCTTAGACATGTTGGTTATAGATATTTGAAAGATGTATGTAGGTGCATTCGGCTTCAGTATTTGATCAATTTCATAGATTAATTATTAATAATTTCATAGAATAGTTTGTGTTGGAAGGAGCCTTAAAAGGCCATCTAAAGGTCACTGCCCTGCAATGAGCAGGGATATCTTCAACTAG
>VZRU01002504.1:0-17674 GCA_013398155.1 Pedionomus torquatus
AAAAAACAAAACCAAATAAGAAAAAAATAGATGTGTTTTATGTCTTTTGTATGACTATTACAGTTTCTTTAGGAAGGAAACCTGGTAGGTCGCCACTGTTTCCAGAGAATCCTTTAGGACATCCCTGACTTGCAGAAAAAGACATTCAATTATTTGTCTCGTTGGCCAGTGCTGCAGTCATAGATTGTCTTCTTAGCGTTAGAGGTTCGCTCCCAGGACAACACACCTACGTTTTGATTTTGTGGAAACCTCATGGAGATTTATTATGGGAAGGTATCGACGTTGGGTAGGTTGTGAGAGATCCATCAGCGTGGACGAGTCCACCCGCACCGTGCAAATTCCTTACGTCCTCGTGTGCGGTATAACCTCGGACTTACTGTTGATAGCAAATAGAACGTTTCCATTAACGTGTCATAGAATATTTGTAGTCGCTCTCAAATCCTTTCAAGAGGTCGAGAAAATTTATGTCTCCTAATTGCATTAGGCTCACAGGGTAACTCTGACATTTTAAATGAAAGCATATTGACGTTGCACCCAGATAAATTGCCCAACCTTTGTGTGCTTGCTCAGGAAAAGATGTTATGGATTACTAGTTAACTCTAAGTTATTAATTAGGAAATTGAGACCTGGTGAGTTCAGTAGTTTTGATAATGCTATCGTAACCTTAGCTGCTTGGTGTGGGTGGGTTGTCAGCAGTATTTTATTTGCTGGTCCAGGTATAACTAAATCTAACAGAGAGCTTGGTGGAGACCTGAGAAAAGAAGAAAGAGTTGAGACAGGCTTGTCCTCCTTTGTGGAAACATCTGCTGTGGGCTAAAATAACCGGGAACAGAAAATCCAATAATGGTTCTCTTTCTGTGACATCGGTCAACTTAGCTGTTAATAAGAAGTTTTTCTAACCTGGTCAGGAAGAAAAAAAAAAAAAATGCTTCCCCAGTGTCTGTTAGGAAAAAGAAGTGTTTCTTTTGAGCCAAACTGTTGTTTTCCTTCACAGTGAAAGGTGCGTAGTTCAAACGTGTCTGTGAAGGTCTCTCATTTAGTGCTTGGATGGAAAGTAAATAAGGACTGGGCGTTAGAAGAAGTGGGGTTATCTTTCAGGGTCTCTAAAGCAGGGAAGTGCAGGCCGCTTTGCAGCTTTAAGTTTAGTCAGACCTGTAAGGATGACTTCATCACTGTGGATTTTTCCTTCTCTTCCAGGGTTTGGTCCGTTCGGAGAGCACGCCGTTAACGCCAGTTGGATTGCAGTTCAGGTAACGCTCGAACTTCGTTCTTAACAAGTTAAAACAAAGCGCCGTCCCGGTAACGTATCCGTACAAATTTTAGCGTGCAGCTCTTTTGTAACTTGTTCCCAGTTTATTAACTGAGACCAGCTCGCTCCAGATATCCAGATGGTCAGCTGGATAATGTTTTATTCACTTCTCAGAAAACAATCCCTTGGCTAGTAGAATTTAATGAGATTGAGTTAATGTAGCTGAGAAAAGTAAGGAATTCGGAGGCTGACTCCCTAGGTCTGAAAGATGTTAAATGGGGCAGGGAGCCTGGAATCTTCCTCTGCTGCAGAGAATTCAAAATAAATAAACAAACCCAGAAGAATTTTCATGTTTTCTCTGGTCTCTAGCTTGAATCTGGGAGAGCTGGTTAACCTTTAAGCCGAGCCTCCTCTGGAACGACCTGGTAGTCTTGTGGAGTCAAGAGAACTGTGGAGGTGTCCACCGTGGGTCTGAACCTCAGGACTCTGACTCCAGAGCAAAGGTTGCTTTTCTCTCTCAATTCCTTCTGCAGCCGCCTGCTTTCGGCAGTGGGGAGGCAGGGGGGGCGAATCAGGTGGTGTCAGTGGCTCTGGGGCCACCGTTCCCTCCGCTGAGAAGCCACAGCCAGTGGTGGAGCTGGGTCTTGCTGGAGACAGGAGCGCTTGTGGAGCATCGTTGCTCGAGCAGATCCTACACCCTCGAACAAACGAAGTTTGTGCCACTTGTAGCTGCATATTTGCATGAACACCTGTATAACACACTGATATATTCACTAACGAGGCAAGAAGAAATCCAACTCTTGCTGGGTGCCCAGCTAAACTAAGGAATTAAGGTTACTTTCTGTAAAAGCATTAGCTGGGGACAGCGCTGCCACATTATCCCACTTCTCCCTTATTTGTCACTTCTGGATGTGGTTTATGACAAAGCTACTGGGAATTTAGGGTTACCTTTTAGTACAGTTGCCCAGGGAATTAAATCTATTTTTCTCCCTAACACATCTCTCTTCCCTTCAGAGCTCTGAGATTAATATCTTCTTTAGAATGCTTTTAAATTAAATCACAAACTCTAATCAATTACATTCTACTAATGTCCAGATGTCTAATGTGTCGGCTGGTAGGAGAAGGCGAAACCTTTGCCTCCGAGACCCTTTTGGAAAGGAATATATCTGAGTCAGGGTTTGCTGGGTTTAAGTTGGGGGAAAAATGTAAGCTGCATGTTGGGGAGGGTGGAAATTGCACGTTACTGAAATTTAGTAGCGGGGCCGATCGATTCGGTCTGTTCTTCCTCGTGTGTTGTTGTAAACAAGCTACTCTTATTCTAGAGATGGACAAAAGGGTATTGTGGGACAGGAAGAGCGGCGGGCGTTCTGCTGTTGCTTACAAACCCCAAACCTTGCGTATGATGCCTGTAAAGAGAAATGGCGCGTCGTTCCTTGGGCCCGGCAGCTCGAGGCCCTGATGGCTGCGTGGCTGATGGATGAAGTAATCACCTGCATTTTAAATTCATTTTACGGGCTCGGGGAGGGGTGGTGGTGGTTTGAGAGTATCAAACTGGAGTCTGTGGTGCACGATCTGCTGCGCTGGGAGCCCATCTCTCTCCCGGTCCCGTTGTAATAGCTCGCCTTGGCTTCTCACTAAAAACATCAACTTTTCGGGCAGCGGGGAGGATTTGCCTTTCCTTGCCCCGTCTCAGCCCCAAGAGGCCCAGACAAAAAGGAACAGCATGTCTTTGAGCACATGCGAGTTGGGGCATTGTGCAAGTTTCAGACAGGGGACTTCATGGAGCTGAGTGGACACAAAGGCGTGTCTGAGTTTCTGAATCCCAGACAGTGTGATCTGCATTTTAATAGAAGAAAAATCAATTAAACAATCTTTGTAAATCCTTCCTAGCTTTAGGGCTAAGCTAGTTCTGGTTTATTACATCTTTTATTATCCTGCATCCCGAGGATAAAATTCTCTACTTTTCTTTCCAGTGCTCTTTTTGGTTTTATTTGGCTGCTTATATAGAACACGGATATGGCGTGTCTTTTCCCGCTGAAAGCAGTGAATTTCTAGTATAGCCCTGCGTGGTTTGGAAAGCTAAATGACTTTCACACGTAGTTAACATAACAAGTCCTTAAATAGTGGCAGCAGCAATCTAATAATGTGGAGATGAAACACCTGGAGATTTTTACGCATGGGGGAGAGATTTCCTATAAATTCAGAAGGAAGAGTAACTTCTTCCTGCTTTCTTTTCCGAGACCTAGAGTGAAAATATTCTGTGTTAACGTGGAGTGGCGGTTCCATGTTTCCGTCTTTTTAAAATTCCCTTTGAGGAATTATGGTGTGTTTTTTTTTTTTTTTCAGCTGCAGTTTTTGCTTGGGAGGGACCTTCCATTTCAAGAAGAAGTTACCAAAATGGGCTTTTCTGTTTAGGGCGTTTTCTGCCCTCCCTGGTGTGACTTAGGCGTAGGCACAGGTGTACCCCGTGGACTGTGAAGCTGATGGGCTCCTGCCTTCATCCCCCCAAAGAGCTTCTGTCTGAGCCCGGAGGAGGAGGAGGAGAGAGGTCAGAGTGCGTTTACCCATTACTAAGGACAATTGCTGTCAGGGTGTCTAGACAGACCTGATAAGGATATTAAAGGCTCACAAAGACGACCATTGTTGAGGGGTCAGGGAATCGGTCAAACATGTTCGTTTTTCTATATTTGTCAGGTATACAAGGCTGTGGGTAATAAGTTGTCTAGGGGCCAGCGTACATCTTTATCATTGAATGGAAGTGAGCAAACGCCGTGTTTGGTTAAAAGCAAGTTAGGAATTTGTAAAGCTAAGGTTTAACTCGTCTGCTTTTGGAGAAGGTGGCCGTCGCTGCGCTGGTGGGGCTCGTACAAGCCCGAGGCTTCTTGCTCCCTGTAGATGCTCGTTCTGCGCAGCTGGTAAAACTTTCCACGATCAAATTCATCCTTAGGAGCTGTTTCACGCTCTTTAGAGAACTGATGATGAATTCCTACCAATTAACACTCCGGAGATCTTCCTAAAGAGACTGACTTGTATTTGAATACTCTCATTTGTAAACGACTTACTTTATTAACGCACCACATAAACCAGCTAAGGTTTTGAAGGCAGATTTGTGTAAAGAAGATGCGATGAAACATCACTTAGCATCCATCTCTGGTAATGAATGTCTCTGTGTGCCAGACACTAATCAATACAGCAAGCCTTTAATATCAGGCTTGCCCTCCGAGCCAGAGCAAGTGATTTATCATTGTTGTTGCTCATATCTGCTGGTCCGTGAAAGTCTTAGTCTTGCCTTTCCTGCGCCTTTTAGTTGTCTTAAATCTTGTTACGCTCTCTGTGGTCTGTCCTTACAAGTGTGAAAGGGTTTGGTGGTGGTTTGTTGTTTTGCTTTTTTTTCTTTCAGTAAAGGAACGACTCATGCTGATGACTACAGAGGGGGAAAAAAGGTACTAAAATACCACTCACGTTTATATAGAGGAGGTAGGATTATAATGTCCGAGAACCTCAGCTTGTCCTTTCCTTTCAGGTGTCTTTAATTTGAAAGGATTTTAAACCTAGGGAAATAGAGAATTTGAAACTGAGTAAGCTTTGCTGAAAATAGCTAATCTGCACTCCTTAGCCTGAAGTTTGCAAGTATAATCTCTACGCACAGGAAAATAAAGCGAAAGAATCGCGTGAAAGTGCGGCTCTTGACTCTGATCACCGAATCTGAACCTGAAATGGAGATAATTTAATAATTCAAGAATATTTTAAGATGTCCTTTGATAGTTTGATGGCTTCTTACATCGCTGTTTATACCTCAGATCCACGGGAACAATTACAGCAGTTTATGGATGTGAGAGTTGCAGGTTATTTTGTTGCTGTGCAGGCAGCCCCTTTGATGTTAGCACAAGTAATCATTTTGAGCTTTTGGCACCAGTAAGATTGTATTTTTCAAGCAACATGTATGTTGGAGGAGAGGAACAACCGGGGGATGACAAGCTGCTGCTGGATATTAACTAGTGAAAAGCTGGAGTTGCTTCTTCTACCCTAAAACACAGGCCTGGGGATAGGGATGCAAGAACGCACGAGTCCTTCTGTCTTCAGAGAGAAGGATGCGCTTGCAGTGTCTTTCCAGAGGAGACAGAGCTGTGGGAGGACTCTGGCTGAGGCTGTTGGTGTCATGGTGTGTATGGTCACTTGTCACCCTTGAAAAGCAGCTGTAAAGTTTTTCAGAGTGTGGAAAAACGTTGTCTTCGTCAGAGGGAAACGTGATTCGAGATGGATGCTGTTGGAACTCATTAAACACAAGAACTGAAGTGGCTTCAGCTGTTGGAAAAGTGCCTCCCACTGTGGATTTGCTCAAGACTCCTGCGTTTGAGCTCAACTCATGATTTTGTTGAAGAATGTGGGGTTTTTCAGAGGCTTCAGGCCACCATGTGGGTGTAGCTTTTCCTTCAGTTCTTGAAAGTTTGGGTTTAATGGCTCTGGAAGGTTTCGCTTCTGATGGACTGGTGGAGTCTGAAGTAGCAAATTAGGCTCCAACTGAAGCCTTACTGGTGAGACTGGTGTTGAAATGGAGACCAAAGGAGCAAGGGAGAAGGTGTCCAGGACCATGGGCCATGTGTAGACAGAACTTGCCGCCTTGGGATGACCAGTTGGGTTATACTGGGGGAGGGAGGGAGAGAGAGATCTGGCCTCTTCCCTCTGGTTTTAAACAAGTCTTTGCAAGATGTTTAATTGACCCTTATTTTAAAGGGTTGAAAGAAAATTCGTTAAGTTTAGTGCCTGGATATTTGAGATGTTTTCAAGGCATGGCTTTAGTTAACGTTATAGAGGAAGAAATAGTTTACTGCACTAGTTGAATCACGTCAATGGTAACGGGTCATGTTGCAAAATGAAGTACAATATCTTGGGTCTAGGTAAAGCTAGCGATGGAAACCCGTTCTTCACAGTTTGGAAACAGGCTGTATTGTATTCTGGATTCTGCCAAAATGACAGTAAAACAAATATGTTGAGCAGGATGCGCTGATGGTGCTCCAGCTTCTCATAGGAGGAGTGTTTGCTGATAATCGTGGAGACTCAGGGACACAGAATCTCACCCAAAGAGCTCTCTCCTTGCAAGCAAATGTGAATTTGCTCTCCGGGCCAGCAGTCCTGAGAGAGAACAAACCAGACAATGAGTATAAACCCTCTCAACTCTACTTTCTCTACATAATAATCTAGTTCTTTCAAGAAATGAGTATGACTCTCTACTTCTATAAATAATGTAGCCAACCTGTCTTTTGAGCGTGGGTGTTGCTGGTAACTTTTGCCCGTTGAATGTTGATTTCTTTGTTGTACACGCATCAGAGCAAAACAAACGGTCCTGTGGGTGAAGACTGTTAACGCAGGTGGGGAGATGCCTTTGTTGTTCCCCGTTCTGTTGGTTGTTTTTTTTTTTACTGTGCTGTTTACAAGGTTATACAGCCGGAATCTTAAGCTGAGGTTTGTCCCTCATAGCAGACTCAGCTAATAAACTTTCCAGAAGTATCTCCTCTGCTGAGCTTGTGTCTGACCCTCCTGGTTTTGTCTCTTTTCCCTACATCCTTAGGAGCTGGAGAAGCTCGGGCTGCGGGATGATGTGGATCTGCACGTCTACGAGGTGCCCGTTGAATACCAGACGGTGCAAAGACTCATTCCTGCATTATGGAAAAAGCACAGTCCACAAGTGAGTGAGTAAAGGCAGGAGGAGGAAAAAAGACAGGGCAAATGGCTGAAATCTGTCATTCTTACAGCAACGAGCATCACGTGAAGTCCCATTTTTAATGTATATTCAGGCAGATAGTCCCTCGCTAGCTCTTTTCCTCTTTTGTCATGAGAACACGTGAATTTGTAGAACTTTACAGCTCAGAATAGAGCTCTCCAATTAATGGGAGCAGTGGGTGTGAAGAGGCCACAGCAGAGGGCTGTCTAGACAGCTCGCAGTTAGTCTGTGCCACCTGGGCTCTTCCAGTGCTGGGCTCGGTTTCGAACGTGCCAACGCTCATTTTTACCGCGAGTAAATTACATTTTAGGCCAGGAGGGGGTGAAACAAGAAGAATTTAAGAATTTTTCCATGCTAGAACTACTAGACCCACTGAGTTCATTGATAAAATGACTTGTTACCGTGATACTCATGCAGGAACTCCTGTAACAACTCCATCACTCTTTAAATGGGAGCAGCAGTTTTCTACCCTTGGTTGATTTAGCTTGTTTGTCGTTTTGGTTTGGTTTTCTTTGTTTCTCTTGTAGTTGGTGGTTCACGTGGGTGTTTCGGGTATGGCTACGACGGTAACTCTGGAGAAGTGTGGCCATAACGTAGGTTATAAAGGCTTAGACAACTGCCGTTTCTGCCCGGGCTCGCAGTGTTGCATAGAAGGTGGCCCAGAATGCATCGATTCCATCATTGACATGGACACGGTTTGCAAGAGAGTCTCAGCGCTGGGGCTGGATGTCACCGTCACCATATCGAAGGACGCCGGCAGGTACGGGGCGACGGCGACGGCTGGGGCAAAACCAGGCTCGCACCGTGACGCGTGTTCCCTTCATCCTTGACTCACAAGGCACCTATGATTTGTAACGCTTTTCACTTCTCCCGGGGCTGGCGGTACCGGGGGGGGACAAGAAATAAAAATATTTGATTAAAGCAATCGCCCAGCCTCACAAACAGCCCCCTGGATCTCCACGCTTTATCGCAGGATGTTGCTGCGGCGCTGAATAATAAAAGGTCTATCCCTCTTCTGCGTCCTGTATTTGTCACTTGTTGCTAAATAAGCTTTATTCTTGTATTTCAGGTACCTCTGTGACTTCACCTACTACACTTCCTTATACCAGAGCCGCGGGAGATCGGCTTTTGTTCACGTGCCTCCGCTGGGAAAACCCTACACGGCAGAACAGCTGGGTCGGGCGCTACAGGCTATAATAGAAGAAATGCTTGATGTTTTGGAGCATTCTGAAGACAAAATCAATTGTCAGCATGAACACTGAAAGCGGGCGGAAGCTATCCTAGTATTGCACTTCCCAAATTTTCCCTGCTCCTGAAGTAACTGGGGGGAAAACGGTCTGAAACCTACAGGCCCAGAATTGGAGACTTGGCAAAGAAAAAAAGAAAAAAAAACCACAAACAAACAAAACCGACCCACTTTTAGAAATTGAGGGTTTTGGTCCAATGTGTGCATTTCAGCCTAGGCAACAAAGGATTCAAAATCTCTTCTTTAAAAAACACCTGCAACTACTCGTTTCTGAAGTGACTGGAGTGTGTGTGCACGTGTGTGTGTGTGTGCTGTGCTTTGTCCTGAGCTTATCTGTCAGCCAAGCGACAGCTCCTGACCAGAATAATACAGCGCAGATGGAAAGTTTCTCGTCTGGACTTGACTTTGGGAATTGATAACCCCGTCTTCTAATGACTAGTTCTTAAGCTGGAAGGTTTGCTTTTGCTTTGGTTATGTTTTTTTATCCTCTTGGGCCCAAATTAGAGGTTGCAATGTAAAAGTACAGCTGGAAAGAGCTGGAACGGTGTGGGCCTGGCTGTTGTAAAACAGCACTTGTCGGAGACGAGGAGTCTTCAAAATTGCTTTGCTGAAATGGAAAAATATTTTAGGCGCTGATTTCTCACCCCGTGTTGTCCAAATATCCGTAGGGTCCTCTGTAACGTACTGGTTTTAACTGGTAGCTGCAGATCGAAAGGGTGTGTTTTGGGTTCCTTTTGTTGTGGAGCAGACATAGCTCTTTTTTTGTTGTTGTTGTTTTAACGCGGTATGAGCCTAAACTCGCGCCAAATATTCCCAAATGTCTTCTTTTTATTACGCTCTCGATGCCACCTTCCTCACTCAAGCCAACCATATACCTCCTGTACAAAACACGTTGTTTCATATGTGTATAAAGCAAATCATTAGCGGTTAAATAGCTTTGCTAAAGGCCACTTTCTCCGCAGGAGATCTTTATCCTAGACTCTTGGTGCTAGTTGTTATTTTTAAGGTGAAGGTTGAGTAATTTATAACTTCCTTAGTTATAACTTTTCATTCTCGTTAAAGGTTAGAATGAGTAATGTTTAACTTGAATTCTAAGTTGCCACCTTGATTTATTATAGGCATAAATATGCAAGCGTGTGGATTCGAAGACATTCTGCCAGATCAAATCAAAAAATCTTAAAACCTCTTCCCACCGTCGGTAAACCAGAGGCAATTATTGGAAAACTAGGAATTTTCCTTAGAATGAGGATTCCGGGCGGTTTAATTAGTGTCCCCCTCCCAATGGGAGGGTACAAAGTGCTGCTTCTTTGTGTGAACTTTCCCAGTGATGAATTAGGGGAAGGGGACGTGCAGGTTCTAAGCAGGACGTTGCAAGAGGTAGATACCAGTGGTGCGTGGGGAGATTTGCTTCCAAACGACGGGACTCCAGCAAAAGGTGGAGACAGATGATGTTACAGTGGGAACAGACCCAGAATTGGTAATTGATGACCAGTAGGTCTCCTTGTGGGGCCATTTAAACGAAGAGGTCTGTGGTTTGATTCTAATACTTTTACATATATATATATATATATGTAAAACAACATTTTGAAACATTTTAGAATACCACTATTTTAATTTGTCTAATTGTGACTGGTTCTGCTATAGTATCTCTCAGTGAGAGCTGCCGTTAACTCGCTGTTTTCCGGTAGAAGTCTAGAGACCAAGGAAAAACCACTTCTCCTTGTAACCCTTGAGAGAGGACGGAGGCTTCTGCAGTTGTAATAACTTTGCTGAGGGGACCTGCGAATGAAGATTTTTTTGGGTAGACTCCTGGTTTACCGAGGAAATCACCGCTGTATTTACTGTACAGTTTTTTTTCCTGATCAAAAGAGTTTGCCTTCAAAGTAAATAGTCTCTTTTTTTTTTTTTTTTTGCATTCAAATACAAAGTAGCACTTGTCAGATTGTCAGCAGGCAGGCAGACTTTCTGATTAGTAATTTATTATATTTAATATTTTGTTTAAAGATTCGTGGTTTGACACCTTTCTTGGGTTGTTTGATTTTTATTTTTTTTTGCGAATAGTTGAGCTACTTATCTCGTAGGTCGATTCCTTTATCTGCTAAGGAGTTTTTTGTCATCAGCGTATCTTAGCTGCTAAACTTTTAAAAGAGGAGAGTAATCCCTGTAATTCTGCTAAATTCAGCAACTATTTTAAGTAATTTTTGGTAATGCTATTTAATTTACGTGTTAATCTAGATGTGAATAAGAGGGGAGTGGAAGCTGGACGGTTTAGTGAGGTGATAACAGGGAAAAAAACACAACCTGATGATGAAGGTGGGATGGAAGCGGTCATAGAAAGGGCTGGTTGGAGCTGCCATACCAGGGGTGGGGGGAAGGTTTCTCTGCTCCAAATCCACCGTTGGGGCAAGCAGTGGTGGGGAGAAGGCTTTTCCACACCAGTTTGTTCCACCTGTGGAATTATGTCCTGTAGATATTCCTTCTTGGGTGGTCTCGGCTCTCCAAGGGGGAAAAAATCTCCAGCTGATTCCAGTCACTTCTGTGGGTCCCAGGACTGCGGTGGTTGACCTTCTGCGTGTCAGTGTTAAAAAGAATTATCTCATTTTTGGAAATACATTGCTTTGAGCATCGCTTTGAGCTGTGTGTTTCCTCATCATCTGGTTTTGGTTTGGTTTTATTTTTTTTCCTTTCTTGTGAAGCTTCCACGCGATCAGTTTCTTAGAAAACCTAATTTATTTTCTAATTTTTTTCGGGGTTGTGGGGTGGGTGTTGAGAATTAGTCCTCAGAGGTTGTATTTGTAAAGGATGTCTTGGTGGTAGAGGAGTTGTGTATAGCGAAACTTTTAAAAAATGGCATTAAACTAATTTTATTTAATCTGACCTAAATTAAATACTTTTGGGGGTTTGGTTGTTGGGTTTGGTTTTTTTGGTTTGTTTATTTTTGAAAGTTTTTTTTGTTAAATTCATTAATTCATGGAATTCATTTGGAAATAGGACGTCAAACAGACGCAGAGCTTCAAAAAGCTGATGCTTTCTTTTTTTATATATATTTTGGGGCATGATTATTCTCTGCTTTCTCTTCCAGATTATCAATAAATGGAATTAGCTAATTTGCACTGACTGGGAGAACCTGGTGCCAACCACCAAAACGTTCCGCCCTGATGATTAAGGGTAGGAAGTTGAGGTTTTAGTGTTAATTTCTGGTGCCTGCGATTCGTAAACCGTAAAAAGCTGGCGGCGTTTGAGAATCTGCGACTGCAAAAATTGTCTCTGGGGACGGGCTTCACAGAGAACCGGGGCTGCGAATATTTTGTGTGAGGAGAGAGAGAGAGAATTTAGGGAGGTTCCGCTGTATTGGGTCTGATGTCTTTTTTTTTTTTTTTTTTTTTTTTAATCTGCTTGCCAACTGCTTGGGGTAGGACCTGGCTAAGGCGTTGGTGAAATTTGGTGATGACAATTTAATTGTTGCCGTTATTAAATGCTGTGGAGGATTTTGAGGAACTCCAGATACTCGTAAACTCCTTCATAATTTGGTGACTGTGGTGTTGGGAGAGATTTCCTTTGAGTGAAACGTGGGAATCTGCTTTAGGAAACCCAGCAAAAAGAAACTCTGAGCTTGAAAGTTACTTTAATTTAAAGGTTTGTGGAGGACTTGATGGTCCTTGTGGGTCCCTTTCAACTTGAGATAATCTGTGGTTCTGTGATCTAGTTGAAGGTATTTACCTACAGCCGTGTGTTGAAGCTATTTGGGGGGTTTTGGGGGCACATTTTGGAACAGGATAGCAAAATTTGTGAGACTGTATAGAGGAGTTTACACTTACGTGGAGAATTCCCCAAATTTAGGGCTCCTCCTAAACGTGGGAGTGGTGGGAAAGGATGAAAAGGTCACGAAGATGGTTAGAGGTGTTGAGTTTGGATGTGACACGAGACTGCGGCCAAGAACTGCTGGGCTTTGAGAGCCCTTCCAGGTGGGACCTGACCGAGGGTATCCAAAAGTTTAGGGCTTGATGAAAACTAACCAGTTGCTCTGCTTTCACCCCAAAGAGGAGGGAAATCCAAAGGCAAGGGATCTACAATAAACTTGAGGTAAATGCTTCCTGGCTGACTCCTTGCACAAGTTGAGAAGGTTTGTTGGTTTGGGGTGTTTTTTTGGTTTTTTCTTTTGCAGCCTTATGTTGTAAAGCGCAGCCTGATGCCCCACAGGAAAAGGGACTCCTTGAACCCGGGCTCTGATCTAATATGTCGATTTATCTTTTCTCTCCGTAGGGTTTGTACTGCACGTGCCGGGGTAAGTCAGGTGGGAAACGCTACCATTTGTATTTCCTTACCTGGCCAGATGTAGCATTCAAACTCCGCTGTCTCTCTGGCTGCTCTGCCGGTCGCCTGGGCAATATTTTAACCTTTTAGTGCCTCAGTCAGCTGGCAAAGGGGATGATTCCGGGGCACCGGAATAAAAACCCGGGGGCTTCCAGGCCTGCAGGCTCCCGGGTGTAGTTATTTTTGTTAATGAAAAGGCTAAAAAACTTCTAATCCCCTCAAGTTTCTTCTGATTCTCAAATAACCTTGAGGTGTGAGGGGTTGGTTGAGCTGGCGGGCGGGCTTGCTTACCGAATGTGTGGAGGGAATTGCAGGAGCTTCTTAAAACCTAAAAAGGGTGAACCTTTGGAAGGAGTTGGATCGGGAATTCCCCGCTAAGGCAAGCGCCGGAGCAGAGCAGGGAGGGTGCTCTGCCCGTGGTGGTATTTCATGGCTCGATTCGCCCTGGCTCCTGCCTCTTATTATCAGCTTCCAGCGTGTTGCTGACTCTGGCCACGCAGCTGGTCCTCAAGACACTGAGCCTGCCCCGGGGAGGGAGGGGTAGTGTTTGAAAACTGGAAACCAGCGGGTTTAGAGGGGGAGAGTACACTCGTTTTTGGGTTTTTAATTACAATTTTCAGATTTCATCCTGCAGTAGAAATATTAATTAATTTGTTGTAATTTAAGGCAATTAATTTGTACGTCATTTCAAGGAAGTAACTTTCTTCCTATTGCCTCCTTTACCCACGTTAATATGCTATCCCGGCATATTTTAATTTCGGAGTTGTGCAGGTTTCCTTTCGTATCTCTTGGCTTGGACGAACCGCCCTGAGTTCATACCCCGAATACACGTCCTGGCGTAGGTGGATTTGTTGGTTTTGCACCATCAACCCCAATGTTTTGCCGGTTAAAGTGCACTTTTTCTTAACAAACAAAACCAAACCCCCTTGTATTCGTGTCTGCTTCGTATCTTACGTGGTGAAAGGGATATTCTGCCAAACCTCCAAAGCAGAAGCAGAGCTGAGGATATTGTTAATTCTACGTCCTATTAATCGAAACCTGAGATTGGCTTCCACTCAGACTTATTTTAAGACAAAGTAGAGAAGAAAATGCCTCCCCGTAGATAGGAATTAAACGTAGGAAATGCAACTATAAGCTGCCCTTAAAGAGAACTCTCTGCTACTTAAATACACCTTCAGGTTTTTTCTATTGCACCAGCTTCTTAAATCTCAAATGTTTACGTTGATTAAACAGGGAGTGCCTTGTCCTGTGCTGGGCTCACCTTTGGGAAGCCGAGCGGTGGGGATGGGGACGGATGGGCCGTTTGCACAGAAGGTGGGTGGAAAAAAAACGGTGGCTTTGGGCACTGGGAGAAACTGCTGACCTTGTTCAGGATCTCCTCTGTCTGAGGATGCTCTTCAGAAACCGCGCTGAGTTGGGTCCTGAAGGATTTTCTGACACACGCCCAGTCCCGGCAAAGGATAAAACAGAATATTTGCTACTTCCTTGTCCCTCTTGGTTGGGTTGGCCAAATTTGGTGAAGTTTATTCTGCCTCTCATTTAAGGTTAGATGTTTGGACTCGGTTGGGCATGTTACAGCATCCTTCAGCCCCTCGGGTCCCCTCCCTTCGTTCGTTGTGGTCAAATACACCGTTGTCCGTCTGGGTACCTCAGGTGTTGCCGATCTCGTGCTCATCAGGACTCTGGGAGCTACAATTCTCAATCCGTTGGGGCTTCTGTTTTTCTCCGTGTGTTCTTGCAGTGCCTTGTAAAACCAAACAGATCTCGTGTGTCACAAAAGGGCTGTGTAATAAAGAACCGTTAACATACTTTCAGCTTGCTATTGCTAGACTGGACTTTGTAACTGAAGATTTAAACCCATGTTTCAAATAAAGAGTTTAACTCGGACTCCTGGTGTTCATCAGAAGTTATTTTGAAAGATGCCTTTTGTTTGGGTTGTTTCTTGGTTTTTTTTTTTGATTCGTAATTGCGTGTTGATGATCACAGATGGAGCGGAAAATGGTGTGGTTGGGTTTAGACCGTTCCCTGAGCACCTGAGGCTGGTGGAGATGAGCTCCTGGATCCCGTGTGGCTGTTTTTTGGGATGGGACCAGATGCTATCCAGGCTCGTTCTCTTAGACCTCGGCTGGTATCTTGGGTGCTTGCATTATTTTATTCAGCCTGGAGAAGAGAAGGCTCCGGGGAGAGCTTGGAGCAGCCTTCCAGGATCTGAAGGGAGCTCCAGGAGAGCTGGAGAGGGACTCTTGGTCAGGAAGAATAGTGATAGGACAAGGGGGAACGGTTTTAAACTAGAAGAAGGGAGATTTAGATTTGATANCTTGCCATCACCTATTATGTCTGTGCGTTTCTTTTATCCTTGATGTTCTTTCTTTGTACCTTGAGGTAGATTTTTCCAGCCTTGCCCTGGACCACACCGCCTCGGGGAGCCACGGATGCCCTTCAGGACGGAGCACGGCACTGAAAGGTGGATGCAGAACTTCAATATCACGGAGGCCGAGGGAATCTGTCCCTCCCTGCTTTGATGAAGACTCTTCAAACTCTGCGTGAGGTACGGGAGGAGCTGGTGATGGCAGCTCACCCCATCAACTCCTTCGCTTTCCCTTTTCCCTCCGCTTTTGTAGCCGTATCGTGCAAAGTCTGCCTTGTCCGGTGAACCCCCCTAGATCTCTTCAGTCGCTTCCAGAGCTGTCAGCTAATAAAATATCGGTGCTTTCCTTGCTCTCTGACTGTCTCACACGGGCTCAAATGACAGCAGCAGTTCTCCCCCTCGCCGTAGACGAGAGAGCAAAGGGGTTTTCGGCAGCGAAGCCTCCTGTGGTGCAGCCGGTGACCCCCTTCCAGCAGAAGTCGCTGTGATTCTGAAGCTGCCTTTGATCTGCTGGCTTCCTGAGCCACTGGGGAACCTGCTGTAAGGCATTTTTTAGCCGGATTTCTGCTGCAGAGCTCCCTGGAGGGTGGTGGGGAGAGGAGCAGCGTGGCTGGAAGCTGCTGGGGTGTGTCAAACTGGCGCCGCTTTCCCTGAGAGCGAGTTGTTGACCCTGGAGCTCTCCCCGTCTCCTCCAAGAGCATCTTCTTGCCTTGCCAGGCTGTTTCATCGCTGTCAGCTGGGCTGCAAACCCAGCTTTGGCCGTGCAGAAGTCCTGTGGCTTTTTTCAGGTTCTTCCTGCTGCCGCTGGTCAAGACTGGGAGCAAACTGGGGGTGGCGGAGAGGGCTGGTGCCACCAGATGGTGCTGCCATACAGCCAGAGCGGGACAGCCTGAAGGTACATCGATGACTTGGTCCTGGGGGCTTCTTGTGGTCCTCCTGCCTTCTGCCACCTCTGATGCTGCAGGGATAGGAGGAGAGGAGGTGTCACAGCATCGGGTCCCTGTCACACGAGCCACGATGGCACCGGAGATGCTGGTGGTTTAATTTATCCCTCACCGGCTGCGTTACGGAGCAGGTTGGGTGTGGTGTCCATCACCCCGTGGCACAGCTTCACCAAGACGGAGGGCTGAAGCCTGGGAAACCCAGAGCCAGCCCCACGTTCCAAGGTGGGATGGGGCTGGTGGAGCTCCTGGCCCAAAAGCCCCCACCTGGAGAGTTAAGGGTGGTTTGTGGTGGCAGGGGGGGGGATCAGAAAGGGAAAAAATTGATGGTTCTTTTTGAATCTTTGCCTTTTTCTGTCTTTTTCTGATTTCCTAGCTCTGGGAATGTTTGTGGATTTGTTTTTTATTCTTTTTCCTCCCCCCCCTCAGCTGCTGTGGTGATCTCATGGAGTTCTCCAGCCTTTTCTCTGGAGATGGGGCACTGTGGTGTCCCCCTGCACTGATTGCTCTCATGTTCTGGGCACCAGGGAGTTCAGAGATGGTCCTCAAAGGCCAACCTGGTCTTCTGCTCCTTGGAGAGGACACAGGCTCTCCCATGAGAGCTTGCTCTCGTTTTAATTCTCTGTTTTATCACTCTTGTTTTAATTGACTTTGTAAGGTGATAGGCTTTTCCTGTGAGGCGGCGTTTCCAGAATGTCGTCTTGCTGTTGGGTAAGCCGTGGTGTCAACGAGGTCGTTTTGCAACCAGAAGTCTCCAGAGAGAGAGAGACAGAGAAGTTTTTTGCTGGGTGGTGCTGGGGAACCTCATCGTAGAACATCTCCCTGGGCTTTCTTGGCCACAGATGCAGAGAGCTGGGGAGGAGATCCCTGGTGGACTGGCTCCTCATAGATCTTAATCTTCATTCTTTCTTGTAACAGCCTGGTCTGTTCCCCCCTCCCCCTTTTTTTTTTTCCTTCCTCCCCAAGCCCTGCAAACCCTCCATAAACGAGGTGGGATTTTTGGGCAGCGTCCATCTGGCAGGTTGCTCACCCTCCTCCTTTTCTCGGCTCGCAAATCAAAGCTGACCTCAAAGCAAAGGTGCTGGAGAACCCACCCTTTTCCAGCCTCTGCCCAAGGGCTCCCCGGGGCTTCCATCACAAACTTGCAGCTGCGGATCTGGTGCCGGGGAATGGTTGGAATTTCCTGCCCCGCTTGGAGCAGCCTTTCGGTGGGGGCAGGTCCCAGGTCAGGGTTCGCTGCCTCTCGCACCCTGGGTCCGTCCACCCAGGGGTGGACACGCTGCCGGTGCCGTGGAGAATTCCTAGTATGAGCTTCCCGTGCCAGGGATGATGCTCTGGCTGAGCGATTCCCTGGGTCAGGGCTCCTCGCCGTGACATTTCAACCATCCTTTTCTTTCCCTGCTGCTCAGAGGTACCTCATCCTCTGGCTCCAGCCTCCCAGCAGATAAAAATGGACATTCACCATCTACCTCTGCTACGGGATGAGGTTTTCTTGGCTGGTTCCCAACCAGCATCATGGCTCAGGGGTGGGGGAAAGTCTTTTTTTTGCTGGTCCTCACCAGCTGCTTCCCGCTGCGGTGGATGCTCCGGTGCGGGAGCCACGTGCTCTGTGTACACAGCCCTTCCCCAAGTCACACTCCGGTGACTAATTCTCTCCTGACGGGCACATGAAGCCCCATCCATGCCCAGGTTCACAAATAAATGCATGTGTTTCTTTTGGAGGTGAGGCTGCAGCCACCTCACCTAGTTCTTCAATAGCTTGCCTTCTTGTGAGTCATCCAAAATTGTGCCTTGCACTTAAAAAAAAAAAAAAAAAAAAAAAAAAAAACCACGC
>VZRU01002507.1:0-12081 GCA_013398155.1 Pedionomus torquatus
TCAGCTTTGGAACAGTCAAGTTGAAACCCTTATCTGGGTTTCAACAGCTACAAGGTCTCGAGTGCCTGCTCATCTCTCCTTCACCCCACAGTCAAAGAAAGCAGCTGTGCCAGCTGTTGGTACAGCCATAAATCCTGCTGCAGCCTCCTTTCCCCCATCTGGGGGACCTCAAACCCAAAACATGAAACGCTGCGACTAAGTGAACCCCAAACACAGCTGCACCCCTCCCTGTGAAAGGCAAGTGCCCATCTCCTCCAGCATCAGCTCAGCTCTCAAGGTCTGCCACCAAGTGTTGACCATGTTATGGTTTGAAATGCTGGAAGCAAAGGAATTGCTTGCAGTTTCAGTTTACTCCTAATCCAACAACATGGCACCAGTTCTCACCTCTGGGTGAGAAGAACTTCCTTAAAAGCAAACCAAACCAAACCGAAGCCAATCTCAGGCAGCGAATTGCTTGAGTCACATGTGCATGGAGGGCACCAAACCACACTGACATCTCCAACCCCTCCCAAACTAGCAAGCTACTTCCTAATGCTCTAAGGTTTAAAACAGAAACCTAAAAGCAGTGCTGGTGTGGGCACCGACGTGCTATGCAGTGTGGGGGGGAGTAGAGAGGGCTCAGCTGATGATGGCTCTGCTGACTGGGTGCCCATCAGCAGGTCCTTCTCCCTGGAGCCATGGTCACCTGCACCACCAACCACACAGAGCTGCAGCAGGCAGCAGAACCACCTCTGTTGGTCTAACACCTCCTAGAAGAGTAGAAATTTTGGTTTTGGAAAACAAGGGAGCAACTTAGAACCACAAAATGGTTGGAAGAGACCTTGAAGATCGTCAAGTTCCAACCTCCCAGCCATGGGCAGGGACACCTCCCACTAGAACAGGTTGCTCAAAGCCCCATCCAGCCTGGCCTTGAAAACTTTGGAACGCGGTACTCTTACAGACGGAGCTTCTCAGGCTATTTGGGTAGAGCTTTTGGGTCCCTCCATATGCAATCCCATGAGGGTTTGGTTTTTTTTGGTTGAAATCAGGGAGGAGCAGCACTCATACAGCTTGGCTCCCAGATGCCTTTCAATCAAAAGCAGGTGAAAGCCAGCGGAGAAGCAGACACATCCAAGAAGTTTTCAATTTTGGATCCAGCATCGCTCCTGAAAAAGTAAAGCTCAACAGCTGAAACTAAAACCTAACCAAAACCAAGTAACTTTTGAAATATGACAGTTGCAATGAGTCTACAGAGGTGAATGCATTAATTAACACTGCTGATGCTGGAAAATCTGCAGGTGGTCAGGACAGGCAAATCTCAAAGGCTGGTGTGCAAAAAACCATCCCCAGTATGGCTGTTTGTCCAGAGCTTACCCAAACTATCCAACCCACTGGTGCACAGTCAGACTGCAAGGAGAAACCTTTCAGGAGCCGTAACTCTTCACACCAGAAGGTGGCTACCAGGACATTTTGGGTATTACATGGACTGGAACTAAGAATGGGGGAATGGCTCTTCCCCTACCTTTTCCTCAAGGCCAAACAATTTTTTTTTATTATTCAGAGCACAAGAGACTTCTGCTCTGACTCCATCACGCTGTGGCAGGAGGTAGCCATGGAATGCCAATGGACCTTACAGCCAAAAAGCTATTCCTTCCCATCCATCAGCTTCCACACTGCCTGTTTACAGAACTGTGGCACCAGGGGACACCCTAAAACCACGGTCACTGCAGGATAACTACATGTGGAGAGGATGACTCCGCTGCAAGAAATGGAGTGAAGCTGCGGGTGAGACTGATGGGTACCTGTGGATGGAAGGAAGAAAGCATCGGACCAAGCGAACTGCTCTTGGTATCCATGTTTACCACCCCCTCCTCATCCTCCCCGGAGCACTCCAGTCTCTCCCGTACTTCGAATTCCCTTGCTGCTGAGCGCTGCAGTCAGCCCTTTCATGTTATTTTAGAGCAGACTGCAAAGACTTTAGTCCTATCAAGTTCTCCCATGACATTACTGACCTTGTTACTCTTTACGCTACTCCAGTTTCCATAAGAAAGAAAAAAAAAGTAGTTAAAAAATTCTCAAGTGATTCAAATAAGTACTGTGTTCCTCTTCAGAAACAGCTGGCATCACCTTGAGATCAAAACATCCAGCTATAGCAAGGCTTTATAGCTTTGAGTTCTATACAGATAACACTTTGACAGCGCAATCATTTATATTTTTTTTTCCCCCCACCAAAAAGAATCGTGAAAAGCACCAGAAGTATTTGCAGCAGGCGGCTAATACTGATTCCAGCTCTCCTCGCAAGCTGTTTTCACTAAATCAGCCTTGATAGCATCACAATTTGTTGAAGCAGGAAACAATATAAATTAACAAAGCGGCAGCAGCCCAGGGAAGGAGGGAGGGAACTAAGGAGGCAATATTTATCCCTCGAAAGTAGGGAGCCGTGTAGAAAAACAAGCAGCATTACACCGATAAAGTAATTCCACAGCTTGCTGTGGGACAGAACCCAGGCTTTGCATTCGCAACCTTTGTGTTTTGCTTTAGTAACCGGGGTTAAGACAAAACAACCGGGCTGGAGCTGCAGCCACACAGCCTGCCAGACCTGACCTGCTTTGATCTTGGTACCAATTTTGAAGAGCAACTCTGGAGACCATTGGAGCTTTTTAAGCTTGGAATTTTGGTGGCTGGCGCAGGGAGCATTACTCACTTTCTGAACAAAGCGGAAAGTTAACACAAATTGGCAGATGACTAACTGTCCAAGAAACAGATTACTGAATGAATCACTGACTCTACTTTTAGTCTAATAATAAGACAAACGCGGAGGAACAAGAAGGGGGAAAAAGACAAACAAAAAACTTCCTTGCTGAGTGCTTGTATCTGCACTGGCCGTGAACTTCCAGCTACAACAAACCACGCAACAACTTTATCATCTCCTGTGAGCTTCACACTAGGGTTAGCTCGCTGACATGCCTCACGATGACTTCACACCAACAATTCATTTGGATTTCTGTAAAAAGAATTCCCATTCATTAACAGTTACAGGAATAAACGAAGGAATTGGAAATGAAGGACAACAGAGGTGATTAAGGGATTGGAGCATCTCCCTGATGAGGAAAGGCTGAGAGAGCTGGGATTCTTCAGCCTGGAGAAGAGAAGGCTGAGGGGAGACCTCATTCACATCCCTAAGTATCTGAAGAGTAGGTTAAAGGAGGATGGAACCAGAGTCACCTCAGTGGTTCCCAGTGACAGGACGAGGGGAAACGGGCACAAGCTGGAACAGAGGAAGTTCCATTCCAAGATGAGGAAAAACTTTCTGGTGAGGGTGGCAGAGCCCTGGCAGAGGCTGCCCAGGGAGGGTGTGGAGTCCCCTTCTCTGGAGACCTTCAAGCCCCTCCTGGATGCAGTCCTGAGTGCTGTGCTCTGGGCAATCCTGCTTTAGCAGGGGAGTTGGACGGGATGATCTCTAGAGGTCCCTTCCAACACTGACAGTTCCATGATTCATGAAGTTAAATTGCCAAAAGGCACAGCAGATACCTGAAATTGACCTGAAGCAGAGTATCGGTGTCTTGTTCAAGAGCAAGACCACACCAGAAGTCTGCAGACACTTCGATTTTTGCTAGTCAAGGTCTGGACAAAAGCATGCTCTATATATATGGCTAGCATCCATCTTTGCATAAAGTCACCGCACCAGCACTGCTAAGAGAAACAGCAGAGTGGCAGCAGCACCGTCCCCCTCCAAAACACCAGTGACCGGCTCTAGCAGCCACACAGGGCTCGACCTGCTGGGGTTCCCACTTGGCAAAGGTCCCACACCCCACGGTTTCCCTCCATCTCCTCTGCTTTAACTCTGCTGCTCTTCAGACCTGTGGTCTTACTCATCAAATTCCAACCCAGCACATGTTCAGCAAGCGTACCGCCAAGCAGGACCTCCTGCTTCCATCCAGCAGCACAAGGGGTTGCCAGCTCCCAACTTTACCCTCTCAAGAGTGAGGCTGGAGTCCATCCTTCAAGCCTCTCTGATCACCTGGTGAACCCATTACCATCTCTAAGTGCACATGCTTGCCACCATCCCCAGAGCAATAAAAGGTCCTGAGGGTCTAGGACTGCAACCACCTGGTTCAAAACACTCTCCACAGTCGCCAGGTCTGCTCAGGTCCTCAGTTGTATTTTCAGTTTAAAATTTAAATTCACAAGAGCTTACCACAGCTGGGAGATGGGTAACGTGACCAGGTCACATCAGGCCAGGAGCAACCAGAATCAGGTGGGAATAACAACAGTTATTTGAATATTTGCAAAAGATAGCACTTTTGCATTTTGTTAACACAGAAGACTTGGTTGATTGAGTTCTGTTTTCCTCTAACGACTCTTTTCGATTGTCTGTTGCGAACACAAGCCAAAATTAAACGGCCCAAACCTCTCCTGCCCTGGCAGCAAGCTCTTACTGCCAAGCTACAGGTGAGGCTGGGCACAGACGGCCGCTGGCCTTCTACAGTGCCAACCCATTGCAAAAGCAAGACAAGAGTGACCTTCAGGTGATGGGGTACGATGCTGCGATGGTCGTTGCGCTTTGGGGGCCAAGCATCCCATGGTTGGCTCTAAGTACTTCAACCCTAACTAACTTCTAAGTACTTCTAAGTACTTCAACCCTAACATTTGGGTTAATTTGGTCCCTTACCCAGGTCCTCGCCAGACCCTGCAGTGAACTCCGCCAGCAGAAAATTAACTTTAAACATACAATAAATAATCTTTTGCCAATTTAGCTCTCAGGGCTGGTGCACTGTGGGATGAGGCAGGTGCCAGGGCAAGCTCAAGGGAAGGAGAGGAGATGATGCAGAACAGAAGTAGTGTCTCAAAATTCAGTAGTGACAGCGTCTGTTGTCCTTCACAGGTCCAGCCCTCAGTGATTTCGGACACAAGTCCCTTTTCCGAGTCAGCAGAGCTCAGAAGGTGGATGAGATTTAGACGCGTTATTCATTTGTCATGTTCCAATCATCATGACGCTTCTAATGGCAAGATTTTTTCTAAAGAAAAGCTGAAATCGGAGCACACTGAACCTACGTCCTCTTGAACTCCGAATAACCACTGACACCGTATTTTGCAGTCCTCTCCGATTATTCTTCTGAGAACTTTAGTAAGAACTGCCCAAACCACTTAAGTTGGAAGTTGGCCTTTTCTGCTATACCGATCTGAAAATGGTAAAAATCTCTTATTGTTGCCATGTAACAAACAACTGGATTTTCACGTTTCAAAGTTTATCTCCGCAGGCTTCTGCGCCTCTATTTTTAGTGCGCCTCTCCCAGTAAGAAGCTACAAGACAGAGATTCTCCATCACAGCCAGGTTCTACAAGACACTAACAAATGCATCCAACATATTTCAGCCCAACCCAAACAAACTACAGAAATATATTTAAATATTTGGTGGTAAAAGATGCCTGCTGACACCAAGGGAGCTGGGATAAGTCTAGATTTACTGAGGATCCTCCCCAGAATGGATTTTCTAAAAAGCACTTTTAAAATAGAGTAAATAACAAGGAACCATCACATCCTTATAAGGAATAACTTACTCGTATAAATATCGCAACAACAGAGAAACTAAACACGGAGGTTTCATAGATGTTGGAATTTTCACTCTAACAGAGAAGAAAGCTCTGCCTCATTTATAGGCTTTAAATCTTGTAACAACACAGGCAAGTTGAAAGCAGGCAGCAACGCCGTATTACTGCAACACAAGGAGATGCTGATTGGACTCCCATTAAAAGCAGAGTATTTTCCACAAAAGAACTAAAATTTGGAACAGCGTGGATGGCACGCTCCGCTTCCAAGAAAACAAAATAGCCTTGTGTTCTGCAAGGTGGGGTTTCGAACAAAAGGCAAGCGGATGCACCAGGGGCTGCTCCGCGGCACTGAAGATGGGGCAGAATCTGTGCAGAAAGATTTCAGCCTCGTAGGTAAACAGCTGAAAGGATGCCAGCACGTTTAAGAACTACTACTTTAAAAAAAATTAAAAAAAAAAGAAAGAGAGAAGAATTCAATAGATCACTTTCTGATTTGCCCTTTTTTCAGTATCACTTTCAGTACTGGAAGACGCGCGTTTCCTCCTAGGTAATGACAGACACATCCTGCAGTTGCCGTTTATTCTTCAACTCCTCTATTTCCCGTTTACTTTTCTCTCCGGATCCCCTCGCCCCAGCCCCAACAGCAACACGGGTCACTCGGGCAATCGTCCTCTCTCTCTTTCTCTCCCGCAGTGGAAGAGAAGTGGAGAACAGCAGCTCGGCAAGACGAGGTGGTGCGCCAAGCCTCCCCCCACTCCACTACAGAAATAGATTATATTTTCCAGATGCGCATCTCTGACACCGAGGCCGAGCATCGGCAACACTCGCTGCGGTGAAAGGCGAAACACTCAGGAGATGGGATGGTTTCAGCACCGCAAGCCATAGTACCATTAAGGTTTAGAGTTAGGTTTGGGGTTTTTTTTGGAGAGTACAAGATCTTTCACTTGTTGCACAGCAAATCACTAAAGCTTCCATAACTTAAACAACAACAACAAAAAAAAAGCTCAAAGCAATATTTTCCAGCCTTTCACCAAGAGTAGGGGCCAAACCCACACATTTGAAAGGTCTTCCACAGTTTTATTATTAGAAGTAAAAGCCCTACTGATACTGATGAGTCATTTGTATTGGCGGAAACCAAGAACACCCATTTTCTTCATGTTACAAAGCTCTCAATGTGGTTTTCTATTCATCGCTGGTTGAAGCAGTTGACTAAAAACAAAACAAGCGACAAGAACTCACCTTATTGTTATCGAAGCCTGTTTTGTGTCACCTGATTTTGTTTATCGCGCTTTTAGAGACTGCTTATTTTTTGCCTGCTTCCACAAAAGACAAGAAAAATACATAAAAGAGGAGACTAGGAATCTAAACTCTGTGACAGTAAATCCAGAACTGCAGATGAATAATTCACTCTGCTTCTGCAAAGGCTTTTGTGATCGGCTAAGAAAGGAGGGAAGAAAAAAAAACAAAAAAAACCAAAAAAACCCAAAACAAACCCACAAGACGACGATCAGTTAAAAATCATCAGTCAGCAGAACCTATTGTTTTAGGATCCTTATGAGTAACCAGAACAGAGTCTGTAAATAAACAGGCAGTTGTACAAGAGCATAAGTTTTCATCCTCATGCAAATGAAGGAATCCTTTCACGCTAACGGCCAGTGTTATTGCCACGCAGGAGATAAAAATAAAAAAATCAGACTAAGAAATAGCAAAATTCTGGAAATTAAAGATAGCTAAACCCAGGTTTTTAAAGCTTAATCAGAATTCCTTGGTGGCTTTAGAAAAGATTTCTGCCATAAGAGAGGGTGGGGGGTGGAAGACCATACAGCTTGCAATCGGAAAGGGAAAATACAATTCATATGCTGGACTTGCCACATCCAAATGGGGAATTCATGGGCATTGTTAAGGTCCAATTCACCAAAAAAACCAAACCACCAAAACCCCAAAATAAACCCCAGAGATTTAGTCCTGCTGAACATCCATAGCATCTATACATACTCTGAGCCCAACCTCTGCAACGCAGAGTAATGAACTTCCACTTCACACCGCTGTTCTGCAAGGTGCAGAGCATGATTTTGGTATTACTGGGGAAGAAAACCACGAGCAAAGCAGTGACCGGAGAACTGAAAATAACCTTGGAACAACGGCTGGGCGCTGACGGGTCTCTTCTGCCTGCGCCTCCTATTGTGGATAGTTTATAGCCAGGGTAGCTCCAAGCTGCACCAGACACGTGAGTCAGCAAGAGCAGCCCGTAGGAAACTGCTGACACCTGCAAATTGCTCTCGCATCCACCCAACACACCTACCCACGAAATAAAAAAAATAAAAAAAATTAAAAAAAAAAAAATCAAACCAACAAAACAACAGCCTGCATGCAAATCGGGGTGAAAAGAAACACCTCCCCACCTCCAGTTCCTGTTTTCCTAGTTCAGGTTTAAATTTTAAAGTGATCACTAATTAAAACAAAACAAACAAACAAAAAAGAAACAACCCCACAACAAAACAAACAACAACGCTGAGTGGATGTCAGCTATAATATACGACCCTTGAGATATAACAGCTACGATTATGTCTCAAGGGTCATTTTGTTTATTTAAACAGACATAACTGCTTTTCCTCAATTCCTAAAAAACAAACAAACAAAAAAAACCCAACCCAAACAAAAACCAACCGAACCCAAAATTGCTGCCCCACCAGCCCAGAAGCCCTGCACGGTGACAAGCAGTAAACAGTTCCTGTTTTTTGTAGCGGGGAGATTTCTTCTGAACCCATGCACCAAACTCATCACAGCCCAGCCCAGCGTTTTCAAAGCTCAGGAGAAAAAAAAAAAGTAAATTAAATTAAATTTTAAAAAAGTTTCCAGCTTCCATTTCAATTCCTACTAGGAGTAAAGTGGAAATTCCCAGGTTTTTCGTTCCTAACACAGCTTTTCAGGCATCTGCTCCAATGATGGAATAGCCATCAGCCGAGCTGTACATAAACTGGAGGTTTTAGGAACAAATCTGGGAAGATCTGACCTTTTTTAGTTCACCTTTCACACTAAAAAGAAGAAAATGTTGTACCTCAGGTCCCGATGCCTCCTGTCCCTGAAGCCATCACAACCACCTCCTCCTCATCCCCTTCTTCCTCCGAGACACTTCACAGAGGTGTCAAGAACAGATCAGGGGATTGGGGAGGGATGAGGGGCTATGGATGGAGGGGCGGGATGTCTGGCAGCCCCCCTTACCCAGGCAGGAGCTGCCTTTCTGTCTCCATCAGGATCTTGTTGTGGAGAACCTGTCTAAAGCCAAAGGGGGACACGTCTCCTATCTGAGAGACCAGCCCAGCCCAGCTGGTGTTCTTCAGGTTGCCGCTGTGGCTCTTTCTGCACGAAGATCAATACAATCAAGCAGAGGAGTCTTCCAAGCCCGATTTTTGACAGATCGGTTCTGCTGCGCACGTAAACTTCTAGCATAAAGGTTTTTCCGAACTTATTTTTCCAAACTCGATCCTGTTTATTTACCTATTCTGAACGTGTGGCTGCTCTTTAATCAATACCATTAGTTTCAGATGCTTCGGGTCCATCCCTGGCCACAACAGCTTTTGCATGCATTCCTGTGCTCGCCTGCTTTAAAATTAAAATTCATGGTCCAAGAGTGGCACAGTTAAGTAGTGCTCTTCTCAATCCACTACAAAGATGTTTCTGCCTAACTAAAAAAGCAAAACTAACACATTTGCAACTCAGCTGGCTATATTCATGCATTTCACATCTTCTTGATGCGAGCTTCAAATGAATGCGTAATATTCAGGCAGCTGCCAAGGTTAATGCCTTTTGGTTGAATTTAAAGGAACGATGAGCGTTTTGGGGTAAAAAGCTGAATAAGCGTTTTGAACACTATTCTGGAAAAGCTCAGGGAGTTACTGGGGGGGGTGGTGTAGAAATCTACTGGCCATTCAGCTACTACAACAAAATCATTTAGGCACCTACTCAAGTTATCTGTAAAGAGCTGCAGTCTCAGAAAGAATCTCTTCCACATTCTCTTAAAGCATCTGGAGTCAGAAGGAACACTCAAAGCAGCGGGACTAACCCAGACTTAAAGAGAAAGCTTTAAAGTTTAAATCCCAATTTTCTTCAACACGTTACTGGAATGACTGGAGTACTTCCCCTGACACAGTTCAACACACAAACCACTAATATACGACCATCACGCCCAAACTGAGCCCAGTTGGAAATTCAGACCCAGAGGTGAAAGAGGGAAGCCTTCAAATGTGCCTGCCTTCAAAAGCAAAGCCAGATCTGCTAAACACTACGGGTACGTTCATGCGACTTGTAAACTGAGAAGCCATTCAGAGAGCATTCCTTGGAGTTAAAAAAGGCACGTACGTTTTGATTTGAATATATAAACCATGTTTGTACTACCTCAATTAAAAATCACAAGAGACTCTGTTCGCGTCACACAATAAATGCCATTCAATTTACACCAACAGTTTATTGCATAAAAGTGCCATTACTACCGAAATAGTTACTTCACATATATTAAAGTTATGGATCTCGTTTTTCAGCTTAGAGCCATAAACATCTCTTAGCTACTCTCTAAGAGGTCTCCTCTTTATCTGTGCGCACGTGAAGTCCTAACCAAAAAGAATTATCACAGGCATACAATGAGAAAGCATCTCTTTTTATTCTTCATGGATTTAAAAAAATAAGATTGCCGATTACTTTTTTTCATGGCTGGTGATAATTTTCGGTAAAACCGTAAGGAAAATAACTAATTGGCCATCACACTGCAGCCTCATTAAGAAAAACAGCTATCGCACTTCAGAACAGAAAATCAGGCAATGGAAGTTTTAAAATAGGCAAAGGCAAGCAATTTCTGCCACATATTCCACACCACCTATACAGGGTTTTCAGCTGTTAATTACACACACGCAGAAAGAGATACACAAGATTGCTAGAGTATGGGAGTTTTATTAAACTCATTAATTTCTGAGTGTCTGAGGGCCTTCTACAACATCTTACTGGAATCTCCTCGTATTAGGAGTGCCTTGTCAATGCCTATTTATTGGGATTTAGACTGTTATTCTCAGCTGGCGACTCGGGTGCTCTCTCTAACTTTCCCTCACACCCAGCACCAAAGAGCCAGTGTTTTCTTGCTGCAAAACAAACGGCAGAAAGCAAAGAGGGAAGGCGAGGAGGGTGTCCCACCTACACCACTGGCACACCCTGCCCATGCACAGGACATTAATACCAATGGACATTCGAGATGTGCCTCCAAGTGAAAAAAGGACTGGGAACAGGAGTCCTAGCGCTGCTTCCCAGTGCGAGATACTTGGGCATAAACAACTGCTGATGATCAACCAGCTGGGATCTGTCAACATGTGCATCAGTTGTGAACCTTTCCCATCCAACCCTCACCACCGTAAAAGTTTTCCAGAAAAATTGTAGTTATTGAAGCCCAAATTACACAGCAGAGCTGCCCAGCAATGTGCACTCTGCTTCCACGCTGTATTTCTGCAGAAGACCTGTAAATATCTTGACAACCACCCTCATCTGTGAAATCACCGGGGACCTTTCTTGCCCGCTTGACAGCCCGGCGTACATCTGTCCGCACAGCTCCTCCAGCTTTACAGAGCAAACTAACAGGAAAACCAGACCTATGATCCTGATTTTTTTCGATCCCTCTACTTTTCCAATTAGTCACGACTTCCTTCCATTTCTTTACAGAGCACCTTCAGAACCGCCTTTGAAGCTGGAGGGTCAAACGTGAAAAGCGATGCTGAAAGCACAGGTTCAATACACTGCAGGGAAGTACAACACCGATCCATTTTCCAGCGCAAATGCCCAGATCCCAGTGGCGGGGGGCAACTGAGGGATACAAAAGGCAACAGCGGCTTTTAAAAAGAACAAGCCCACAGCTGAAGTGGAATTTTATTTCTATCTGCCAGATGTAAAAGACTCCTACACCACCGGTTCCAGGCTGTTGCTACAACAGCCCCGTAGACAACAGCTTAACACACAACCTTATCGTTTTATTCCATCCATCTCAGCAAACACAATTATCTCAAATTTCAGTATTTACATACCTAAAGAAGTCAATTTACCCAAGCACCACCACCCTCTTCAAACTGAGGAGCATTCCACCATCTACAGTAGAATCTCAGACAATTCCCAGGTTCAAAAAAAACCAAACAACCAAAACCAAACAGCAAAACCCCACCGTGTTTCTCGCTGGAGCCCCAGAATCCCCAATTAAAATATGCACAAGTTTAGCGACAAGTTCCAAAGTCTTCAAAACCAGGCTTTCCTCATGAAAACACTGCCGACGGCTTCAACTAGAGCAAAGAGCCACACCGTCATTTCCCAATTTTTCCCCATATCCTACCGACTGCAGTAAGGTGCCACCTCTGCCTCACGTTTATTGTTTAAAAGAGCGGGGTGGGGGGGGAAATAAATAAATCAAAGTGGTTTACTCTGGAGCTGCTAGGGGTTTGGGGCGGGGGAAATTGGGGAAAGGCTCCGGGAAGGAAGGCACGGAGGATCTCAGGGTAACCAAAGGGTTTGAAAGCAAGACACC
>VZRU01002522.1:10155-32554 GCA_013398155.1 Pedionomus torquatus
CCTGCTTTAGCAGGGGAGGTGGACTGGGGGATCTCTAGAGGTCCCTTCCAACTCTGACAGTTCTATGAATATGCTAGAATTGCATCCACATTATTTAGATTAGGTGATAAATTAGAAGTATGGTGGTTCTATATCAGTTTCTGTTAAGTCTTTAACAGCTGCTGCCTGAGCTGTAGTGAAAATTAATATTCAGTTACCACTAACCTTCTTTTGTCAGTGAGGAAACACAAATAACTCACTGCCGGGAAGCTAGCAATGAAAGATAAAGGTCTCTCAATGTCTCTCAATGTATAGCTCCTGGTCTGAAGTCTTTTTTTCTTCTCTTGTTGCTATTTCTTAAAAAAACCCAAAAAAACAATACAATGAAACAAGCCCAAAGGCAGATTGCTCTTGTAACACGGGCATACCAGGAAACAGTCTCTTATCTCTACACACCATCTCCTTTTGTCTCTTTGGAGTGTGTGTTTTGCAGTGATGTATTTGTTTCAGCGTTTCTTTTGGATTCCCTAGGTTATATCCCAAAGGTGTGGATCAGTACCACGATGGATCTCCGTATCGACAGGTGGGTTGTACTTTGCGCCGCTGAAAACGTGCGGGAGAATATTGGCGACAGCTGCCTTTGCTGCAGGAGTCCAGCTTTGCAGCTGGCTCTGTGTCTCCGGGGAGACTCAGGTCCTTGTGTCCCCACACAGGACACGGGGAGTGTTGGATACTTCTGAGATGGATCCAAAAGGAACCGATATCCCCTTGTAGGAACCATCTTGTAGACAGTCATTAAGAAATTCTCTCTGTTTCCTTCATCTCTGTAAGCCTCCAGAGTATTAGGCAAATCTCTCCAAATTGCATACATGTGTTTTATCTGCTTTTCTGTGTTTTTTTGGGGGGGCCTATCTTCATTTCTCTGTATCTGCAATTTGTTTTAAAATAGAGAAACTGGAGTCTTAATATCTAGATTGGCTAGAGCTGTAATCATTGTTATTTATTTCATATTTCCCTTCCTTAATTTGTCTTGACTTCATTTCAGTACAGTTACTGAAAAAGTAAAGAAATGGTATCTCAAACGTCCTTAAGAAACTCTTTTTGGAAATAAAAAATGTATGCAACTTTATTGTTGCAATTATTGTTATTCTGAGAGCTTATGATAGAGATCTTCCATAATAAAAATACTTATGTTGTTTTGATTGTTTTATCTGCAGTAAACTGCATCCTCTTGACACTCTGACTGGCCTGTTGGATCTCTCCTTGTTCTACCATGCCTGGTTATGTGGCATATTTCTTCTGATTACCTGGTACATTGCGTGGTTACTCTTCAAAATTTATGCGACAGAGGTTAGTACTGGGGGACGGTTCTAAAGGTGTAACATTGGTGTTTCACAGACAAAACTTTCTTTTCAAAAGCAGTTTCATTAGGAATTCTTGAATTTTCAAAGCGTGCACTATGGGTAGCATCTGATACCTGAAGAGATGAGAGAGGCTGGGTGTTAACTGACACCCCCTCCTCGTCTCCCTATAGCACAAGTCTGCACTGCTTACAAAATTAACAGGTTTACAGCAATGCTTTGTTATTTCCACCTCCTCCTCTTACTCTCCTCTACTTCTGTTTCCACATCCCCTTTCTACTGTTGGATGCTAAATCCACACAGAAGCAGTAGGGGCCACCTTAACAAAGAACCACTTCATGTTTCATGGGGTCTGTACCATATTCTTTGTCCTCTTTAGGTGTAAAGACAGACAGAGACAGTGCAAGGCTCGTATATGTGTGGCAGAGCTTGGTCTCCACGTGTGTTTCCATGCAGTGATTTTTGTATTTGGGTGCGGGACTAGCTAAAGGCTTGTGACAAACAGCTACAGGTGATGTGGAAAGAACACCCAGGAGCTGCATAGCGCTCAATCCAATTTTATAATAGGAGAGGAAGCAAAATGCTGTCCATTTTTCTGCCAGCTAAGCTCTAGAAATCTCAAATTTAAGCAAACCATCAAAGTACGCAGTTGTCTCTGACTAGAGACTGCTTTGGACCACAAAGCAGGCTGCAGTATTAAAATAGACTTCAAGCAGTCTTGGGAATTAAGACACTTTTCCTTTTTCATTCAATCATAAAGTTACAAATTAATATTGCTAAAAAAAGCCTGTTCAAATATGTAATGAATTGTATTGGAATAAATCGTGGAATTGTCAGAGTTGGAAGGGACCTCTAGAGATCATCCAGTCCAACTCCCCTGCTAAAGCAGGGTTGCCCAGAGCACATCACTCAGGACTGCATCCAGGAGGGGCTTGAAGGTCTCCAGAGCAGGGGACTCCACACCCTCCCTGGGCGCCCTCCCTGTAAATGCGAGACCATGATTGAAGAGAAAAAAGAAGTCTTGGCAACAGAATTGGAGAAGAGTTCATCTTTGTTGACTAAATCAAGATAGTTCTTTGTGGGAATACAGAGGAAAAAATTGTTCATTTAACTTTTTTTTTTTTTTTAATTAAAAAAAGCCACTATCAAACATTACTAAACTGCAGGTTAGTAAGGAATAAAGTGAGGTTTAAATCCTGGATCTACGTAATGATGCAAAACCACTACAGGATGAAATGGCATGCAGTTCTTGTTGGAGTGTTGGCTTTAATTAAAATGTCTAGTTGTTGTTGACTGCAGGGAGAAAAGAATAAAATAAGTGAAGCAAAATTGATGTAATGATGGGGCAGAATCTGTAAAGGGCTCCAACATCAGCTGCAAGGTGTGAACAACCTTTTTCAAGGACAGTAGTTGAAGCACCGGTGAATGAATGCTGCCTGTCAGTGTCTGTAATTATTGGATTGCTTACAAAGCTGTGGAAGACAAAAGAAACATCCAGCTTTGAAGGCATAAAATGAACCTTTTGACTGTCAAACATAAGATTTGTTGTTTTAAGAGCTAAAAAATTTCTGAAGCTGTCTGTAAGTATTTGCATGGAGTTAACTGTAAAGTCTGGAAAGAAGTTGTAAACTTTAAGCGAAGGAAATCACTCTAATAACGCTTTGAAAACAATTGCTACCTCAAATTTCAATTTTGCAGTTGGAAACAGAGGAGGATAAAGCTGTGATAGATAAAATGAGTGCAGTAACGCAAAACTGTGCCCAAACCGATCTCGTTAAATAGTGTTAAAATCAACATTTGATACTATTTAAGAGCCACTATTTACATTTTAAATGTTGTAGCCACAAGAAGATAAATTCTCTTAAAACACGGAATATTGATATCAGGGTTATAAGAATTTATTAGTTTATCAGTGAAACGGTGCAAAAGAAAAGTCTTCTATTATGTGGTAGAAGAACTCTCAGTTCTTCACCAGTGTGGTTACAGTGCTAAATACAGACATCCTAGTTTAAATTTAAGTTATTTCTGAACATCAATAATTTTTTCCCTGGGTATGTGACTAGAGGAATTTCTTTTCATAATGGTATGATGCCCCTAGCTATGAATTAGATAGGTACAAGGAAGGTACTTGAAGATACCTGGATTTTTTAAGATTTCTCAGTTTTAAATGTAGGGAGTGAAGTGTTTTATCTTGGAATATTTGAAGATAAAGATACCTGGATTTTTTAAGACTTCTCAGTTTTAAATGTAGGGAGTGAAGTGTTTTATCTTGGAATATTTGAAGATAAAGATACCTGGATTTTTTAAAGACTTCTCAGTTTTAAATGTAGGGAGTAAAGTGTTTTATCTTGGAAATTTGAGGATAGTTCACAGTAAGTTGAAGCAATGGGGTGTGCGCTGTCTCATCATTCATCTGTGAAGTAACAGCTTGGGTGTGCTCTTCCAGAAAGCTTTCTTGTGTTTTGCTCTGTATAACACAACTTCTGATGTTTATGTTTAGATGCATCATTTTCCTGTCCAGCCAACTTTTGCTGAGGAGACAGACCAGTGCCTGCCTAAAATCTTAAGCAGCAACCCTCCCCTCATCGTAAAGGTAATTGAATTCCCACTGTCTTCTCAGCCAGGTGTGTGTTCAGAACGTGTTTTTCAACGTTGTTTTCAAGCACACAATCAGACCTTCTTGGTACTGGTTATTTTAACTGGGGTTCTTTAAAAAGCTGCCTCAGGACACTCGAGGAGGCTGTTACACTTAGCGGTGAAAATTTGTTTAGTAGTGCCATCTGCTGGTGCTCACCAAGCTCTTACTTTAACTGAAGACAGAGTCATTAAGTTAGACCTAAAATCTGTTTGTAATTATATTAGCCTGTGTTGATGCAAAAACAAAAGGTTAGTGACATTCAGGGTTGTTGTTTCTTTAACTCTTTCAACTTTAAGTCTTGTCAGATAAGCGTGTGTCTTGTCAAAGCTTTGTACGCTCTTAATACTTTGTGCCTGGTACTTATATTTGAGTTCTTAAGTGTGTATTCTCCCTTGAAATTGGAAAAAAAAAAACCCAAAACATTTCCATGGTTTGTGGGAAGTTGGGCTTCTTTTTTAATTTATAAAGGCAATACTAAAAAGCTGCTTAAAAATCTGAGTAAAGAGTCGTTTTGGTCTATGGTAATCATTAATGGGATTTACTGATTATAATACTTAGAAATTGGAGACCTCATATAAGAAGTATTATGCAAATAGAGATAAGAATACTCTCCTGCACGTGCAAAATCCACTTTTACTTATTTTACAGATCTCTGATAAGACTGGAGATATAATAGGCTCTAATCCATTTGAATCCTTTTTTAAGCTTTGCTGCATTATCAAAGGATGGCTGAGGGAGGGTCGAGCACAGCACTGTTAAAAGTAGAGGAAGTCTAATTTATAGTCCCCGCTGTTACTAAAGTGTCTAATCATGATTGGGTCTTGCATAGTGTGAGAAATCTAGTTACTTTTGGTTTGCCACATTGACTTATCACATGAAAAAGCAGTTTTAGGTCTGGCACTGTGTGGTACGCTGTGGAGTTGAGCTCTGGCTTCAAAAAACAGTTCTCTCCTTAGATTTTTTTGCATCTTAGTCTCTGTCTGTCTGAGCTGTTCAGATGAAAAATAGTGTTAGATCTTTAATTCCAGAAAAAATGGCACATTAG
The DNA here is from genome assembly GCA_013398155.1 of Pedionomus torquatus. NCBI lineage: Eukaryota > Metazoa > Chordata > Aves > Charadriiformes > Pedionomidae > Pedionomus > Pedionomus torquatus. The sequence goes on from VZRU01002522.1 coordinate 15,179, forward strand.
TAGGTATTTGAAGCTCTTACTAGCTCAACAGCGCCATCCAGAGTGGTTCTAGGGATGCGTGCGGTCATTTGCTGCCTTTCCCTCTTCGTTAAGGATTGCTTCTGTATGGAGAACTGTGTTCTTTTTTAAGGAAACTTATTGGACTTTGCACTAAAACATTTTCCTTTCCTTGTAGTTTTTAGCCTTACAAGACTTGATGTTACTTTCCCAGTATTCTCCTGTTCGACGACAGGAAGTCTTTAGCCTTAGTCAGCCAGGTAATTATAAAAAATATTTTATGTTGATTCTTTTTGGTGTTTTTTTAAAAGCGTTGTTCAAATGCTTTTAGAAGATATTTCATGCTGAGAGGCCAGGAGGCCTCATTCTCTATGATGCCTTTTACAAAAGGATGCACAATTTTCTCTATTCATATTTTTTAAGCTACTAAACTCAACAAATTCTGTTTGATTTAAATGGCAGCCATCAGGAAACACAGATCGTAGGATATTGAAAGTGGGGTCCACTCGACACCCCTGGTCAAACGGTCCAAAGTGAGTAACAGCTGCGTGTGGAAGCCTAGTGCTCGGATGTGAATGAGGTGAAATCAGGTATAAATAGTGAGTCACCATGAGAGTCGTGAAAGCAAACAAGGGCTGTAATTTCAATTAGCATTCAAGCCTTTTGCTATATATAAAGATATGGCAGAGAAGGTCAATTAAAACTGCTTAAAAGCCTCTGGGAACTTTTTGTTTCACCTCATCAGGAATGCTAGTGTTTGTACTACTTCAAAACTGTTTACCATCACCACTGATTCTTGTTCATTTTAGTTGTTTAGTGATTTCAGATCTGATGGGCTGAGCTGCCTGCATTTCCTTCTTGCTCAGAGGGTTTCACTGCCGTCTTTTTAGAGTCAGCCGTTGATGGGATAGAGTCTGTCTGTATTTCCGTCTTCCTCTCAATACAAATAAACTGTCACAGGCGAAATGCACTGTGGCTTTTTAGAAATACTGTGATCTCTGAACCTCGTGCTGAGAGCACACGGGCACTGTCAGGATGGATACAAGGATGAGGATCTGGGTTAAACACGCCTCCAGCATTTCCTTTTTGTGTGCTTATTCCTAGGTGGGCACCCGCACAACTGGACTGCGATATCAAAGGAGTGTTTGAGTCTTCTGAGCGATCTGACCAAGAGGTTGATCGCGCAGCAGGAAGCTGCAGCAGCAAATGGGAGAGCAAAGCAGCCAGGGGGAGAGCCAAAAGGATTTCCACAGACTCCAGGTACATGGGGGAAACGCTGACAATAGTTTGTAAAGCATGAAAGTACCAATAGGCTACATAAGTATTTTAGTTTCAATTAAGTTGTGTGGGGAAAATGAGTCATGGGGTTTTCTGCAAATAAATGCAAGGAAAATAGCCTCTCCCCAATTTCATTTTAGGTGTTCTGGTTGGAGTAATCCCAAAATAACTAGAGAACTTGGAAAGATCATATTTACTCAGTTTGTTTACTTTGCATGATGTTATGTTCAATACGGTATTTTTTCCGCCCTTGCACAAATTAAGAAAGTTTAATTAGTACAGTTTTAGTAAGTGATTGAACCTAGCAGAGGGAGAACTTAAGTCTTGCCAGGAGACGCCTTGTAATTTTATAGAGCTGCTGTTATGATGAGTTTAAGATGGTAAAGTTAGTTTTTTGTGGTGGTGGTGTGGAGACTTAGAATATGTAGTATATGTTAGTGTATTGACTAGTATCGTCATAGAATGAGAAAATCCCATCTGACTCCGGAGCTGTGTGCAGCCTGCAAGTGTTTTGGGTGTTTTACATGCCAGACGTAGGCATCGTTTCTGGCAGCAGAGCTGTGTTAGCACAAGGGCTGCCAGGTAATTGAATCCCTGAGCAGTCAGTGCCTTGGATACAAGTGCCCTGGGAACAGCAGGGGACTGGTGTATGTGAGAGGTGAATTTCCTCCAGTGCTGCTGTTCCTCAGATTTTGTGACTGACATCTCTTTGCTTATATACCAAGCAGAATCGGAAAGAATTGCTGTTCTTCTACAGGTAGCCTTTTTTTAGTACTTAATCTTAAAAATACACGTTATGTAGATATGTACCAGGGTGTTATCTAGTAATGCTAGCTAGCAAAAGGAGAAAAGTAAATAAATCCACGGGGATCCTTTTCATCACACTCTGTTCTTAAACTGACGAACTTGGAAAACACCTCATGTTCATGTGGATGTGTGCATCTTTGCAAAACCACAGTGGAAACTGTCTTTTAATAAAACTCTAATGATAGAAAGGTTGTTGAAATCACAATCAAATAACAAACCTGCCTTATTTCATACGTGCCAGCCTGTTTGTCTTCACGCACTGTGTTGTTTGTCACTAGGAGCTGTTGTGACAGAAGATGTGTCTTTCCAGTCACCGAGGTCTAATATCGTTCCCAGAGCCTCCATGACTTCACTGGTTAAATCATCCCTCACACCTTTAAAGACACCACCTGGGTCCGATGTTGGTCCGCCTTTTGGCTCGCCGGCTTTAAATGGCAAGATGGGAATTCTGGATGTAAGCTCTCCTTGGCATGGATCAACCCAGAGTCCTAATGTCATGAGAAGGAGACCAAAGCTGTGGACATCAGGTTCAGGTAGAGGGTTTTTCCACCAGGCTATTTTTAGCTTTGTAGTCTTAAGTGTAGTAGGTATGTTAATAGAGATCTGTATTTTGAGGATCAAAGTGAGAGCAACCAGTTCTTCTGAAGATGCTGTTGTTTCTCTTGTAGATCTGCAAATGAATGGTTCCCACCATGAAACTGTCTCAGTGCCCTCTGCTGCCAGAGTTGGCAGTGAGGTGGTACAGCCAAGCTTTATTTACATGTGGCTTCAGAACAAGCAAGAGCAGGTAGAGTAAAAGTTACAATATGGATAGGTTACAGCCAGTGCAGCTTAGGCATTTTCTTCTGAAAAAACTTCCCATTTTGGTTAATGAATCCTTCCTTCTCCAATTAACTTACATCATGGAAATCCTCAAACCCAATCCCTTTACACTGTGAGGAGATGGTAGGGCTGAGGAGGGTTGTGCATACTTTCAGATAAATACTGATTATATTTTTAATCTTTTGCTTCTTTTCAGATAAAGAACTTTTTGTCCAAACGAGTGCTGATAATGTATTTCTTCAGCAAGGTAATAATCATCTTATGTTTTGTGACTGAGTAGCAGGGACCCAGAAGTGCATGAGTGTATGGGTTCTGCTGTGGTGCTCTGTACTGTTTGCTTATAGTAACAGCTCTAAAAACCTTTCTAATAATCCCAGATTTTCCATAAGTATGACATCGTCCTTACTATGAGTTTTGTAGTAAAAATACCTGTATAGAAAAATAATAATAATACTTGTTTAAACTCATCTGGTTACAAAACATATTTAGCTTAAAGCACCATGTACTAGTAAAACACAACGGAGAACTTAAGCGCCCTTGTCTCAGTGTACTAATTGTATGACATGGGTTATAGTTAACTTTAAAATTCAGTGAACTGCTTTTTGTTAGTTCAATGTACCAAATAAATTCTTTATAGTTTTCCTTTGTGGGAAAAGTGGTAGCTAGAATGTTGGGAATTTCTCCTTATGAAATACTGGTACTGATATTGCTACTACCTTTCAGCTGAACTTTGAACACTTAAAGGAAATGTGTAGTATTTACACTAAAAAAAAAAGAATTGGGTATTTCTTGAAGCATAATTGAATGATAGCTCAGTTAAGTTTCGCAGAAATATCTCCTTCTAATTTTGGTCTTTGTTTTTCAGGGATTTAAATGTTTCTTGCATGTAGAGATGGTATTTTTCTATGCAGATCTTTTCTGCGTATGTGATAATGGTTTATGCTGACATGTACATCAGCATTTTCTGATCAGTTATAGATTGGAGCAGAGACAGAGGCAAGCAAGGTCATGAAATAGGCAGAGGGGAATTGTATTGCCTATTTAGCCCTTGAAAACCAGGTAGCTACCCAGTCATAACTATGGCTTTGTGGGCAGCTCCTGTCCAATTATGCAGATCTTTTCTGTAAAAGATCAGCTATTTCTGGGTGTTCCCCTGAGGTCTGTCAACCTCTCAGGTCTTTTTTGAGGGGGAGGGAGATGACCCCATCAAATTTGTAATTCCTTGATTGAAACCTGCAATTTTGGTGATTCTGTTTGTAAAGTGCACTCAGAATGCTGTGATTTCTTCTCAGCACCCTGAAGCCTCCATCCAAGCTGTCTTCTCTGATGCCCAAATGCACATCTGGGCTTTGGGAGGTAAGCAGTTTCCAGGTGATCCGCTCTGTTAGCTCATGGAACTACAACTAAAAGAGTCCAATTCCAGGTTTCTGGGGCTCTGTGCTTTATAAATGTAACGGAAGAAGAATCTTTTAACCTGTTTTGACAAAAAACTGACTGCACTTCAGATACCAACATGAATAAAGGTTTAATTCACCTTTTAGTTTTAAGATCCCATGTGAGATCTCTAAGTTTACGTTCTGTAGAGATTTGGTAGAGATTCCTAAACTTGATTATTGTTGCTTTCCTCCCACATGAAACCATGCATCGCTTGCATGTTTTTTTTTTCAGTAACAGATTTATGATGTCTTTTTACAACAGCTTTTCTGACTCAAGGCTCTGAGTCTCTCTGTTAATCAGAGTTGAGGAAGGGAGTGACTCGGGTAGTAACAAATAAATGGACAAAGATGGTCCACAGAGAATTAGAAGATCAATGACAGTATGTGGTTGCACTATGGGATTTTCTTGATTGTTTCAAACTCATGAGCAAGTACCAGTATTGATGGAATCTTTTATTATATTTGACTCTGCAAAAGTTGATCTAGATGTTTTATGGGCAGATAGGCCAGGCTGTGTCAGACTGAAGGCGATGAGTTGGGACATACGGAGTCAGGAGATGGGAATCACCCATACAATTTGCAGAAAAGCAGATGATCTCATTGGTGTTTTAACTAAGGTCAGAGGGCTACGCTGTAATTTTAAAAAAATATGATAGAGAAGTAAACTGAGAAGGACTTAGTCCTAAATCAAGGAGTCTCTCAAAGTAGCGGAGAGTTATCATACAAGCTGAACAAAGAAAGTGAAGTGATCTGGCAATGTTTGTTTATGGCAAGAAGAATTGTGAAATAGGTCCTGTCTTGCGGTTGATGTCAGGGTACAGCTCTGCTCAGAGCACTGGAAAGAGGGAGCCAAGCCTTTTTTAAAGTTTATTTTACACATCATCTCTCTTGCCTTGTCATGGACCTCAAACTATTGTCCGCCAGTCAAACCAGTAACTGTTTTAGTCCTGAAGCAAGCCAAGGTGGAGGTAACACTTATCTGGCTGCACCGAGTCCTGAAGATTTCCACCACGCTAGTGGGATCTACAGGCAGACCATAATCTTTGTTAATGCTTCAGAAATTGAGAATTCAGTAATTATAGCAAACTATTTTTCTTTTTTAAAGGTCTGTCTCATTTAGTAGCAGCCTCCTTTACTGAAGACCAATTTGGAGTTGTCCAAACTACACTGCCAAATATCCTGAATACTTTACTGACTCTTCAGGAGGTAAAAACTGTTAACTTTTCCTTACTGCAGAAAACGTTTAGGAGAAGAGAAGGAATTTTATTAATTTTCTGTTTTGTTCTTAGTGACCAGTCATAACATTCAGATTTGTTACTTCTGTAAATAGCTTTTCTTCTGCAGTTAATCTAAACAAAACAGCTGGCTGCCACTATGTGCATGGTGAAACAGCTGAATAAAAAGCTTGTTAGTTTTTTAAAAGGTAGAAGTAGACATTGTGTTTTTAATGGAATGTTTAATTTTTAATAAAATGGTACTTTATGCTCAAAGACCTTATTTCAGGGATGCGGCACTTATAACACTAGATTTTATGCATAGTTAGGACTTAATCTTTATTTGGCTGTGCACGATTCCTCGTGCAACGTGGAGCACTTGGAGACATTGCAAATCACGGGCGATAAGGTCTGTGTGGTGTTTCTCTTCTAATACTAAGACGTTACTCTCCAATTACTGGCGTTTGTGTAATGTGTATTTGAAAAAGAATCCAGATGTTTCCAAAGCTTTTCGTGTCTTATTGACATAATCATTTTAACACTGCCTTAATGGAGATTCTTGGAAAGAATTTAGAGGTTATTACAGTTCTTCAGTGCAAGTAATCTATTCCAAGAACAGGCATCAAGGGGGAAAAAAAAAAAGCCTATACCCTCGTTTCCGAAAGAAACAACTCATAATACAGGACAACATTGTATTTTTACTGCAGTGCGTGCTGTGCTTAGCATTTAAGACTCATTAACAGAGAATCTCATTTCACAGAACTTGGTTCTGCGTTCATGTTGATGGCCAGGGAATGCAAAATCAATCTCAGTCTCCCAGTGCATTTTCGGTGTGTCTTGGTGGGATTTCTGAACTTGCACTTTCTTTTTACTTTGACGGAAACATTTTGCTAGTTACATTAAGAAATCATTGAATCATTTTTCTCAATCAGGTTGTGGACAGATATTTCAAACTGCCTCACGTTTCCAGCAAGCCCCCCAGGATATCAGGGAGTCTGGTGGACACATCCTACAAAACGCTACGATTTGCACTTAGGGCAGCTCTCAGAACAGCACTATACCGGATAACTACTGTCTTTGGAGAACACTTAAAGTAAGAACTTTTTTTTTTTTGTGATTGATTGCTAAATCTGGCTTTAATTTATGTAATTGTACAACCTGTGAAAAGGGCAGTTTGGGCAAAAGTCCTTTCACGTCATTATTCTTATGTGGTATTCTAGTATTTCTTGATTTGTGGAACCTTAAATCTTTGTGTAGATGTTTGGTCCCCCTCCGAAGCTTATTATTCATAGATTTCTGGGCAATTTTTCCTAGTGACTTTTCATGAACTCTTTAGCAGCAGTCCATGAATATCACTCCTTTAATAAATCTTTGCTATTGAAAAGAAAGTAAACCATCTAGAGACAATTGTCTGTTCTGTAGGGAGAGAATCCTGAGAATCCTATGAAGAGTCCAAGTACTCAAATTCCCTTTGCTTCTGGGTTGTCTGATGGCTCACCCTCAGCTACTGTCGCAGCAGGCAGGCTTTAAAATTTGGCCTCTGCATCTGTGGGACTGAAACTTCTGCAGTATCTACCCATCTCTCTCTCTGTGGAGATGAAATGTTCCTCAGTTTCAAAGGAGAAGGATCATTTTAAGAGATTCTTTCTTACCTAAATCATTCTTGCATGTTAAACAATTGCTTGGGTGTGTTTAAAGGTAAGGAAATAGGCTCAGTTTGTAGGGACAACTGTCTCAGTAGTGGAAGCTGACGAGGGTAAGAACTGATAATTTTAAGGGTTAATATACATTTTTGGTTTTCATACAGCTGGGCTTTCTAAAATTTAGCTCCAGTGTAATTGTTGATTGCAACGTGTACTTAATTTTGGTGTGAGGCTTTATTTCTGTGGTGTATTGCATGTACTATACAATCTTACGTTCTACATCTGTTGTTTTTAGTGCAGTGCAAGTGTCTGCAGAACATAAGAAAAGGCTTCAGCAGTTCTTGGAATACAAGGAATAAATAACAGATTTTGACGCAGCTACGATTTTGTTTCCAACGGTCTTGCTAAGAAGAAAGTGGGACTGATGAACCCTTTTATCTTGTCTTTTTGGAAAAGCATAAGGAAGTACAAGTCGCACAACAAAACTCATAGAGCTGTAGGAAAGCTCTTCTGGGTTTGGATCATCTTTTGTATAATAAAAGTTTCTTAAAATTCATCTTGCCTTCTCTTAATACCACTTAAAAATGAGAACGTGTCGGTTCTTATTTTACGTAGGACTGTGACATTTGAGATTTTCAGAGTTACTTTGCCACTCAGATCCTTCACTGTTTTTCCCGATGTATTCTTTCCCTACCCTTTTCTGTTAAAGGGCTGAGTAGAGATTTACATAGATACTTAGTGTGCCTAAGTGTTTCATAAATTTACTTGATAACACTTTTAGTGCAGATGAAGTGTGTACTTTAAGAGTAGGGAACAGATGTGCCCAGGAATAAAACATGCTACTCTCTTATAAGATAGAAAATATGCCTTCAGAGTAAATTGGGTGTGCAGAAAGACCCAAATACAGCTTGAAAATACAGCTTGGATTTTATCTTTAAGGTGACCCAGGAAACTAAGTTCTGATCTACACTAAAACATAGGAGAAAAATTACTGTATTTAGTAAAACTCCCAAGTAATGATTTTGTGAATTAAAATTTAGATCAACAGCGTTCTTTTAAGGTGAGTAGGAAGGATGTTTGCAGCATATGCAACTTTTTGAAAATAACATACGTTATATTCTTCACTAGAAGCGTTTTTAAAAACTGTTTGAAAATTAGCTACTAATTTTTTAATCTGACTCCAGTATTGTGATAGCTCCACTAGAAAACATGTACATAGAGCTTAGATGTAGCTGCAGTACCTTACTGTAACTTCCTTGAGATGAAAGTAAGCTAAATGGTTTTGCAAATTAATTTAGTTTGTTAAGAGGAAACAAAATTTGGATCGTTTTCCTTTTGTTCTCTTCAGTGCTGTTAGTCCTATGGGTTTGGGTGGTTTTTTGGATGGACAGTTTAGGATGTAAAGATGGCCACAGTATCAGTTCTGTTGGTGTGATGAAATGATCAGCTGATGGAATGGTTGTGTCGTAATAAATCTTTAGGGAGCTTGAAAGGTTTAGGCAAGAGAAACGCCCAAATGTACAATGAGAGCTGCATATCGCTTTCCTCAGTACAGAGACATGTCATTTCCTTGTAATGCAGACGCTGCATGTGTTAGATTTGAGAGTGGAAAGTAGAACTGTGTTGTTCCTCTTGCATTGAGGTGACTTACAGCAAACACAAGGGGATGAACAGCCTTTCGCTCTAGTTAAAGGTTAAGTACAAAGTTTTTTAAAGCTTCCCAAAGCTTAACTTCTTGAGTATTGTGCCAAAGCCTCTTGCCTGCCTGTCTTATTAAATAATTTGCTTATTTTCTAGTGTCACAATGTGCACCTGGAGTTAAAGCAGTGCTTTAGCAGGTACCTCAGGTGTTAACTGTTGACCCAAATACTTCAGTCAAAACTTCCAATTTTTTAGGCATTTAAACAGGTGCAGAATGCTTGGGGTTGGGTTTTGGGGAATTACTTTGTCTTTTTTAATTTATTTTTTTTTTATTGCTCTGGTATTTTTTGCACCACTCCCACAGCTATCAGCTGCAAGTTGTAATTAACAGTGTTACGGCTGTCAGCTACAGGCTTAAAACATAAGGGGAATTTTTGATGCCAAAGTGCTTGAGGTCTGTCCTCCTGGTGTTGCAGCAGAGATTTGCACATGACATCTGCTAATGTGCGTGTGATTCATGGCATTCTCTGTGTATGACAGAAGAGCTTTCAAAAGTTGATTGCTTTGTGGTTTCTTTAAAAGCTTCAATTCTTAAAGAGCTGTAGACTTTTTTTTTTTTTTAAAGCCTTTACTTAAAAGTACATCTTTAACAGTATCTCATGCTTGTGAATCTAAGTACAGGAATAATAAAGCGTACATTGGATGCCCTCTGAAGATGGAATAAGTGGGTTACACAACTCAAACAGGGATAACATTCTGGTTTTGGCTTTGGGAATAATTATATTCCTCTGGCAAACTGTGATGGTGTTTCAAGTCCTTTTATATATTTGTGTCTTAACATAAAAATAATAAGTCTGTGAAGCCTCTGTGAGGTATGGGAAAAGTCTCGAGTTCATTTCTACATTCTGGGTAACGAGGAAAAAAAATAAAGCCTCTTTTCAGTTGGTTTCTGTGTAACTGTAGCTAAATTGGATCCCTCAAGCCTGATAATATTTCTTATCTGTTTAATCATCTGGAAGCTGAGCTGCATCTTCTCGCTGGATTGCATACCAAATGGCACATGTGAAACCGATAGCGTTTGGTTTGATCGCTGTTCTGGTAACCCTGTGAACTATCCGCCTCTCCCTACAGGTAGGCTGTAGTCAAGAGTATCTGAAATGATTTTCACTGCAGCTGGAACTGGAATGCTGACGATTGCTCAGATCTCTTTTCCTGTTAGAATGGGGTAGTGAAATAGAGGCTTTAGCTCTTAAGCAGTCTCCTACAAATATGAACAAAACCCTATTCTGCTTCATTTTCTGAGATGTAGCTCTGAAAATTCAATCTGTGTGTGGATAAATGCGATGGCCTGTCCCTTGAAATGATTGCACGCTGCTGTATCCGAGGGAGCTGGGCAGGACTCGCTCCCTCAACAGGAGCACTTTTGCCACTTTGGAGAATTGTCTCAATGCCAATTGCAGCTCAGGGTCTGAATGCACCCTTGAAATGAAGTGGTTTCGATTCTGTTGCTGCTTACTTTGAACAGAGGCTGTATTGTATGTACCGTGCTCCGTGTTTTAAGGTCCTGGACAGCCGTCTTCCCACCTATGGAGATACACGTATGGCTCCAAGGGCCAGGCGAACACCCCTCCAGATGCAGCCAGCTGCAGCTGTGGAAGTATCAGTCTCTTGCTGATGGATTTGCTGGTCCCTGCTCAGTCACAGGCAAGTTGTGGGGTCTGTGTGCTCACCAGACCCCTCCCAGTTACTGGAACTGACTGTGTGTGGGATCTGATGCTTTCCTGGGGGGAGGCCTGATGCTTCTGGAAGGCTGTGTGTGTGTGAATCCATTTGAGGTGGCCCTAAGAGCACCTTCAGCTGTGGAGATGCTGCTTGCCGTGTGCGGTGCTGTCCCCAGGAGATGAGCAGTGGCAGCTTGCAGTGTTTTGCACGTTCAGGCTGGTGTTTCATAGCCACAGAGCTTCATAGACGATGGCAGCCATGCTCCTACCACTCCCATCACCACCTTTCTACAAAGATGCAGTAAAAAGACAAAGGGTGGGTGGAATCATCACAGATGCTGCAAGTTGAGGATCCTCCCCACTATCCGCACACCCTCCTGCCCCTGTGGTCCAGGTATTTTCCATCACTAGTACTGTGTTAACGTATTGGCTATGTGGATTAAATGCATTTGGGTGCAGTGGATGTACCTGGGGAGTGATTTGCCAAGCTCCTGTGTTGTAGGGGGATGTTCTTACATCAGAATCTTGCTTCCCCTTGCTGCAGTCTCGTGGTAGAGGTTTGCATCGAGCATATCGGCTTTGGACAAACCTGTAATATAAACAATCTGTGCAACCCCTCTGTCTGAGAAAACAGCCTGAGAGAGCAAAACCTACGTCATACTCTGATTTCAGAAGACAAAAACTGCATTGGAGAAGACCTCACCTTTCTGCCCTTGTGAAAATCTTTAGGACTACAGTAGAGCTAGTCGGTCAAGAGAGGGATGAACATGGTGTCTCTGGAGCCTGTCATGAGATCAAAACACGAGTTCAAGGGGGAATAGTTCCTTGGGTGGCTTGCTGGATATGCTACCTGATTCTTCTAATAGGTGGCGATGGCGTAAGAGTTCTCCGTTTTGTCTTTTTTATTTTTCTTTAGAAAAATCTCAAAAAGTCAGTTGCAGAAGTAGAAAGCTCTTCACGAGTGGCCACTCTTTGCAGATATCCCCGTTTCCACAAAGTCCATTTGGGACACCAAGGGTTGAGTTTAACCAATGGAACTGGAAATGTGTTCTACCATCTACTGTCATGGGAAATGCTAAATAACCTGGAGGAAGGGGAGTGGGAAGCAGCCAGTCTTTGTCACGAGTTTAGCACTCAAACCAAAGCTTTTGGCTTCTGGGTTTCTGTAGTAAAATAGGGCGTAGTCACCTCCAATAACGATAAGTAAGTATCTGCTTGCAGTGGGTAGGCTCCTGCAGTGATGGGCACCAAAGAAACGCCCTGGAGAAAATAACACTATTCTGCACGGGGCTTGGCTGATGTGCAGTAAATATATTCAATGTGTGGTCCAGACACGATGCCAGCAAAGAGAGAAGAGGGACTAGCTGCTCATTCAGCAGTCGCTATCTTCAGTGTATTGAATATATGGATCCCCAGGCAAAAGGAGTGTGGGGCCATGCTATAAAGCCAGTACTATAACTCATTTATAGTAGGCATGAGTCGAGGTTGTACCAGTAATTCTAGTCCTGGCACGTCCCAATGCTGAGGGTTGGATTTTACAAGCTGAACATTCTTAAGTTGTGCTGTCTTGGATTTTTTTGTTTGTTTGTTTATGACTTAAGATTATTTTACTACCTGCCTTGTGTATGCGGTATGAGAGATGAATCTATTTACAGAGTGATGCAGAGAAATAATACAGATGAAGGTCTGAGGAAGCTAACTGCAGGTGTAAACAACCACGTCCTGAATGGGGGCTGGTTGAATCCCTCTTCAGAGGTGTGTTTTCCTCAAAGGCCTCTTGAATGCTCTGCCAATTAACTGGGGAGGCAGCAGGGAGGGAGAGATCTGTATGATTATAGAAGGTTTTAGAGATGCTGGTCATTTCTTGCAGTCTCTGCAAGATAGAGGTGGACTCAAGATTGCCATATGCTTTTCCCAGAATATGCTAGTTATTGAAAAGAGACTTGTTTTTAAAAGATAAGTCACAGCGATCTGAGGAATTTCTTTTTTCTAACTACATGAGCTATAAACAAATCTGTCTGTTATGAGGCACTCGTTGAGTCCATCGCTAGATAATGTGTGGTCAGTTTGACCCTGCTGTCTTAATTTAGGAGGTCATTTAAAAAGCGCTATAAAAAAAGGGCTTTGTGCTGCCTTAAAGGGCTATGGGCAATCTCTAAGAAACGGGCATACTTACAGAGACAATCCCTTTGGCTCAGATTTAGTTTGGTTGTTTCTTTTTTACTATCTGTGGTGCAGTAAATTAAAACAAAAACAAGTCTGGGCTTGGCATGCCTTTGTAAATAAACTGCTGTGTGTGAATCGACAGCTCGTTTGCAACCAGGTTATTTATAACAAAGTTTGTTATTTCTCCCACCAGAGAGCTTGTCTTGCCCTGCACTAACAGAATGCTTATGGTAACACCTCCCACCTCTGTTTGTACTTCAGCAGTTACACAAAGGCCTCACAATTTCAGTTGTGTCCTTTTGAAATTCAATTTTGTTGCCTGCTGGAGCAGAAGCAGGGATTTCAGTACATGGACAAGAGATTACTACTTCAACTCTGCTTGTTTGCTCTGCGCAGCTCACCTTACCTGTTATCCGTTCTGCTTCATTCTTCTCCCTCAGAAGAACTGCCTGGGGAACTGGAGTTTTCACCTTCTTCTGAGTTTCTCGAAGATCCGGTTTGCGACCAGCCATAATGCTGAGGCCAGTGACAACCATCTGTTCTCGACAAAGGTAAAGAGCACACTTTGAAAACTGGATGTGGGGAACTGGGGTCCCTTTCATGTAATGTTCTTTCTCCCCTCCTGTTTCCCTCACCTTTTACAGATGATCTCTCATTGTCCTCATGTATATTCAGCTCCCAGGCAGCAACATCTCAAGCCTCTGCTGGTGCAACTGGGACCACAGGGGCTCACGCTGTGTGCAGCAGAGACTGCGTATCTGCAAAAGCACCTGCAAACCCCAAGAAAACCATTGTCATGGCAATGACCTGATCTTGGCTGGTATCAGCAGGGAAAACCTGAAATACCAAACCTGTTTGAACTTTGTTTTTCTCCTCGCTGCTCTGCGTAAGCTTTGAGTTGGACCTGGTGTGGTATGGCCTTGTGTGTGCTCAGGGCATAGTTACACTAACTGTGCTCTGTAGGACTACGTAGTTTCTGTAGCTAACATGGGACAGGAGCTGGTTTTGGTGTCACCTGCCACCACCAATGCCCAGAACCACGAGAGCAGGGAACTTGATGGTGTTTCAGTGCTGTCTGTCTACAAGGACACCACTTGGCGTGACTAGCATGATTGCACCAGCAGTTGTCTCTCTCCTGGCTTTTTCTTAGTTGCTGTGAGGTACTGTTTTACCCCAGCCTGAGATAGCCTTAGCCTACTGTTTTCTATATCTTTGATCGCCAACTAGGAGAGAATGGCCAGATGGGCAAGTCTCTGGTTACTTATCACCTGTGTTCTTCCCTCTTGACCTAAGGAAGAGGGTATTCAGGCAAGCAGTTGTATTCCTCTGGATGTTTGGGGTTTTTCTTTTTATCCCAAATTGCAACCTCACCTTTCATATCTGACTTGAAATGAAGCAACCTCCATGGACTACCTTTAGGACTGAAGTTGAAAGTTCTGCTTTGGTGATGGCAACTTCATTAACAGAGGGAAGAGGCAGCTGGGCTAGCTGTGGGTCATGCTATGACCCATGATCACAGCCCTTGGCAACCAGGAATGTTGAACAAGAAGGCTAATATGGGTGAATCTCCCCCCGACTCCTGCTGTCATGGGGAGAGAGGCCAGTAACTGGTTTTCACAAGGACACAAGGAAGGGAGACACCCATCTAGCTCATGAATGTAGTGACAACATTGGGTGAATCAGTATTTGCTGTACAGCTTGTGCATACACCGAAGTCATGGTGACCCAGGGCATAACACAGTCTTAGCAGCCACGATTGCACTTGTTTGGCTTGTGTTCCAGAACTGAAACATAGGAAGCATCTTCTGATTCAGCAGGGAGGCTCCTCCCAGCACTTGTTCCTCCTGCATCTGTGGATTTGTGAGAGGAGATGACCCACTGGTCTGGAACAGCTCTAAGGTGTCAAGTCTCTATCGAGCACAGCTAGGTCTGGAGAAGGATGTCTGACCACCACCTGCTTCTCCAGCTCAGGCTCAGGGATGAGCATCCCCAGCTGAATAGTCCCAGCAAAGACAGGGCAGCTGCCAAATGTCTCGCTTGAAATTGAGGAAATAGTGGTGGGAGAGAAGGTTTGAGTCCTTCATGTCCTTCCTTGGGCCCTCATGTCCTCTTGAAATAATGTGTGTACCTGCAGCTGGAGCTATGCTGTCTACATGAGATGACCTGCTGTGGAGACGTAACCCTTGCTGTGAGGGTTTCAGTCCTTTGGGCTCTTGAAGCCTGGAGATGTGATGTGCTTCAGCCTGAAGCTTTATTTCTACCCCTCAACTCGGAGGGTGCCCAGAGCATGCAGGAGGCTCTGTGCCCGCTCCTGCCTGCGGAGCAGCCCAGCCCTGGGCTATTGCTAAGGCGAGTGGCGGCACCTGCCGGTATTTTGCAGAATATTCTGGATGATGGGGAGAAAAAGAACGAAACAGCGGTTCAGAGCAGGACACCAGAGGCCTGAGGTAGGGAATGCAGGATGAGGTGGGTTAATGAGGTCAGAGCAGCCGAGGTGCTCAAGTCTGTCCTTTTCCCTGCTTGCTGTGGGGAGAGCCCTAATCACGAAACAAAATCCCTCTAGGAAGTTACACAATATATCCAACGCTACCTGTTTTCTAGGAAACCCCCTGTATTTAGGTATTCAGACAGTGTGCATCCGTAGAGATGTAATAATTTGCACAAGCTGAGGCCACAGGCAGGATCCACCTAAGCACTGGTTTTTTTTTTTCGCTGTGCTGAAAGCAGCGGGGTTACCCTGGTTACACCGTGTCCTGGAATAATATGTCCCTCAGGAAATTTTACTGCCTCTTCACCTCAGTAGGGTTAAGTCCGTTACCACAGTGCATTTGTGTCTTACATGATCACCGTTTCTGGTAGCACTGCCGTGTGCCTTTATCTTTTCCAAATGGAAAAGAAAGAGCAGCTTTGTCCTGAGGGCCCCACAGACGGATGAGACTGGGGAAGGGATGTAGGGTAGCAGAGCACTGGGAGGTGTTGTGTGGCTGTGGAGAACAGCCACGCAGATGAAGAACGTGCCTGGAAAACTCTTACTTTGTTTTCTGTGAATTCCCAGATATGAACCTTAAAATTCAGTGTTTGTGCCAGCTAGCTGATATTTAGGTTTGTTTTCTATAGAGGTAAGGTGGGGATTTCTCCCATTTTGTAGCTTCTTGCACCCACAAATGTATTCTGAGGACATTGACCAGTTTTTAACCACATTTGACAGAGAGGTAATAACTTCTGACAATTTAAATGTGGCCTTACAGAAGAAGAAGATCCTATTACTGCCATTGTTGAGGGGAAAAGCTGGCAAACTCCTTCTTTGGTAGACCTCAGAGTATCCATGCTGGGCGGGAAGGAGAAGCAGCACTGCAAACAAGACTTCATTAGCACTGCTGCTTCCAGAACTGCTTGTCCACCTCAAGATCTTGCGTATTTTACAGCAAGTTACCTCCCACCAAATCCACAACATTCGCAACACTTGCCAAGAAAGTCATGCCCTCCTGCCTTGACCAGTTCTTTACTCCGCAGGATGGCATGTGTTATTAAGGAGATGGATAAAACTGTGAGTGAGGCACTCTGTGCAGCATCTGTGTGCAAGAAGATTAAGATTTCTGTCATCTAGCTGCAGGATGCTCCTTGGGAGGGGTGTTGCAAGATGCCAGTTCAGTAGCTGTCCCTCCTCCTCATGCTAAATCTCTCCTTTAGGTTTGATGTGAATAGGCGTAATTTCCAACCAGATGTCTGCCTGATTTACACCCCTGTAAATCACGGGTGACTCTAGGAGAGTTCGAAGATAGGAGTGACTCGGAGTGTGACAGACCTGCTGCGCTGCACCTGTGCTGACAGAAGCGTGCAGGGCAGCAGGGTGCAGACAGCCCTGAGCCAGCAGAGAGTGGGCTGCTAAAGCTTGCTGGTGCAAAGCGGCGCATCGTAGCTCAGCCTGCATTCGCTTGGAACTAGGCCCAAGCTAATAAACCCAGCTAGATTGCTTCCAGACCTGAGCTGGCCCAGGAGGAGCCAGCGCAAATGTCACTCCTCGGGTGCTGCTTGCTCTGAACTAGTTTAATTGTCTCTGCTGGAATGGGCTAGCTCCAGGCACCTGTAGGATGGAAATTTATAGAAAGGGAGTACCGAATGCACCTGGAGCTGTGTCATGGAGGAGATGTCTTGGCTGGGTTCTACCCACCTCTGCCCTATCTCCTGCTTTCTGAACCCAGGCCGCTGGCAAGGCTTTTGGTCTCTCCTGCCGCTCTGTCGTGACGTGATGCAGTTGCTGTGGCTTCTGCACACGAGTTGTTTATAGGGTGCCGTCGGCTGTTCTGTGGCTGGCTGGTTTGCGGGTGTCCCGTGTCTCCTGCCTGCCGTGTGCCTGGTGCAGAAGCGTGAGGGGGCTTTGCCAGGGGGACCCTCAAAGGTCCTGCGGGCGAAGGGGAAGAGACCAGGCAAAGGGGTGTGAGGAGAAAACACGGACCCCTCTGCACGGCCCAGTGAGGAGACCCCTCACCGCCGAGGAAGGTGCAGGCCCCCTCATGGGGCGCAGGGAGGTGCTGACCAGCCGGTCACGGGAGGTGATGCTGCCCCTCTACTCTGCGCTTGTGAGATCCCACCTGGAGTCCTGTGTCCAGCTCTGGAGTCCTCAACAGAGAAAGGACATAGAACTGTTGGA
>VZRU01002522.1:33947-54660 GCA_013398155.1 Pedionomus torquatus
TTTTTCCGATGGGAAAAGCTGAGCGTTTCTCAATATCTTTTCCTTAAGAAATCCTGAGACCAGCATCTTCCTTAGTTCTCCTGAGCGGCTGCTGCTGCTCGGTTTGGTCGCTTCTCAGAGGTGGCTGTTTGGAGGATGATGCTGGACACTGGCGAACGCTGGGTCAGTCTGTCCTGCGGCTGAGCGAGCGTGCCGGCTGTTTGTTTGTGAGGATGCCTGACTGACAATAAACGCCTGGTTCTTACTCAGCAGTTTCTCCACGGTTGCTTGGATTTATAGTTTGCATTTCAAGGAGGTGTTACAAATGTTGGATTCAGGCATTTGAAGCCGCAGACACAGGATTCCTGGTGCCTGAGAGGCACAGTGTAGGGTTAAATTCTGCTAGTTAACAAATGCCCGACTTTCATCCGTCCGGTGTCGAAGAAGTGGCACAGAAGGTAGGTTAGGAATTGCCCACTAAAATCTGTTGGTTACCCTTTTGAGCCAGAACTTGTTGATTGTGCCAGAATTTCTTAATCAAAATTGAGTTTTGAAAGAATCCCTCTAAGGTATCACTGGACGGATTCAGACGGAATCCAAACATTCCTTTACACTCCAAAGCCACTCAGAGAGACATGTGCACCTCAGGTTATTAATGTTAAAGCAATGCTTTTTGTAAAGTTAAAAAGGTAATGCTTTTTGTCTCTTCTTAGTCCTTTTCTGTTCCCTATTTTAGAGGTGTACATGCTGTTATCTTATCGGTGTAAAACAATTTCCACTAGGATTTTTTTCTGTGGATCACTTTGTCCATTCTTCCGAAAAATAAGTGAACTGCATGCCCTTGGACTACTAACATTTTCTTTTGTGAGCTTGTTACCTAGGGTGATGGCACCTTTCATTGCCATGAAGTTATGTTAATGAACACCTCAATCTGTGCGAGGTCTGTCCTGCAAACTGTACGATGTGTTTGTTCATCGCCAGTGAATACAGGCAGAGTGGAGCAGCAGGTTATAAATTACCTTCTTTATTTTTCTGTTTGTTAATGCTGCAATTCTTCTCTCCTGATTTAAAAAAAAAAAAAAAAAAAAGGGGGGGGGTTAATGTTTGGCAAGAATGAAATGAAACTCTGTTATATAGAGCCAGGTTTGGAGAGGGGAGAAGGAGGATTCACGAAGTATGAAGGGACAGCTGTGAGCTCTACTACTGCTGTGCTGCTGTGACTGCTGCCTGTAAAAGGGACTCGGGGAAATGTTCAAGTCAATTGTGGTGTCATGAGTGAGGTTCGTACCAGCTTAAAACTCTAGCTACGTGTAGCCCTACCCAGACAGACTGTTGAAGCACTTTCCTTTATTTTTATTTTTTTTTTTTCCACTTTGAGCTACTTACTCCTTACTTTCTTTTTTTCTCTTGTGGGTGCTGCAGAGGGCATTCACTTGGGACTTCTTGTATCCCAGGTGGGCTCTGAGATAAGGATGCTAATTCATCTTTCCTGACTGATCAATTTCTCCTTTTCACCACTGGGGAAAAAAAATTGTGTGTTAAGTTTTGTTGCTGTTTTTTGTTTAATGCATTTTCTGTTCAGGGTGTTACCTTGTGGTTGCTTCAGCATACGGGTGACTTGAGTCATGGGAGTAAGTAGGAGGTATCCATGGGCAGAATAGGATTCATTTAGTGAGCATGGTGATTTGATGGATGATATTGGATTTCTCCAAAGACATCAACACTGGGGATTCTTTGGGTGAGTTTTATTTTTGGTTTGTTTTTTGATTTTGCTTTCCCCTTAAATATCTTTTTGAAGATATTTTCAGGAGAAGTTAGGGAAAGTAAAATTATGTGCTATAGTCTAATTTCAAATGCTTGGGTTGTGCTGCTCCCCTCTGACCTGCGTGGTGTCAGCAAGTCCCTTAATGTTCACTTGGGCAATTTGGAGGTCCCAATTTCAGGCTCCCACTGAATGCACCAAGCTGCTCAGCACTCGATACTTCTGAGTCAGTTCCACAGAAATAACAGAAATCACTCCCCTGCTCACTGTGATCTAACTGTAAAATCAGAGCTCTGCGTATCTAAAGTGAGCTATGCTGCAGAAGGGAGACATGTTGATCTTTCAACGGGTGGTATAAAACATCTCAAACCACTGATGCTCTCAGAAACATAAAGAGAAGGGTCAAGGATGGCTGTTCGTGGATGTTATACAACAAGATATAGCTAAGAAGTGGGAAGGAGGGAAATACTCAGATTTGCCCAGTAAAAGGTTATAGGAAGGAAACTGATGACAGCTTGATTTCAAATTATCACGCTGTGATTCTCCTGCTCTCCAGCCCCAGAGTACCGTGTACCCAGTAATTCCCTTTGCAGTCTGGGTTAGATTACAGAATGTGCCTCCTGGTTTTGGTTTACCCACAGTTGAAAGCTGCAAGTAGGGAGGGTAAAAGGCTCTCTAACAAGAGCAAAATCAATTTTTATAGTTGCCTGTAAAAAAAAATAAAATAAGTTTTTTCTAAGCATGCCTTTACTTTTTTTTTTTATATTTTTTTTCAAAAAAGAATGAATCAAAATGATGCACTACCCTACTAATAAAAAGGGCAGCTTTGAAGTAATCACAATAGGGAAAAAGCATCCTGCTGTTGTAATGTCTCTGTGGTGCTACTCTACTGCTTCACAGTGTTTAAGTTACGATCCTGCAAAACGTTTCTGTGCCTGAGCAAGTCTTTTTACATGAACAGCCAAACAAAAACTTGAGGGGTGGTGGTGAGGATTACTTCTGGGAATCAGATCTTTAGGGTATAAACTTTGCAGGATGGAGCTGTTGGTTGGTTACCAAAAATATCTGTATTTTGGAATTGTGCTTCATGTTTTGTTCTGTTTGGGAGCTGTTTAAAATAAACACCCAGTTTTCACCCAGCCTCCCCCTTCTAGTATGGTTGGTTGTGATACTTTTCTTGATCATTGATTTCCTTGTGTGGCACCGGGCAGAGTATTTGTACCCAGACAGTGCTGCTTACAGGCATTTGTGATCTTGGCATAGCATAACTGTACCATAAGGTATGAAGTCCATTTTACAATGTTTTCCTGGATTCTGTGGGTTTGGTTCTGTTACGTTGAATTTCCTGCTACGGTATTACCATTTTGAAAGTAACATAGGGCAAAATAATTACTGTCAACAGGAAAAAACTTTAAGGAAAGAAAGCTTTAGTGGTGACAAAGGAGTAATCTATAAAAGTTGTCAAATGCCTCAGTTTTTTTAATGACATTGATTATGGTTGTTACCAGGAAACACTTCTCCTTTTCATTCTTTTCCAGTTTTGTTTGGTGTACCTAATTCATGAGTCAGTAGAAATGACGAGATTTATCCTGTTAGCTGTGCCACTGGGAAATCGTCCAAATGGCCCAGACCTTTGCAATAACCACTTCAGATATTAACTTACAGTGGGCAAAACAATAAGCTGTTCGGGTAGCAGTAGTTGGATGTTTCCTCATTGAGAGTATTTTTTTATTCAGACAAGAAGAAAGTGGGTTGGGGTTTCTTGTGTTGGGGTGTGTCTTTTAACTGTAGCTGCTTTCAGCAAATATATAGCCAACTTATTGAAATGTATTAATTTTCTTCTGCTGTTGAGTAGGAGAGTTAACTCTTGCCATCACAACCCCTTGTGACTATTCCTTTGGTTAGCAGGACAGTCCTTGCCTAAGAAGCAGCTTGTACTGTTGAGATCTTGAGCTAAAGCATATGGTTTTGTTCTGTGACTTATTAGGTGTATTAACTGGTCTAATTCTGCTATTTTCTTTCATACACCTTGTCTGTTTTCACCTGAATTATCCCACTGAAGCAAATGGGACTGCCTAGAGCTGATAAATATTATCTGGGCTGGTAAGGAGGCCGAGAATGGGCTCACTGGTATGGTGATCTCCAAATTCTCATTTTTATATTGAACGGTAGTAATCCTTTTTTTTTTTTTTTATTTTTTTTATTTTCACTGTGTTCTCTTGCTTGCTGTAATATCCATTTGAAAGCTCCACTACAAAACCAGATTTAAAGGTTTATTTGAAATGAACCTGCAGTTACAGATCCTCTTTAGTTCGTGATCAGGGGTAGTTTTTTGGGGTTTGGTGGGTTTTGTTTTTTGGTTGGGTTTTGTTTTGTTTTTTAATAAGAGGAGAAAGGAGAAGAAACTGCAAATTGGAGAATGTGTACATAAAGTAATTTGGGATAAACTGTGGCTGTTCCCTCCTCCCTTAAACTGGCTAAATTGCACACTTGTCTTGAATAGGAAAATAATTTTCAGTTATTTGCTGCTGAAGGAAGTTTTTTTCATGATTTGTGTTGCAAAATGAGAGTAACTGTATTGAAGATGACTTTTTCATGGATTTAATTTAGAAGAGGTTTGATTGTATCTAATAATGAAGTTATTTGTTTTTTAGGGATTGGTAGTAGAGAATATTTAGTAAGTTGGAGCCAGAAGATCTAATGATAGACCTGTTATAAAAAGGTATTCAGTGCTTGTAAAGTAAAAGCAAAAACCTCCATCTGCTTTGGGAAAAAAACACAGCTATTGGAAAAAATGAAGAGAATAACTATTGTATCTGCCTTAATGTGCCTTAACTTTGTATAGAAGTACCTGGAATAACAAATAATGTTGGATTACAGGAAATAGTCTGATCTGCGGAAAAGATTTTGTAACTTCTTTAGTTTTACTTGAAGGAATAGAAGTGAAAAATAAGAAATTACTTGCTCTGGCTTTAAAATGTTACATTAACACATGGAATGAAAATGGAGATTGTTATATACTCTGTTAAATGGGATGAGAAGTAAACCATCTTCTCTTTTCTTCTTTCCAGTAAAAAATAGTTCAAAGTCTAAATCTGGCAAGTGTTTAAGAGTATGCATTACTGTGTTCCTGTCAGTTGTCCCATCAACTAGAAATACTGTGGACTTAGAATATTCTAAATTATGTCTTTAACTATATCTAAATTATTATTTGCATATTAGTGTTCAATCCTGTATACACATAAGCTGTTAAAGGGTATGCTGAGTATTTTCAGTAGGTTTGAGAATATATTCTGTAAGTGTTTCAAGATTCTATTTGATACAACTATTAAATGTAATGCAAGTGTCTTCTGGGTGATAGTACATTTTTATTGCAACAAAGATGTTTTTTTCACTTTTAGTGAGCAAAGGTGCTCAGTATGTTGAACAGGAGGGACAAAATTTTACTCTAAATGATTGGTATTAGTAGGAATCTTATCACCAACTTTTAGCTGGGTCAGTATTTCAGTCCTAATATTACAGAAGTTCTTTATCGTGTGTACAGGGACAAGTTTGTAGAACAAATAACAAGCTTGTATTAAATCCATCTGCAAGCTAGGAAATAGAATAATGTATGGAATATGAAGAGAAACTTGTAGTACTTTGACTATAATTTCCATGTTCAGTACTATGATTGCCATTATTCTAGAAATGTGAACTTCTGCTGTTTAGTTATTTTAGAACTATTGCAGATATTGATGGCAGTGTAATTGGTGAGGGAATATAGATATAAACTGCTCTGTTTTGTATTCCAGGTTTCTATCATTATATGTCAACAGGCTTGAACAAGGCATGCAATCTAGTAATCATTTCACAGTGCATGAAACAGCTTTTAATGGACTGCTGGTTTTATTTGGTTTTTGTTTTTGTTTTTTCTTGAGCACCAAACGTTGTTTCCCAGCACACTGATGTAACTCAAAGAATACAGGGTTCCAAAGCAAGGGAAGTGCTCACTAACTGTGGTACAGTGTAATCTTGCCCTACAGATGTGCAAACAATAGCAGAAGTACGTGTTTCTGAATATGGCCCAGCTGTTATCTTCTCCTGAGAGCAGGGAGCCTTACGATGACATAGACAGAAAGGCCAGCTAAAACCACTCATGTCGTTTTATTGCATTTAAATGGGATGTGAAAAAATGCAAGGGACTGTTCTTCCATTCAGATAAGTATCAGTTCAGACTACTGCAGTTCTGCCTTTCTGCATGGGCCTTGAAGAGTAGAGGCAAAGAATTCCCCTTTTTCCTTCCCCTCTTACTACGTTTCTGGCACCCAGTATGTGAAATATCAGTTGGAACCTGGAACTTCCTGTTCTCAGAATCTGCGCTTCACCAGTAACCTGGAACAAGGATTATTATTTTTTTTAAAATTTTTTAATTTTTCTTTTTATTGCAGTCATTAATTTGAATATATTAAATTAATCTTAATGAATGTTAAGTATTTGTCAAAAGGAGACTGCTTGAAAAACAGATGAGACTTTGCAAGAGGTGCAATAGGAAAAAGATCCAAATTTTATGTTTTATGTTATTTTAAGGTGTTGAGCATGTAGGAGTTACAAGGTTGAACTCTGTCAAATCATCACAAATTGCTTGAACTCTACCCTTATCTCTATTTTATTTTATTTTTTTTTAATTATGTCTGACTTTTCTGTCATTATGTCTGGATGTATATGTGATTATTTTGCATAGTAGATTGGTAAAGAGCACTGTAATTGAATCTACCCGATCAAATTTATTCCAAGTGTTAAATGAATGCAAAACAGCTTAAACTGCATTTAATTCTGGCATTTATGCATGTGATAAGAAGAGGGCTTTGTGAGAGCTATAGAGTTGTCAGTTGTCCTGGAATGAGGGGAAAGCAAATACATTCTTATGTGGGTTTTTTTGCATATTTAGCCAGAGGGAAAAATGACATTACGGCGACATCATCAAATACTGTAAAACTAACTTTTTAATACAGATCTCCATTGTTGTTTTAAGTGCTTAAGGGGTTGGCGGTTTGGTTTATTTTGGAACTTACTGAACTATATGAAGTGTGCGTCTCCAGGGACCTGGTATTTTAATACCTAGTAGAAGGTTGTATAACAGTAGATGATGTATTTTGCCTGCCTTCAAATGCTGTAAATAAATTACATGTGTTGGCTTGGGAGAGTGTATCTGAGGTGTAAATCAAATGCTAATATAAGAGGAAAAA
The DNA here is from genome assembly GCA_013398155.1 of Pedionomus torquatus. Classification (NCBI taxonomy): domain Eukaryota; kingdom Metazoa; phylum Chordata; class Aves; order Charadriiformes; family Pedionomidae; genus Pedionomus; species Pedionomus torquatus. The sequence continues at coordinate 40,917 of VZRU01002522.1, forward strand.
AACCAATTAGTGATACCTTGTAACTGATTAGGGTTTTTTATTGATTTATCTATAATCAAGAGATGTAACAACAATAATACGTATAGAAATGTAAACATGAGGCACTTCCCAAGAAGAGGTAGATGGTCTCGGATTATTTAAAGTAAGTGCTGTGTGTGATTCACTGCTTTTTCACAATTTGCTGTGGTTAAGTCACTTAAATACTGAAGTCAACAATCCCCTAGGCAAAGAAAGATAATATAATTTTAAGCATATTGTAAAAATTGAAACTTGATAGCTCCTGCTCTTTAATCCTATCTCTGTCTTCCTTGTATTAAAAGGAAAATGGCTACATGTGTCAGTTTTGGAGCATAATGTTTTTTTTCAGTTTAAAGAATGATAAATGTTTTTCAAACAAACAACACAACAGTTTAGTAATATGAATGTTTTGCTAAATACTACATGCTTAACACAATCACCATTCCTTTATAATAAGTTTAAATAATAACTTTATAATAAGTTTAAATATTAATTCTTTGGAATGCTAGATGCCTAAAGCTAGATAGAAATGCTGTGCAGTTTCAGATATCTAAGAGTAGGCTTGTGAAACAGGATATTTAACTGGGAGAGATGAGTAGCACGTTTCAGAGATATTAGGGCAGAACAACAATGCTAGGGGATGACTTAAAAAAGAAGTTACAAAATTGTTTTCTGTGCATGAGGCTTAAATACCTTAGAGTTATTTTGAAATACAAGAGTAGATTTCCTATGTATGTAGGTTCTAGATTGCATTTTTTATTATTATTTTGTTAAGCTTCTTTTTAGCAGCCTGTGCCTCTCTAAAGCAGCTGGCTTTGATTTAACCTGAATCCTTCACTGAGGGCAAATGATCAGTCACTTACAATGACTGTGTGCTGTGCTGCTTTGATGGAACATCTCTGTAGAGGCAGAAGCTTCAGAGAGAAGACCAAACAGGGCAGGAAGGGTGCTCAAGGGAAGCAGCAGTTTGCATTCAGAAGGACTCATTTCTCTCTAAGCCAACTCCCAATTATTGCTTCTTAATGTTAGTCCTGCCTACCTCCCAACCCCCATCAGTGCTGGATAGAGAAGAGTTAAGGTAAGAACAGATAAAAGAGGAAATTTCTGTTTTACTTCCCAATATTTGCTGGGAAAATCCCAGGAAAGATTTAACTTGAGTTTTCATAACTCTTGTTTTGCCCTGTTGTTCCTGCTGAAATTGCAGGGAGTGGTAGCATTGACTTCAGGAGGAGGCCCATACTGAATGTTTTTGAAAATTCCATCCATACTGTTTAGAGGCACGTAAGAGAAGATCCAGTTGTTCAGCTCTCTCCAAGAGTAAAGTGTGCAAGCAGAAGCAGCCCAGTAGCTCGGATGCTAAGGTCAGTGAGCACAGCATGTTGACCTTCAGTTTTTCTTTCTGTTCAAGATCCTGCATGGGATTAAAGCCAGTGTGATCCGGCACCATACATGAAACAGGCATAAACGGTGAAGGATTATGCCAGCAACTGACATAGCCACGTTGATGAAAAGAGTTTGGTTGCTTGAACTCTGTTCTAGGCTGGACCGCTTGTATAATTCTGGGACAAGTCTGTTTATCGTTCACGGTATTTCTTCTGCAGGAGTGTAATGGAGCATGGTGCAGAGAAAGACAAGCCAGTTTTGAAACCAGAAACAGTGTAGTTGATTCGGCACAAGATCAGGGCCAGCTTAATTTTCTACACTTGAGAGACAGTTTATTAGTTCAGGTGCAGTGTTTGGGTGATGTGGCTGTTCTGTGTTTGACACCTGACCTGATGTTGTGGAGGTGCTGCACTGCAACGTGTGGCTGTCTCAGCTTGGGGTGGCACTTGCTTGAACGTGGCTTTGCCCCCTGTGCACAATTTGCATGTGGACAGATTACTCCCTTTACTTTGAAGTACATGGTGCTTGCTCTTGTAGTTAAGTCTTCTCAATTGTGAGTGGTGAAAAGTGCACAAATATATATTTATTATCTTTGGGAGAGAAGGTTTTTAATGGAACATTTTAGTCAGGCTTCTAACTGCTTGGCATCTGGTTTATGCTGCCAGTTGCAGAATTGTTGCTGAGGAACAAATTCTCCCATTTATTTTAGTGCATGACACATGGAGGTGAGGGGAAGGAGACAACATTAAGGCAGCTGTGTTGGAAATAGAATCATAGAGTGGTTTGGGTTGGAAGGGACCTGAAATCTAGTTCTGACCCCCTGCCATGGGCAGGAACACCTTCCACTAGACCGGGTTGCTCAAAGTCCCCTCCAGTGTCACCTTGAATACCTCCAGGCCTCCACAGCTTCCCTGGACAACCTGTACCAACGTCTCACAACCCTCATAGTGAGTAATAAGTGCCTTTTGGGAGAAAAATCTACCCCCTCCTCGGTTTGTCAGAGGAAGCAGCTTCAGGGTTGCTCTTGCCTTCCAGCAGATGGAAGAGCCTGCCGGGGGCTGTTGTTCTTGAGGCAGAAATCACTCAATGGATTGTGTGCCCCCCAGGCTGGAGGTGCAGGTAGCTGCTGTGAAGTTCCTGAGATCTCGCCACTCTGCCAGAACAGATTTTGCATGCAGCTGAGAATGTCTCCCAGGACTTGAAGAAGAAAACGCAACGCTAAATTCCTCCTTTCTGGATATCTGATGGTGGTAATGTTCAGTTTCCTTGAAGTCGTCAGAGCTGGTTTATTTTCAACTGAGCTGGCCTGGTTCCATTATCCTTAGCTCTGGTGAAAATCTGAAGTGACGCCATTTTAAAACCAGGAGTAGATAAAAAGGAGGCGGACTTGAGCCCTGCAGGGCTAATGCAGAGAAGTTTGTCCTGTCAGTATGGACTCCGTTCACTTGGCAAAAGAAAAAGATATCTCACGTTTTTAAACTGAATGGGTTTGCTTCTTATTTTTCGTCTTGCCAACTCACCACAAATTGGCTTATATTCTTTTCCTTTGAGTTCTTGAGCTATTCGATAAGGTTTGCTGACTTGTCATATTTTTGTGGGGGTAAGCAACAGACTTTGTGTGTGAATGGTTCTCTTTTCAAAACAAAGATCCCCGTGCATTTCAGCATTTCTCTGATTTGAATGGCTCTGCAGGAAATTTAAGGGGATGTTTACCCCTAGAGCCCACTTGCTCTTTCCTTGCCTTTGAGTCTCAATAACTTATTCTTTCTACTCTCTCAGCCTCCTGGCCTCTGTCTTTTACTTTGTGCAACTTTGCTGTTGGCTTATTTTTAAATATATGTAAAGGGTTGTAACTTATTTGAATTTGTTGGCTAAATATGTGGAAGCATGGCAACTGGTGTAAATAGCTTTTGGTCTGTTGAGTGTGTAAATCCTCAAAATCTGTCAGGGTGATTTGTCTAGCTTTTATTGGTAACATCATTCATACGAGATCTCCTTTCTCTTACTGCATCCCGTCAGAAGCTGTTAGGCAGGGATTACAGGCATGAATACTCAGACTGCTTTGTCAAAATTTGCTTTTATGCCTATTTGCTTATAGGTTTTCAGCTTCCACAAATACTTTTGCAAGTGCGTCTATTTTGTGAGATTAGAACGCCAATATAAAGGGGACCAAAATCTAGAAAGTGGGAACAAACCATTGGAATAATCATCAGCAGTGTTTTGAGCCCGAATGTGTGATGATGTTGGCTACAAGTACTGTTTATTTGGCAACTTTGAGTGAAAACACTGGTGTTTTGGAGAAGCGTGCTGCTTCAGGGGTGCCCAGGTTAAGTTTCTCAAAATGGCATTAACCCGCTTGGGAAACTTTCCTTGCTTAGGGTTAGTGTTATTGCCAACAATAGAGGTTTTATTAGCTGCTGGAAAAATTGCTGGGAGACTTGAAAATTAAGAACAGTAAACATTAGAGGTGATGAAGATGTTTTATGCATGGGGTAGATGTTTCAGCAGCAAGCAGTCACTTCGATGTGACAGGGAGGCAGTTTCAGAGCCTAGATGATGTGAGACTTGAGAAGAAACGTGGTGAAAAATAGCCTCATCTTATAACCAACTGGCATTCAGGTAAAAATTATGATACTCACTACCATTAGAGAAGACAATCTGGAAAATTGCCTACAGCTTCCAGCGTGAAGGCTCCTGACTACAGCATTTGCTAGCTTGATGATGAGCCTAGATTCAGATTATTAGCTAGATACGACAAGGACCTGCTAAACATGGAATCCACTGATTTATAGATGAGGCTTATAATTTGTGTGCATGATGCCCACACATCCTTCCGAGGCACCAGTGTTGTTCTGATGGTACAGAAGAAAAACTCCTGTTCCATCCTTTCTGAAGCTGAGCACGGCTGTAGGTTTTCCCTGTTAGTACTAAATACTTTGTGAAGTGCACCTGATACTAAGCACCTTCTGTCTCTTCTACATTGGTTAATTCTTCCAGAGGGATTAAGTTGGCTTTGCACTAGGAAAGGTATTAACTGGGAGCATACTTAGCTTTTGACATACGATGCCCAAGCAGGCTGTAAGTTGTTTGTCTCTGCAGTTTTTAAAAGACAGGCTGGATGGAAATCATACTGTGGGCATGGCTGTCTTTCCTGTGACATTTTTAGTTCTCATGCTCAACTGCTTTGACGCTATAAGGAGTTACAAGAGGTCCCTCAAACTGGAATACTTAGGCTTCTATCCTCTCTGATTTATACAACAAAGTTCAAATCCCTCCTTGTCTAATGTTGGTGTTTCTGGCCACTCATTTGTTTGTCAAGAAAACACCAAGAGGGCATACAATAAAAAACGGACTGAGTGAAGGGCTCTAAGAGCAGCAGTTGGGAGAGCCCCAGTGGTGGGACAACTAAGCATGGAAAATGATTGATTTTTATGTGCAAAGCAGTTGTGAAATGTTCTGTGGCGTTCTGGGGACATGCCATTGCTAACAAATGATTGCCTGTTGGGGATAGAAAATGCCAGCCATTGTTCCGAAGAAGGAAATAGTCTTATTGATACTGAATTAGGCTCACATTGAATTATTATTATTATTCATTCACAATGCATCCTGTTTTCCAAATATGAAAATTAACTGACCATGCTGAAATCCTCCAGCACTATCGACCTTTAGTTGTTGGTCATATCCACATCCTTATAGTTCAGGTGGAGTTTAGATTGTTTAGAAGTGGTGATGTATTATGACGGAAATCTGCATTAACATAGCAGCTGAAGGAAGCTGTTCTGCTTCTTAAGTGTTCATCAAGCTTGTTCTCATTTTATAACAAGCCCGTGGGGGAGGCTGGCAGAGGTAAATGTGCTTGTAGATTAGACTTGAGCTTCTAGGATTTATTTTAAATTGTCACATGCAATGCTGATGCAGAAAAATGGTATAGAAAACAATAATGTTGTCTTTTGCTTGCAGTAAAACTGATTTATCTATGGAAATTGAGATGCATAACAGACAACGTTTTGTACAGTGGCAGTATTTTGTATACAACTGTGAAAGTTTGGGTTTTGTTTCCAGTGTTATCTATTAGATAGACTATAGGGACTGAAAGACTGATAGACTGAAGTCCTGACAGAAAATAGAAAACGACCACCAGTAAAGTTTCTCTGTTTGCTTCAGATTAACAGAATAGTAAGCAAAATTTAGGAAGTGACTGACATGCGATATGGAGTTCTTAAGCAGTGATCAGGAACTGGACAATAAATATTTGTATACAGTCAAACACATGAGACCGTGCCTTGGAATGGAGGATAGAAAATGTATGTATATATGGGAGGCTGTGTGTCTTGGAAAGCAATGGCACTGAAAAGAATTGGGATGCCACATTCAATTGTTAAGAGAAAATATGTTTCTACTGCTACAAGGGGATGTGGTACATTATTAAAAGTCATAGGGAAGTGATGCTATCTTTCTTTTAAGCAGGAGGTGCAGGGAGATAGATTAATGATCAAACTTTCTTAAGTGGTTTTGAAAATTCAAAGGATTTGGAGAAAAACTGGAACATGCCAACCCATATGTGGTACTGATGGACTAATGGAAAATTAGAGGCAATCTGACCTGTTCCAGATATGCACCAGAGGAGAAAATAGGTGATATTTGAGGGTTCTTTTGGGTGCAGATAAATGCAGAACAGCATCTTATGGCTGGAAACTGAGAAAGATCAAACAGGAAGGAAGACTCATGTTTTTGACTGCAAGGATAATTAACCCTGGCACAGCTTCAGACTCCAGGACACCTCCTGCTGCTGGACCTGGTGCTCGCTCTTTATATACCCTCTATATTGCAGTCCTTGGGCCTAGCATTGATACTGGGCTCAAATTTAGGGCATTATTCTGGTTTTCATTTTTCATGACAAAGAGTAGGGGGCAGGCTGGGGAAGAAGAAGCATTATCACACCCCAATCAGAGTTTTGACAGTAATTACGGTAAGGCTGTCACTAGCAACTACTGTTTCCTCCAAAACCACCCTTTCTTTCTTCTTATTATGTCTCTCCTCAGCAAACGGCACCACTCCTCCTTGACTAGACTAGTCTCTATCCAGAGATGTTGTGATGGAACCTACTGTCTCCTAGGACCTGGGCTGAGACCAACTAAAACCAAGTGCTGGGTTTAAAACTTGGACACATGGGGAAAGCTGTCATCTTTCTTCTCCTTACCAAGCAGTGATGGCTTTCAACATTAGTGTCTTCCCTTTCTTTTCGTTCTGAAATGAAAACAAAGGCTCTTAGCCTCCTTCCTAGCACAGCAATAGTGACATACTAACATAGTTATTACAGCAAACATTGTGGCCCTCTCTGGTCATGATGTTTTCTTTCTGTGGGGAGACTGAAATACTAGCTCACAAATAATGTCTTTAGAAGTCATATTAGTCACACATTTTTAAGACATTCCAAAATCATACCAACCTCCTTCTGAGCTTGTCTGTTGCTACCAATGATTCAAGGTTTTGAAAACTCTCCTTTAGTTTTGATTTACATTTCGGTCTTGGGCACTTGTTATTTCTGGCAAATGCCAGCTCAGTTTCATTAAAGAAAAATCTGTTTTACAGCCACGCGGCTCAGATCTGCTGCGCTTCTAATAATTGATGGCTGGTTTCCTTATTTCCTGCATTGTAGAAAAATAAGGACCTTGTTAGACCCAAACAAGCCTGCATAAAGTCACAGTGTGAAACATCAGGTTGGGGGTGAGCAGAGCAGCTGTGGGCAGGTTTTACAACTTTGGGCCACAGTTGGTCAAGGCAGCCAAGGGAAACTGAGAGATACCCATGTGACTAAAATTCAGTTGAGTTCTTTGGCTCCCCAGCCTGAGATTTATATTTGTGACACCTTCCCCCTCTGTCAGTCCCCGGGCCAGACACAAGCCTGTGTCTGTATATGTACTTAGGGCTCTGTGCACCCTGTGGTGTGGCTGCTGTGCCCGTTGCTTGCCATGCCACTGCGGGACATGTCTATTTCCAATATTGTCTGTCTTGCTCCAGCAGCCCACAACAGTGCAAGTGTATGCTTTGGAAAAAACCAGCTGCCATGTGGTGGGGATGAAAAATCAAGAGCAAACACTTTCAGACTTTCAGGATTTCTACAAGTGGGCAAATTAATTTCAATCTGAACTGTCATCACAAGGGCCTTTTTTTCCTTCCTCTTTCCTTTGGGTGGTATCTTTGATTTATATTTCTGAACAGGCAAGTGATTGCTCTTTGGTGCCCACTAAGAGCATGTGCAGTTTCTGGGTTTATGTTATTGTGGACAGGTTTCTTGGGATTTTTTGTAATTGTTTCTTTGTTTGAAGAGCCAGTGAAATTCAGTGATGTGTATGCTAATTGAAAACAATCTGTAAGTTTAACAGCTCGTGTCTATCAGATAGTCTTCCACAATGCAGTCACTGTTGGATGCCTCCTATCATATTTCAACTCCAGAAGCCTGGTGTTAGAGAGGATCCTGCCTTAGATTCACAGAGTTAAATGGCTCCTAGGAAATCAAGCAGTGACACCTAAACAATGTTGTGATTGGTGGAGTTTTTTTCACGTACTTATCAGGTCCAGTCTGTTTCCTTTGAGAACTGGATGGTTGTTTTCAGGCAAGACTAGTGTGTGATGAGTCTCCTAGACATTCCTTTGAAGGACTTTCTCCTCCAAGGAGGTGCTGAAGAATTTGTAGGAACTGTAGAGCCACTGAAAAATCAAGCCTTAAAGTTGCTCTATTGAAGGTCTGATCCAGAGAGGATACCTAGCTCCCATTGACATCAGTGGAAATTCAGCGCCTAAATACCTCTCTAGATCTGGTGCTTAGTCTTCTGGTGTTGAATGTTCCATAGTTCATGCTTTCTGTGGGTCTCCTTTTATGGCATCTTCTGCAAGTGGTGCAATAGTATGAATTTTGAATTCTTCCCATCATGAGTTCCAGCACATGATGCAGACAGCTGCCTAGAGAGCTATGCCAATGGGATAACCTGCTGTTCCACCAAGGAGCTGAGGCCTCAGAGATAAGCAGTGGCGTGGGCGAGCGACTCAGAGCAAATGCACTGCTCTTTTATTAATTTAGTGTTACTGAGGGAGGATGGGGCTGACCTTCAAGCAGTGAGACTTTGTTGAGGGGGGAACTAAAGTGACATACTCATTTGTTTGGATGAAAATCTGGGGAGATGTGGGAGATTTTTGTTTGTGTTTCCTCCACTCAGTGCTGATCTTATCGTGCTGGTTTAGTAGCAGAGCTCCTTTGGCTCTTTTCCAGGTGATACCGTTGGAGTCCATCTGAGATGTGCAAGATAAAATATCTCAGAGAATTACAAGTATTATGACTTTCCTATCAAACGGTTCTGATGTGTAGAGTCTTCTGACCCAAAAAACTAGCTTTCTTTTTAAAATTTTGTTATTGAAAGAGAAGGAACCACAAGAGCTGGAAAGTGGACCCTGATGTTTATAAGAGCCCTGAGAGCAGCTGTAATTAGTGCAGGTTTTTGGAAGAGACTTGTTCGTCTGCCAGTAAAGGGTCCTGGTGTTCAGCCAGGTTAGATGTAGCCTGAGAGTAACCACTTGGGAACTGTGTACCGTACACTGATTCTGTGTCTGGCACTGAGAACATGAAGTGTCCTCTCACTTAGCATATAAAATAAAACACTCTGCATGCTCCCAGTGTGTCCTGTGAGATGCTCTGGAGGTCTGAGTCACTGCCCAGCTATTTGGGCTGGTTCTCTAAACTCTGACTTGGGAAAGGCTGCATTAGGGTGCTGTGATGATGATCACCCTACTGGGTGCTGTCTTAGTCTTGTACTGTGCAACTCACAGTTTTAATACGGGCCTACAGGTCTGCTAGTGCTGTCAGCAGAGGGATGTGAGAGTGGGGAAGTTCCTGTGGTGACAGGAGTTCTTGTTAGTCCCTTCTTTGCAGAGACTCGCAACAGCAGTGCTCTAAGTCTATTTTGATTATTTGCAAGTAAATTCTGTAGTGGTGGTCAGCATACTGCAGGAGCTTTGTGGTGCTGGAATACTTTTATGGCTTTGTGTGAGGCACCAGCTTCCTCAACACCAGTGGCTGAATGTGAGATTTGCTTGCATGACTCCTCCTCCCTTGCCTATGTCTGCTGGCGGCATCTTCCTTCTGTGTTTTCATCACGTGGCCTCTTCCCATCCCCAGAACACCCAGTCACATCTTTGGCTGGCCTGACTGATACCAGGAAGGTGTGACTTGGGAACCCCGTGGAAGGCTGTAAGAAGGTGTATATCCCAGGCACAATCACAGTGCTGTGAGGGCAGCAGAAGCTGAGGTCTTGCTGCCTTACACAGGTAAGCACAGTGAGGTGTCCTAAGGCACATTGACGTTCCTTGGGCAGTTTTAGTGTTGGAACAAGTCTCAGTGTAGTGGACAGGCCTACAACAAGATGATGAACTCTGGCAGGTAATTTAACAAGACACAATTGGTAGAGATTTCAATAAGTGAATATCAGAGCCTGGTAACTATTCAAACTGTATATGGTTCACTACATATGTGAACCTTACCAGTTCCTGACTAGTAGTATTATCTTGTAATTCCAAATCTAGAGGCAGAGGAAGCAGTGAGTTACTCAGATGGGAGACAGCAGCTCCCGTTTTCAAAGGAGAACATTTGAGAAAGGAGCAAAGTCTGGAAAACTTTATGTGAGGATTTGCATAAAGCTGTTCAACACTACCTTCAGCTCTTCACCATAGGAGCAAATGCTCCAACTGCAGAGCTGGGCAGGGAGAGATGGTGTTGACCCACTTCCTTCTGAAAGATGGATGTTGAGCAGGTCAGGTCAGCACTCAGACCATCTGTGTCTGTGCATATCCTAGACCGACCAGTTGGTGGCTGAAGGGTTCAGGGAAGATGGAGGTTGGACTGGACATGAAATGGAGGGAACACTATGGAAAGGCAAGAGGAACAGGAGAAAATTAGAAACCAATGGGGATCAATTACTTGGGAAGTGAGTGTATGTCCATCTGCACAAAGAGGTGAAATGGGACTTGCAGGAAATAAGTGTGGGGTGATCAGAGTGGTAATTAAGAGAAAAAGCAGATATTCTTTATTTTCTTTTTAAAACTTGAAAATTGAACTATTGAGTTGTGAACTTCTTGTTCCTCAGAGTTCACCAGGACTCTAGAACTGTTGCAATTCCAACTTCCCTGTTTTTAGACAGGAATCAGAACTGTTCACTGCTTTCCAGATCTTTCAGAAGTCAGGAAGACCTCAGGAAGAGAATATTGCTTCTGGCAGAGCTAAATTGAGCGAGCCACCTAGCAAGTCAGCCAACTGTAGGACATGGCACCATGCTGCTCAGAAAGGGGCTGGGGAATGGACAGGGACCCCAGTGAAAACTCTGTTCCTTCTTGTCCTTGTGCTGTAGGGCAGAAGCCTGGGCAGGGAGGGTGTCCAGTCCAAAGCGCATTGGAACAGGGAGCTGGGAAGGACCACGTGGACAATCGAATCCAGTTAGTTGCCATTGCAGGCAATCGATGCTTTGGCCAGGAAGCATCTGTCCCACACCACCCACAAGCCACAAAGCAGCCCTCAACAGCCTATAACAAACGGAGATCATTAGTGGAAAATACCAAAAGCCACAGACTACTACTGTGTGCCATAAAGAGCAGGAAAAGCTGAAAGCACTGACCATGGCCTGTAACTCTGGAAAGGCCGGGAATTTCCTTAAATAAAATTTCCCAGATGACCCAGGCATCAAATTTGATCATTGGTGTCAGCACCAAAACTGAGTACCTTTGTGTACGTGGACAATCAGAGAACTAGTGACAAACGAGTGCCCACCAACCCTGGTGTGGAGAGGCTGAAGACTCACTGGTGTTTACAGCAACCACGTTTCCATGCAGGGCATAAGAAAAGGTACCTTTTTCTTTCTTTTTTTTTTTTTTTTCCTTCTTTGTTTTTCTTTTCCTCCCCACTCTCTTTTAATAACTGAACCAATGGCTCCTTTGCGTTATGAGGGATTTTTACAGCAGAGTTACATGGTGGAGAGACCTGGTTTTCATTGTGCAGTCCGGGATATCATTTTTAACCCAGAGGCAGTGATGTTATTTAACAGGTGCCTTAAAGGCATAGTGCTTATTTAATCACCGTCTCCATATCAACATTATGTAAATTGAAATTGCTTAGGTACGCAATTAATTGTGAATGCTCTAGACATTTTTAAAGGCATAAGACAATACCTGAAGTTCCATTTTAAGAATATCCAGGTCAAAGGACACACATGTTTTTATTTTCTTATTTGAGGTATAATGTGTTCAAGGCAGATTTATGGCACAACCTTTGTTTATTGACTTGTACTTTTCCACATGAAACTAATGGAACATGACAGATGATATTTATGAGGCATGTGTTCCTGATTAAATCATGTTAGACATTAAAACCCGATAAAAGAACGTATTTTAAAGGGTGGATTAATAGAAAAGGAGGCAGCATTGATTGGGGAGTTTACACGGAACAAGACACATTGGTCTTAGACTGAGTATTTATAGGTGAGATATGTGGTTATAAAACTTTAGAAGCTGAGCAGAAAAAGATTAATAAGCTTTTGCTCTTTGGAAAGTTTGAGTTTTGTTTTTCTCCCTTTGTGAGCCACCGGCCACCTCGTATTTCTGGTCTTTCAAGTGAATTTATTCAGTTCTGCTTAAGAACTTGTGACCCTTTGTGGCCTACTGCTTTTACTGTTGGCTTTACGTGCATTCTGTATGCTTCAGGATTCCGAGTCAGCAGATCTGTGTAAGCAGCCTTTGATGCTGCTAAAGGCTGCGCTGTAAATATGCTTTAAACTCTGCTTATATGGGTGCAAATTGTGTAAATCAGCAGGAGTCAGATGGAGCTGCTTGTCCCTACCTTGATATCTGGGGTTTTGTACAGAGTTCTTGGTAATAGGGAGTCACCCTCTGTAATATTTTGCATGTCAGGATAAGAGTATCCTCTAAATATTTCCCGTGGAGAGCAATTATAGGAGTTTGGCAAACATAAGAAGTGGGAACAGCTTGAATTTGTTTTCTTGTCTTACTGAATATTAAGTCTAAAGGGAAAGCAGATACCTGCTTCCTGCTTTCAGTTACACAGGTGCAAACCTGGAGTAGTTCTACTGATTTCAGCTACACAGTGTATCTAAGGACACGTTCTGGCCTGGTGCAGCTTTTTTACTCCTGAGTCTTAGCCTTCTGTGCCTGAATTTGTGGTAGCCTGGATCCTCCTCAAATGTGCATCTGCTCTAGAACAGACGAGTTGCTGCGTGTGAAGATGGCTTTGAGTTCATAAGCTGGTTTGTATTGCATTGTCACTTCATATCTTAGATTTTTAGAAGCACTGTTCACTATAAATATAAGAAAATTATAATAGTTTTCATGACAGCAAAGTAAAATTACATACTGTTGTGCAATATTCACCTCCTTCCTGTAACCTTGTCATCTTAACTTGTGCCAAATTAATAGCTGTTTATTTTTCACCTAAAAGCAATAGCTTTTCTACATGAGATATGGTAAAAATGTGTTAAAATTAGAGGTTTCAAATATTTAAATGAATAAAATGATTCAATATCTTCTACAGGGAAGGAATGCAAATTTTGGGCATTCTTATGATTTGCTTTCATTTGTACTTCTCAGGATAGATAACTAAAAATATTTGGAAAATGAGAAAGCTATAGAAGATAATAGTTTTCTGTGAACAGACATGTTTTTATAAAGTGTTGTGTGATTTAATTTGAATAAAAGCAAGAACTTGTGTCTGGTATCATCAGAGAAAGTTTTGTTTGAAAATCTGTTAGCTACAGTACACCTCTGCTTTCCAACAAATCCACTGGAAATTCTTCTCTTTTTTTTTTTCTTTCCTTTTTCCAGCTTGTTTGTTAAAGCAGCTCTGCCTATCTTAGATTTTAGAATAAGCCTTCTCTCCTATTAGAAAGTGAAAAACTTCATAATGTGGATGTTCCCCTGTAGATATTTTATCCCTCCTTCCTTAACCATATGGCATAAGCCAAAACAACAGATGTTAGAGAATAAAAAGAAGAGAATGAAAAATAGCACTGGAAGTAATATAATGTTGTTATATTAATATTTTGCATCCTAAAGGATTTAGTAGAATTTTTAAAGGCTTCCAAGATGGATTGAATAATAGATCAGAGACTTAAAAAAAGTGGATTGAGACTGAAAAGAATGGGAATGATTTTAATGGAAATCGATACAGATGAGAGATGCACAATGTTTGTGCAAAAGAGGGAGGATGTGACAAAATAGATGATATTGAATCCTGACAAAAGGGGGATTGGAGAAAATGGATGGTATTGAGGAAAATCCAGCTTAGTCC
>VZRU01002538.1:203-12957 GCA_013398155.1 Pedionomus torquatus
TATTAACAAGGCTGTCCTTCAAGGGTATGTATCCCAGACTTAGCTGCGGTTCTGCAAAATACCGTCTTCGTGTGCTTTTCAGGTATAAAATCGTCACTACGACTTCACACTTTCCTACAGATCAAATACATATGTATTTTCAAGCTACACCACACAGAATGGTAAGTACCAGTTTAGTGATGGGCTAGGAAAAAATATATATACACAAGAGACAGATAAAGAAATCAATTCATGGAACTATTTTAGAATCTCCTTCCAAAAATTATCTCTCTCCAAGGTTAAGGACGTAATGAAGCATTTATGAAGACAACTTAAAACCCCACAGAAGGGGCTCAACACAAGGGGCAGCAAAAATAAGACATATTTCAGCTGCTGAGTTTGTAGCCTGTATTTTCATTTTAAAAACAAGGTTACCTGTACAACAGGTACTATGGTGATGCTGCTTAAAAAAAAAAAAAACCACAACAATCCGACTCCAGTATAAAAGGCAGATTTGTATAAACAGTACAGTATTAAGCCTTTCAATCCTCTAGAAGCAGCATTCAAGAATAAATCTATGGGCAATGCAACACACACATCTCAACAGACCACTGCATGACAGAAGACATTTGGGAAAGCGCAGTGGTTTCTCTACTGGAACAAATAAACATCCTCTCTATGGCCCTTCACTTAAATTATGGAATTGTATGCTTACACAAGTGGACGTAAGGATAGTAGCTCACTAAAAATATATATTCTTACATGCCCAAGGAAGTTTCATTCTTCCTATAATCATTTCTTGGGTTTGTATGAAACAAGCAGGCTTGTGATACCTCATGGTTGGGACTAGGCAAAATTAAAGGCACTAAAGGCCTGTGCACGCATGAGAGTAATTGCACCACAGATACTTAAATATTACTACTTTAATTTCAGCTGTTTTCTCATGGCTCCTTTTTCCAGTCATAGACAGCAATATTCCACTCTCAGGAAAGATGTGCTTTACCAGATAAACATGAAGACATTTGATGAAGGGTTAAGGAGATAATGTAACAAACTCACTTGCTACATTCAGCATAGCATCACTCAAAACTCTCTTTGACTTAGTCAGTATGGCTAATTCAGAGGTCCTGTCACTTAAGCTGTAATGGCAAACCATTTTAAATAAAAGTTAAGTGGGACACTATTTGAAGGGTGTTTCAGGCTACCCGATTTTTTGCTATAAAGCTTTTATTAATTACTGCAATAGTTGATATCCCTCTGGTTTTTGATCCACTCAATTTAATTTCACAGAAACTGATTTCATACTCCCTCAGCTGTAACACATTATGGCATTACTCTTAGGAGGTTTAAAGTTTAGAACTTAGCTAGGCATTAGATCTAAAGCCATCTGACTTTATATTTTCCTGATATATGCCACTGCCACTGTTCCTCCCTCAGAAAAGCAAAGCAAAATGGTCCTGCTGTTATTGTGAGGCTCTCTCAATCCTAAAATTATTTACATTAGCATTAAGTGCATACTCAAGTAAGTATAGACATACCTCAACACCTACGTTACCAGTTGGCAAGTTGTTGCAATACGAGTTGTGGCTTAGATACCAATCAGGTTGGTCCAGTAATCGTTTTAAATCATGTTCAGAAGTTGCACGTGCGTAGCAGTCTGGAATGACTACTTTAAGTGTGCAAAGACAATACCAGAGAACTGATGCCAAAGAAAATGCCAGAGGAACTAAAATCCTATGTAATTTAAGCTAAATTGCATACTTTTAAATGAAGAACTAAGCTTAAGTACCATGAATTTTCTGGAATCCAAAATGGGAATATCAAAGATTGAATGCTACATAACATACTCCACTTGCTTGCACACACCATATTGCATTTTCTACAACTCTGTAAAAATAACTATAGTTCTCTCTCTGTGAAAAGATTCTTATTAGTCCTGGAATTGTTTGGTCCTTTCTGAGCCTGGTAGTCACAAGCCACCTAAGTGAATATGTTCAGTGCTGTGAGTGATGTTGGATTCACTGCTCTATAGCCTGAAGTCCTATAAACAAGCACAGCGTAAGCAGCAGCACAAATTCTCTAATACATTCTGCCAAGATGACAGCTGAGTGGGAGGCAGAAAGCTTTCCCTTCCTTGCTTATAGTAATGTCCATTCTGTTACAATTTCATAAAAATTGTAGCTTATGTTTTGTGTCCGTGTCACATGTACTTGCCTGTGAAGCAAAATCAAGGATTCAGCTTAATAAACAGCATGTTATTAATAGTATGATGACCTTTCTCACACAGTATCTTCCAGTAGCGTTAAAACACTGGTATACAGGCAAACCAGTAAATGCTATCGTGACATGTATTTTCCTCTCAAAAATGCCTTCTATGTGCAGTACTGGATTCTGCTAAGAGAACTGGTACCAGTGGAACAGCATTTGAAAAAGAAAGGTCACGCTTTCAGGAAAAAATAAAACACAGAAAGGAACTGTGCAGAGGAAAGTCCTATTTAGACTGAGTTTATTTTTGGTTATTTTCTCTTTGGCAGAAGGAACAAGATAACTTTTTCATTCTTTGAAAAATACTGTTAGTAAGACAGATCTAGCAATACCTGCTTCATACTACACAGAAAAAAAATCCCACCAACCAAAAAAAACCAAAGCCACCAAAACCTTTAAAAAAAAATTCTGTCAAAAGAATGAAATCTCTGCATGTAATCTATCAAATACCAGGAACACAAATTTTGTATTGGAAAAATTGGAAAAAAAGTATTGGAAAAATATCAGCTCAGTTTCAGTATTCAAAATACAATTACTTCTGTTTTTTTGGATAAGATCCGTGCAGTCTACTCAGCACAGTGTTCTCAAGCAGCCAAATGGGAATTTGGCTCCAGAAAAGGAACTGGCAATCTTTTCATAGAATATTTTATGCACTCCATGCACTTAGCATTTCCCAACTTCTTACTGCATTTAAAAAATCCAGTTTGTCACCAAACATAACTGAGATAACCTTGTTTCCTCCTTCTACCAAGTACTCCTAAATAGTAGCTGAGTAGATTAAGATCCACATTTTTAAAAACAAAAGGACACTCCCGAAAATATTTGCTTCATAAAAATCAAGACTATCACAACACAATATGCAAGAAGTTTTCTGGTTTTAGATAACTAGCTTGTAAATGGGACAGAACTCTGTGCCTTCACCACCTCACCCTCTTAGTACTCTTCTCCCTAGCAGCTTTTCACTATTTAATATATTTAAAGTGATTGATATTTTATTATTAGTCATTGTATGTGCAGAGTACTACCTACCTTAGAGACTCCGGGCAGAAAGTAGGTTGGATAGTGAGTTAAATTCTCTCTCTGTTGCCAAGCATTATGGTTAGTATTACTCACAAATGTGAAACATGGCATTGCCAACTTAAGAGAATGTGCCTTCAGAACTTCACTTACTAATACAAGTTTTACACATTAACTTATATCAGGCTGCATCTTTTAGAAAGGTGGTATAAACACATTTTACTAACAAAATAAACTGAAAACAGTTCACATCTGTTTTACGTAGATGCAAGTTTCATCTTAACACAGGGCTTGACAGAATATTTTAGCAGCTGCTATAACCAAAGACTACCTCCTGCCTTTCAACTTTATTCTAAAAATCAAAGAAGCTGCAGACTCTCTGCTTCGTATTTCCTTGGGAATTGTGAAGTTGTTTTCACCTCTCTCACTACCACACACAGACTGTGTATTGTTCTCTCCCAGCCTTGTCCTTACCATGTGATTGGGATCAGTGATAGTTTGTATATGCACACATTGGGAATACTGCTCTCATCAGCATTAATACCTGTGTTTCAACCATTAAAAGTTGCATTCCTACTTTGTCCATCAAGATTCTCTCAGAAATATTGCATATTATTTCCCCATATAGATGGCCTCCAACTACAAGCATTAGAAATATCATCAGAGAAAAGGTTTCCCAAGGATCAAGAAACTGAAGGACCATCTTTCTCATGCAGATGGAGAAAGAATGGAGAAAACTCTGACAGAGTTCCTCATGCATCATCCAGAATATATGGACTCAACTCTTCTAACACTAGTCTTACAAAAATAAACAGGAAATTTCTACTGAGAATAAAGAACCAGAAATCAACTTAGTCTTCCAAGATTTTTCTGATATACTTACGTACTACAATTCCACTTTTTTTTTCCCCCCCTTCAGGAGACTGTGTGAACTATTAAGTTCCCTAACTTAAGATTTTTCTACAAGCAACGAAAAGATCCGTCCCTCATAAGGATCAATTAACTACTGAAAAGTCATGCAATATGAGCTAAATGAAAAAAGCAGAAAAAATGCATGTTGTTTATTTATTTCACAAATAAGTCAAAAGTATAGATCACCTGCTCTTTAAATCCTTTACATCTAATGCTCTCTGTTTTTTTGCAAATTCCTCAGTTTTGTCCAGAAGCACTGTCCTCTCTGGGGTACCTTCCACTCATGCTTTCTTCCCTCTCACTAAGTTTTTCCATCTACATGCATATTTCTTGCTGCAATTTAAAGAAATGAAGATTCAAGGAGAAGGATCACTTGCTTCCTCCCTCCCATCCCATATAGACCTACTATGGAGGCATGGCCCAATCTGTAACACCAGTCACATATGTTCTAAAACCAGTATAATGACAAGAGCTTGCATAGCAAACCATTAGTCCAGTAAACTTCACCATCCACTTTCCCATTCGGCTATCTCAGCTACATAAGAAACCGCACCTGACGACTTTTTCTTGCATTATCTATGCTTTCTTCACCCTCTAATTACAAACATGACAGTACCCTGGTATTTTATCATTTTGCTTCTTCTGCTGCAGCTTCCAGGCTTGTTAAGTAGTTTACAATGTCTGTCTGTTGTAATTACTATTTCTTAATTCAGCCATGTGTTTTGTTTGTGGGTTTTTTGGTTTGGTTTTTTTGTTTGTTTGGTTGGTTTTTTTGTCTTCTAGGCAGCTACATTTTATAATTTCAGCCTTCCTTTTATTTACCTTTCTTTTCCACCTCCTCTTAACACTATGGCAAAGCCTGATGGACTTTAGAGTACAAGTCTTTATCAGAAATATTTCTGTTCAGATATCAACAAACTGAGCTGTTACTTAGTCTGGGCCTCACCTGTAGGACATCAGGAGGCAGCAAGTCAGAGCAATGTTGTGCAAAGCCTCCAATGAAAGGCAACAGAGAAATTCAATACAGATCTACATCAGCTCTTGCTTTCCCCAACTAACTGCAGATATCTTCATCTTACTCAACATCATACATTAATTTTCACACAGACTTTTAAATAGAAAAACAATCCTATCTAAAAAGCTCTGTTGCAACAATGCAGAAGGAAGACTAAAAAAGTTAGACAGAAAACAGAAATAGATGGCACCCATTCAGTCCACTAAATAGGTGTACTTTTACAGAAATTTGGAAAGCTGATTTTACAGATGTGAACTAGAAAACTTATTTGTCTGCAAGTTGCAGAAAGTGAGCACACAATGGCCAGACAAACTGAAGAGCTGACTTTTTCAAGTGTAGCTTCATTTACTCAACTGATTCATGCATGTGCCTGCCCACTCATTCCAAATCTCCAGTGAACTAATGGCTTAGTCGGCACCTTTGGAAACCTGTAATTGCACCTTCTAACCTATCTTTAATTCTGTTTCAGGAACCTGTAAATGGTCTTTGAGGCTGAACACCTGTAGTACTGAGCATCGTATATATATTAGCCCTTTTTTAGCATACCTCAGGGATTCTCAGAGGATTCTTTTCAGAGGAAAAGCTCTTCCTAGAGTACTTTGTTCATTAATATACATTTCTCCTATTTTCCCCTTCTGGGCCATTGAGTAGAAAAAATATTAATTGTTTAGAGAAAGATTAGGAATTAGATGTTTTCCATTGTTTCTTGGAGAGTGCCTGACTCTGTACCTGCCTGGTCTCCACTAAAGCTATCTTTTGTAATGAGAGCACTTTGTCTTTGAATACTTAGTCCTTAGCTGTGCACAGCTCTTGGCTGTGATGTACCTTTTTGCCCAGGGCTACATATCCATCAGCTGCTCAGGGACCAATTAAGGGTCAGAGCCAGGAGAAGAAACTGAGTGCATACCCAGAATACTTACAGTGGCCTGAGTTACAAAACAGAGCCTTTTTTGCTTGTTTTTAATAGTCACCATCAACCACAAGAAGTTGCAGTATTCACACCTGTACACTACAAATGGATGTAGATTCAGTTTCTTGTTACATTGTGGCTGACAGAGGTCACTGCTAAAAATAATGGATGCTACATGCCTATATACACTTTATAGTAACACAGGAGCATCCCAGATCTCCCTATTCCTCTGAAAAATGGAAGCTCTATCACTTCAGTGGAGCATTTACCTTTTTCTTCACAATCTTCTTTTCTCAGTCTTCCTTTTGTTTGGTTTGAACCAGATGTTCTTAATACAAGAGTTGATTTCCTGTAAGCATTCTGACATTTTAGTAGTAATAAATCAGGTAAAAATCTATTTAGCTAAAGGTCATCAACATGTTTTTTGTCCAGAATATTGCAAAGGAGGGGAGGTCAATTTTTGTGGAACCTTGTAAGCAAAAACCTTTTATGAATCACCATTCTGAAAGTCTGCTAAGAAAAAAAAAAAAAGTTCCAGCTACAGCCAAGTTTCTTAAAGCCCACTGCGTTTAGAAAGGCTGTGGCAAGGTCTAGAAACACAAAGATCTTGCAAAGTTGTGGCTGTGAGTTCTCTCACTGTAATTATCTTTTAAACATTTAAATTAAGGCCTGATCCTCAGATGCTAGAACATGAGAACCATATCAAATTGATCTAGCAAAACTATCCTTTACAAGATAAAGCGTTGACAAGGAATCTCAAGATACGCACATATCTTCCTTAAAAATATCAAAAAATTTCCATGTTTCAGGATGTAACAGTAATTACTAAAGAGTTCAAAGAAGCACAACAGTGAAAAGCCTGGTTTATTAAGGAAGAGTTATGCCATATGGTTTAGAGTACAACTTTGCTAGTTTAGCAAAAAAGTAGACTGTGTTTTATTGTTGTATATTGAAAATACTTCCAAGTTTGTTACAAGTTTTAAGAGATCCATCAGCTAGAAATTATACAAACCGGATCTGAATTTTCTAACATGGGTGTGATTAATCAAATCACAAACACTCAGTAGGAACTGAACAGACGAGATAAGACTTTTCTTCAAGAACTATTGACTCTTAGTGTTCTAGAGCTACTAAAATAAGGGTCACACTCAACAGTCCTGGCATCCATTCTGGGCTTGAAATACACAACACAATTCATTTAATCCTGAAAGAATTTAATTCCTTGCAATATGAGTACATTCATAGTGTGTTGCAACAATTACAATCAAGTCTCATACTACTGAGAGATTTAGCTGGTTGCTGGTTAAGGTTAGGAAAGAAAGTCCCCCAGCTCTTCTCTCAGGACTCATGCAGAACTTCACCATTACTTGATTTCTGTGTATGCAGAGATGAGCCACTGTAGGAGGCAGCACTCCTGTAGCTCAGTTTTGTGCTCTCAGGTAGCACAGCCCCCACAGGCACCTGACCAGCACACCGTTTTCCTGCTCACAGCTGTGTTAATCATCAAGTATAATGATTCCTATCAGATTTTTAGGTTAGTTTCTGTTTTGGAAGTGGTCTTGCTCTCTTAGACTTATTTATTCACCATAAAAATAGCTCCTGCCATGATTTGGGTCTCACTCCCTTAAGAAATTGCTGTTACACAAGCCTCAAGGCATTGGTGGCATACTGAAATATTTTTTCCTTCCCTTTCTGGCACACAGGATAGTGGCTTTACTGAAAGTTAAAAATCCACAGCCTTATTTCAAAATATCAGGGGCTTATGGTGTTGGAGGGGTGAGTGCTAGGAGTTATGGTTTTGATGAACAGCATCTTCAAATCTTAATTTCTGTAACATTAGTGAAGCTGAAAAAAGACTTCTTGCTTCCATTGGGGTGAGGATTATTTTTATAAAACTCTGAGGATTTTGTGATATCTTTAGGATATTTTCTCCTAAAGGTTCAGCTTACTGCTGAAAGCTTCCAGCACACAGTGAGGAACAAAACTTCAAGTATAAGCTGCAATGTCCAGTATTCAAGCAGCATGAATACTTTCTGAAATCAATCTACCCATTCAGTAGAAAAGGAATGCAAAATTGACATATTCCTTGCACCTCTAGACAAGCTGCTTCCAATACCAAGCTCTACGTATGTAGCAACAGCACTCTATGACCTACGCTTTTAGGATTCATACAAATCTGGCCTTTCTTTGGGCCTTTCTTCAGGCGTTTCTTCATCTAGGAAATCAACATGCAACTTCAAAGTAACAAAACCAGTATCTGAGACAGTTACTACCAAGAATCCACCACAACCCAAGTTACCTCAGGAAAGCACTGGGAAAATGCAGTTGAAGACAAAAAAGGACTGTCAGTCATGCCCAAAACAAATAAAGCATCAGAGGAGTAAAGGAGCAGGAAAACGCACTTGGGTTTGTCAAAAACTGAGAGGCCAGCAGTGTTTTAAAAGTCCATGATCTAGATAGACTGTATATTTGAGTGCCAGCTTCCCTTTCCCAGCTTGGACCCAGGGCTACCAGTTATTCTATTTACACAATCAAAATACCTAAATTAAATGCATTAAATCTTAGAACCTTACAATACAATTGCACTATTAACATGTATAAGGTTGTAGCTCTTGAAACAGTCAGGCTAGAGGTACAATTGAAAAAAAAGTATCATGGAGACGAAAACCATCTTATTGATTACAGATATATTTTACATCTCAGTTTCCAATCCTTAGGGACATGGGAAAGGAAAATTTTGAATAATCACATCTATATTTAGAAAAGCTCTCCACTCTCCATTGCTAAGTGTACCGGAAGAACGCGTTTATCCTTCTTTCTTCCACCCTCCCCTTCCCAACACATAACCTAAATACTTCAATCTTAAATGAAAAGATGTATTTGCAAAGATCCTGAAGGCAAGTCAGCTAGAATGCCAGCCCTAACTCGCTGAGATTCAGGGAAAACCACATTTGATAAAGATTTTCCTCCTCAGCATGGATTTACATTTTATTGATCCATTATTCTTCGATGACCATTTATATTTTTAATCAATTACTGAACCTCTTACTAGAAACAATTGCATTGTTTTGATGTTAGAAGTCAAGCTATTCAGTTTAAATTTTGTCACTGAGCAATCCTGAGTAAACTCCAGCAAACATAAGACATGGATTTTACACAAATAAAAATTCCAAATAAAATAGTTCTGCAGGCAAACTTAGTGCCTGCAAAGCAAGGTAAGCTGAGATGCCAAGAACTTCAAGCATTTCCCACAACACTGAAGGGGTTAATTTTGCAACCTAATTATCCCAGGTGTCAAGAGAAAGACAGAAACCTTCACTGTACATATTGCATGCTTCAACAAGGAGGAAACAATAAAAAGATATCCCATGTCACTGGCAAAATCCTTTCTGTCACACTAACAGAAAACCAGAAACACAACAGGCAGTAATTGAAGTTTCCTTATTTAAGATTGTGGATTAATTGTTCCACAGTCTCACTTCTTTCTTTTTCAACTTTCCCTGAATTTTTTGCCCTATCTTGTGACCAGACACATCTTACCACTTGGCAACTTCATGCAAAGTCACCTCATGGCACTCATTCATCATGCAATCTAACACAGATGTGACTAAAGTTGGCTAGAACTGCTCTTGTGTGCCCAGATGTGTGCCCACCATACCAAAGGATACACCGATGCTTCAGTCATGTGACAGAGTATGGCCTCTCCATCAAGTCCAAGCACTTCCACAAAAGGCTGTATAGCAAGACAAGCATGTAAAGTACAAGAGCAGAGGCTTTCTAGTCAACACTAGGTTAATACTTCCCTGATGTTCTTTTACTTACTGTTCATTATGTTTCCTTTCCCAAAGAGTAAATGCTGGCAAGTGCTAGTAGTGAGCCTCATGAAAACCTTATTCCCCAGTTCAAATGCCTGCTAACATTCTACACCGCAGGCTACAAGCAATATAATTGCTTCAGTACAGGAATCGTGTCTTTTTATGGATTTGAGGTTTGCCCAACACAAAGCAATCCCAATGCTTACAGGGCTCCTAGAGACTCCTGCAATGTAATTACATAACAACTTGGGAAATGCAGAGCTGAGGCAAGAATGATGAAAAACACTATCTATCCATGCTTACAAATCGTGCAATAAACTTAAGAGAACATGAACTGGGCAAAATAGACAATTCTCCACCAAACAGCAAACCAGGTGGCAAACTGCTCACATAAACTAGTACTTGGCTTTTTAAGGAACTCCATCACTTCTAAGTCACAAGTCAGAAAATTTTCAATCAGTAACACTGATTGAGCAAGTAACAAATTCATACATTGCTCTGCTACCTGTATTCATAGCAATCAAATTGAAAGGCCAGAATTAATATATTGGCAGAGATATTTGCCAATATATTGGCAAATGTAAAACTTAGCCATTGTAACCCTGGTAAGATGAAGGCAGACATTTTCCCATTACTCTCCGAACAAATTAAACATTCTAAAACACCTGAGACTTCTAAAATACAAAACAGTGAATTATAACCAGGCTTTGTCATTACAACTAGTTCCAGGTCTTCTTTGCTGCACACATACTAGACTGTGACATGGACTCTTCAGTACTTTTACATCATTCAAGGCATTATTTCATTTGTAAAAAAAGACCTGGACATCTTACTCAGAAGGAAAACTGAGAGAGAGATTTGGAACAGTATAAATACAGTCATGTATGGGCAACTACTTTTTCATGCAAATAAAGCTATACACAAATCCACTGGTTTTAAAGGAAGACAAGCTCTTTTTCTCCTTTCAATTAATTCTTTTCAGCTTCCAGCACTTGAAACATTTTTTGGAAAAAGGCGTATGAATCAAGTCTAGTTCTCAAGGTCTTAACAATGACATTTAGACGTTTAATTAGCAAGCCATCACTTGGACTGGCACCTAAACCTTTTGTCAGAGACCTAATTCCATGCCAATTCAAACATCCCATTAGTCTTATATTAACTAACAAGAAGTCTCGTAATATTCTGGCTACTTGATTGCACTGGCATGAATTAACACAACAGTGGAATGAGTCTAACAATGCAAGGACATAGACTTATAGTGTACGTGTTAAACTGGCAAGGATATTCTAAGACAGAAATGTAATAACCACATTCGTATATGAACTGGTACTTGAGCATATTCTATATTTTCTGGTAACCTGGACACAATTTTAATGACATCCAAGTGGAAAGAAAAAACCCTAAAATCTGATCGAATTAAAATCGTTTCATTGAGTCCAAGCTCAGTCTTGATCTTAAGCCTTTCCAGAGCTCATTCTGAACCATATTTAGTGACTTACAAATGTAAATTAAGTACCACTATTCTGTGTTGGCATTTCTACCCTGAATCATAAACAGCGTACAGAATTTTTTTCAAAGTCATGAGGATATATAACAATACATATGAACAAATAAGCTATATTTGGCACCAATGGAAAAAAAATGCCTTAGTTAATGCCCTTTTTCAGCTTGTATTTCTAGTCTAGAGCCGTAGTTTCCACTAAAATAACAACAAAATACAAAATGAAGAAAAATGCTAGAGCAAATGGCAGGAGCTCTGTGGTTTTTTTCCTGCTCTTGTGGAAATAGGAATTTGACAGAAGTTTGAGTCAGTGCTCCAGTAGATGGGCTAAAATTGGAGTCCTATACAATGAAAGGCTTGTAGTTGAACAATTTGAATACTAGGGAACAAAATCCCAACAGAGTCCTTCTGCTGAAATACAGGGGAGGAGGAAGACCAATACAAAGAAAGATTAAAGAAGAAAACATAGATATATGAGGGAATTGGGAAGTATTCAGAGTTGTGTTTAATCCTGGTATCAATAACATCTGGAAATAAATTTTTTGTTACGTTGTGTTATTAAAAAAATCAATTTAGCTTTTTGTTAAAAAGCAGCAATGTGGAAGCAATATATTAGATTCTGCTAACCTCGGCATCTCACGTATCTCTGTGTTGCCTGCTGATGTTGTCTTCTCCGCAGTGATAAGTGCCAACAATAGCATTAAGGTTACTGGCATTGAAGCTTTTACTCCAAAGCTGCTGACAAGGAGGCTTTTGATGCCGAAAGCAAGTAAATTCTTAAATTCTAAGATAATTAGCATTTTTTGGTTTGTCTAGATCCTGGTGTATAGCATCTGCTGACACCCAACAATTTTTCCCAAACTTCATTCCACATCTAAGTCTTTAATGACTAATACAGAGTAATCAAGGAGACTTTACGGGAGTCCTTGGATTGCAAGTTCTGTGGAAACAGTTTAGATAGAGTAGACATCTCAAAGGCAGATGTTCTGAGCAGAATGTAGAGAAATTGGAAATAATCTCAGTGAGACAAGGCAGGTATTTAACTCCAGAAATCCCACCATTCAAGGCATATACAGTGTTTCCTTTGTGGAATGTCTAATTCAAATACCTAAATCTTCCCCCTGCCCACCTCACCTGCCGCTGAAGAAAAAAATCCACCTACAGCAGAATTCTAAAAAATAAAGCAAACAAAACAAAACCCACAGACAAACAAACAAGCTCTGGGTTCAAAACAACTTTGGTTTTGTATCCCTTCTGCTATAGTAAAAGAACCACAGCTACTTAGCTCTTTACAGCTTATGCTTTGCACATCATAAATGGGAATTTTCTTCTCTAAGAAC
>VZRU01002540.1:2622-84092 GCA_013398155.1 Pedionomus torquatus
AAATGGAAAGGGAAATACAGCAGGGGAAAAATCCCCAAAACTCAAAAGGCCTGTTGAGGGAGATTTTTACTGTTGAGGGAGATTTTTCAACCCTTCATAATCTGTGGCTGGTTTCCATTTTTTAGATGTAGCAAGTTCAACATATTTTTTTTTCTCTTTTTACAATTCCACTTTTTAGAACAAAACCTAATAATTCTTCTTCATTTATTGCCTTTTTTTTGCATCCAGTTCTGAAAATAGTTATTCTCCTTTTCCCTCACCAAAGATTGTGACATGCTTACATGGTTGTAAGTGATTTATCTCTCTGGCCTTATTTTTTTTCTTCCCAGAATGGCTTCCAGTTCACTGTGAATTATGATAGTATATATTTGATCGTATGGCAAAATGTAATCTAAGCTTGTCATTTCCCTAACTTTCTAGCAAATAGCTGGGCATAAAATATGGACATACTAGAGAGAAGGGGGTGCTATAGGGTTATGCTGTTCATCCAGTTTCCTGCAGGCCTAAGGAGTGGGTTGGTTTAGCAGGAATACAGTTAGTGATATTTCTTGTTTGTGCCTGAATCCAGAAACTGCTGGATCATGCTCTTTGTTCAGCTGTGTGGTTGGTAGCTGAGCTGCGTGCTTGACAAGCAAGGTCTGCTTTCCAGGCACCACTTAGTGGAACCTGTCATTCCAGAGCCAGTGCAGCCTTGGACCTAACTGATAGGTTAATGAGTTCTCACTCTGCTGAGCTATGTTGCTACTGGCCAACAGATGACCATTCCAAAACTATCTTGGTTATGACTACATGGTGTAGAAGGGGTGAGATGGGCGAAAATATTTGGAAGGCTAGAGTTATTTTAATATGGAGGATAGGATACGTGGCACATTTTGCTGTTCATGTCCAATTTTATACTTGTGAAGTTTTTGAGTATTTGGAATTTTTATGTGGATATAATTTAGCAGCCCTGCTATCCTAGCTTTATTGTGCAGAGAAAAGAGAGCCAAAGAAAATGATAAACATCCCTAAAAAGCACAGATTACCTTCTTACGGTAAACATTGGTCACATTCAAGATGAATACCATGATCCACTGTCTCTTTTTTGTTTTATAAGTGCATGGCCACCCATTCTAGCAATGCTAAAGAGAAACTTCAGTTAAATAGTCTATAAGAGCTGCTGTGAGCCAGTGAAAATATGTATGGTCACACAGACTTTCATGAGGAAAACACTGGGTTAACTAAACCTGAATGCACAAGAGAAATATGCTTTATTTTTCATTGGGCTACAGCTGCTTTACATTGCCACAAGGTGAAGTTCCTCCTGATTTCCAGCCTGTGTTCACTTTCTAGTTTGGGAGGGACGTCATGGGTAAATCTGATTCCAATGTTGTTCCCATTGGCTATGGTGGAGATGTGCTGGTTGTCAGCAGCGGGGTGACACTTTCCATTTCAGAAGGAATTTTCTGCCATGACTGCCTCCATGGTGACCCTTTTCAGCTCCCTGGGCAGCTCAGTGTGGTGGTTCCATGCTGCAATACCAGTAGGAAGGACTGCCTGGGGCTGCAGGAGTGGAGCATCAGGCTGCGATCAGCACAAGCCCTTTGCGTGATGACCCCACTCAGCCCTGAGCTCCCCTGAGAGGAGGCAGTGAGACAAGGAGAGCTCTCAGGAGGACCTGGGGTATTCTTCTGCAGATAATGGAAGCAGAAATGCCGCTGGCACAGAGGGAAGCAGCTTCCCCATACCCAGTGACACTGCACTGTTTTACATCAGTTGAGGATTTAATCTCATGCTTGAAGTACATCCTTAAACTGAATGAGAACAGCACCACTAACTGCCTTCCTGTTTAAATGATGAACTCAGTGGCTGAAAGAATATAAAATATTTATGATATGGAGGAAGCAAACACAGTTGCTAAAATGAAGCATAGTTGAAATAAGGATACAGAGGGAATCTGAGTCCTCCCCTCTTTTCATTTCCGGAGCCCAGTCTTACGAGCCCTGACATTATGATGGGGTAACTCCACTGCTTCCCACTCTTTTACACTAGTCCAATAAAAATTAGATCTTTGTCTTTAGCTGTTTATCCCCTTTTGAACGGAAATGCTGAGTAAAGAGACTTGGAAATTCCTCTCCACAACTTCTTGCCTAATCTGGACAATTATGAGGCCTTTTGACAACCAGCAATTCTCTCAGTCCCTGCCAAATCCTCAGCCACATCCACAGTTTCTCATCAGACCCCTCCAGTTGGTAGCAGAGGCAGGCAAAAACCTGCAAAACCCCTGCTATCCCTGTCCGGTACCCTCCTAGCATCAACCCTGTTATAAGATGCTCTAGTAAATGGTATGAATATTCCTTGGCACGTGCCTTGAGAAACTAGCCCTCCCCAAATCACTTTAAAATAGGCTACCAAAAAATCTTTGAGTTATCTACAGGGGCAGTGAAGCAGCCACCTGCAGTGCAGAGTGCAGGTCAGGCAATGCCAAGTCACCTGCACTGCCACAAGCAAAGGGTATTCTGTGTGCTGGTACTTGCAACTGCCTCTATGCCACAACGGTCAATAATTCTACAGTTTATCATTATTTGTTTTATATTTCCACTCCTTAAGACATTTTAGAAGCTCTAGCTTCCTTTGAAAGCAGAAAGCATTGGACCAGCCGTGCATTCTGCAAACGCGTCAGACATGCTCTTCAGCCTACTTTGGAGGAGCCCTGGCTCACAGGGAGTGACAAGGCTAGTTCCAAGTCACATCACAAGTGAGTGCAAAGGGCAAAAAGGTCAACCCATCCTCTCAAAGGCTTTAATTTTTATTTTTTTTTTAATGCGCTCTTTCTATTTTTAGATGCTAACCACATGTACGGCTAGCTGAATAAATTGGTTTTAAGCCCGCAAAACTTGGATAGGTAACAGCTTTCTGCTCTCTTTCCTGTTTAATGGGACTGTTATTGGTAGAAGACTATGCCAATGACTAAAACAGACAGCTGAAGTATAAGGAATTTTTACAAGTTTTCCAAGATTTCTGATAGGAATCCCCTAGGAAAGAATTCCCTTTTGAAGCTCCCATGAGGAATAAGGCACTTCATGCAAAAGTATCAGAGCTGAACTACTCTTCTCTCTTTTTTTAATGTATATAAATCCATATTTCTGCATGTCAGCAGCTATGGTTCTGTATCTTGTTGACACAGCACGACTCGGTGAAAGGCTATGATGAGCCAACAAAAGATGTGTGTAGGGGTGCCCACAGCCTCCCCTCTTGACAGCCATGCAGGCAGCAGAATCCCAGCAAAGAGTGCTGCAAAAGGCGACCCACTTGTGGGTCTCTGTATGTGAGCCCAGGGACCGTTCTCGTCAGTGTGAGCATTAGCAGGTTATACGGAGTGGCTTTTTAACCAGAATGGTGAGTGGGCTGGGCGTGTAAAGGTGTACATGCAAAAGTGTGTACGTAACCAGAACTTACCCATAGCTGATTAACTGTACAAGGGTAGTTAGGAATTTGTAGATGTTTGCTTTTGTTTTGTGGGTGTTTTGTATTGCATTTTATCTGTTGTATTGTTGATATTGATCCTGAAGGTACAGTTTACTCACTGGCAGTTAATTATACATAATTTATAAATAAATAAAGCACAGGAGGCAAAATGGATACATACCTTCCCTGAGGTTCATTTTTTGAATCAATTACTTAATTAGAAATTCTATTATAGCTACTGCCATTACACTGCAGCTACAACCCCTGTTATCCACATAAGCCAATGTCTGGCAATTGAAGAAAGTGCACATACAGACCAACAGCGCTGGTTTATTGACATCCTGACCCTCTGTCTCTGCTAGCAGAGCTCAGGCTTCCCTTCCCACCTCCCCAGTGAGTTCATCATACAAGTAAATAAGTGACAAATGGGAAAATACAGCCAGGTGCCACATCAATGAGAAACTATGCCACATGGATTTTTTGGGTCTTGCAGGGTTAGGGGTAGATGATTTGTGATGTATCATTTAGTCTTCATTTTCCTCATCCATTTCCACCACACACTAATCTGATTACCTGCTCTATTTAAAGCATTCTCCTTCAAGGAGAGCAAAATCTGTTAAAATAATTTCCTTTTGAATCTCAAATGTCTAGTTTTAATTCAGTAAGAAGTAGGATATGTATAGGTAGCATATCACATAGTTCGCTTGTTTTAACATAACTTTTAAAGGGNATTCTGACTTCAGAAATTTAGACATTAGTCAATTGAAAACTAATGGATGGGTATGTCACCTTAAAGAATCTAGGGAGATTTTGAACTTGTATCTGCATTTGTTGCTGTTGCTGTTTTAGTATTTTACCTTTCCACGAGAAAAGGCATTAGCAAGGGAAATTGTCCTAAGGAGGGCGTCTTTGTCTCTCAAGACAGAGAGAGGCACGAATGTCCCTAAAGACAGAGAGGATGGTTGGGCAGAAATGCAATAGAAGGCTGATAAGTCAAGAGAATCACAGGCCAGTATATATGAATTCTGTACTGGTAGAAATTGGTAGAAATAACACTGAAGACATATAGCTCAATTAAAAAATATTGGAATAGAGTGAACACAACAGTTGTCAAGGAGAGTCATGCTTTACAAACTGTTTTCAGGCATTAAACATGAGGAGATGGTTTACTTGTTGATACACTGAATTGAGATTTCCACAAAGCTTGTGGTATGATCACCTACCACAGAATGGTAAAGAAATCAAGTAGTCTTGGAAGAGGAAGAAAAGATCCCTTTTGAGCAATAACTGTCTTAATAGGGCATTGTTTAATTTTGAGCAATAACTGTCTTAATATAGGATATTAAGGATAGGAATGAGAATTAGATTTCTTTTGGGGAGGGGTTAGAGCTGTATAAAATATCTTCAGCATATTCATAATTGAAGTATAAAATCATGTGAATAATGAGGTAACAAAGTCTTCTGATAAAATTTGATATAGCAGTATCTAAAGCTCAGTTCAAAAGTTGCATCAGGATTTCATAACAGTAACAAATTTGGCAATAAAATGGCAAATGGAACTAAAGGTCAGTGCATGCATACTAAGGCACGTAGGCCAGAACATCTTTAATGACAGATATGCAGTGATGGGGCAGAAATTATTGCCACTAAGGCAATAATTTTAAGTCTAAGGCAATGCTTGAAGTCACTGTGGTTGTTTCCTGAAAAACACTATCTCAGTGATCAGTGGTACTAGGGAAAACTAGTAAAGCAGAGTAAAACAAGTAAAGTAGGAATGGTTAAGAAAGAAACTCTTAAATAGAAAACATTATTATGATATTATACTAATCAGTATAACCACCCAGAGCACTGTCCAAAATCAGTTGTTGTCAGACGATATCAAGGAAAAATGTACACACAGATCCAAAAAGAATTCTGCAAATTCATCAGAAATGAATGTATTGATGGTAATCAATAATTAATGCAGGAAGGCCCCCAACCATAGACATCCAGAAGCTGGGAAAGGATCCCAGGGGAAGGATTGCAATGTTCTTGTCCTGTGTCTTTTACTCTCTCATTTTCGAACCCTGGGAAAGACTAGAGAGACAGAAAGATGTGCATAGCTTTAAGAAAAGATTGCATTGAATCATGTTCCTACATTTATGTTCCTACATTTATTGTACTTCCCTGGCAAAAAAGTGGGAGCTGAAAGGATGGAAAATTCCTTTCAAGATGCAGGTGTTTGAAGGGATTCTTTGGGCCAAGTTTGACCTCAGGGATTCCTTCAGTCTTATCACAGTCCAGATGTCAGCGGATGAGAATGTCTCCCCCCTCACTTCTAGTGCTGCAGATCACCCCCTAAGTCAGCATTATCTCTGAAATTTCAGAGCCA
This sequence comes from Pedionomus torquatus, assembly GCA_013398155.1. Lineage (NCBI taxonomy): Eukaryota > Metazoa > Chordata > Aves > Charadriiformes > Pedionomidae > Pedionomus > Pedionomus torquatus. The sequence continues at coordinate 8,441 of VZRU01002540.1, forward strand.
TTGTTGACTTAAAAGCACAAAACCGTTGACAACTACGTGTGACTTAGTGATTTACCTCCTGCCTGTCACGCTTAGAGAAGAGCCAGAGACGCTCAGATAACTGTTGCAACAATTCTGCCACTGGCACAAGTGAAATTTGTAGACAACTTCTTTCCTTCACAAAAGTATTGGGTTTATTTCTCCAGTTTCTTCAATTGCCACCAAAAGCAGCTAATCCCCACCGAGCAATCACCACGTGCACAGGCTTCACTCGCTCATGGCTTTATTGAGTATCCCACATAAAATTGGTAGCAGTATCCTTTTTGTAGACAAAACATTTACAATTATCTCATTTGTCCTAGCAACAAAAATAGCGATGCATATTCAACCTGTCATACAAAATGGTCTGAAAACACTTTACAGATACTAAAAAAAAAATCCAGAAGGGCTGTGTGAAGACAAAAGAAAACAAATAGGTCTTCTTTGGTTTTTCAGCTGGAATTTCAAAGCGTACCACATTTCCTTCCAAACCACATTTTATTATTTCCAAAGTATTTGGAAGACCCAAAATGACATGTTTCTTCTGGATGTGATACTGCTTTTATAGGGATTTATTTGATATAATTTTTTCTTTTTTCCTGATTTTGTAAGGTTTAGAAATTCACCCTCCTCACCCTACACCAAATTCTAATGAAAACCTAATATGGTAAAAAAAGTTTACGAGCCTGGAATGCCCACTCACATTTTTAGAATGTTTATAATGCCAATTTTTTTTCTGATATTGTACTTTTTAAAAGTTTTGGTGCACAGATGGTAGCAATATACCAACTGCCTTTATGAAATCAACCGCATAAATTCATTTATCAATACACTAGCTAATTTCAGGTGCAGAAATATGGAATGTGAATATGGAAAAATGTACTTATTTCATACATAGCTTTTGACTTCTGTAATACCTTTCTTTTTTCTTTTTTTCTTTTTTTTCTGTCCCTTGAGGAGCTCAAAGGACTACTAATGCAGCCAATGCTTCAAACAATGAATACCTAACTCTCTTATATTTGCTTATGGTTAAACTGTTCCTTTATGCACCCTATGGCAAGGACTGCTAGGGAGCTCCAATGTCCTAGAAGATTCAAATATCTTATGGAGCCCTGTGGCATGAGAAAGCAACACCTGTGCTTCTATGCTCCCTAAGAGGGATCAGAAATACCTGAAATACCGGGGATGAGAACACTATGAGGTGAAGATGTGCACCCATGGGTCCTGGGTCTGAGCAGGGCAAGCTGACCAGCACAAGAAATGCATCTTTGTGCCACTGTTGGCAAAACCAATGGCTCCTATGAGTAGGCAAGCTGGGCTTGGCTTTGGTGGAGGGTGAAGGAAGCTCCCAGTGCAGGGACAGAGCAGCTGAAACCTGAGAGGGTGGACCCAAGGCATGAGGTGTGGTAAAGGCTGCTGTTGTTAGTGAGCAGAGCTAAATATGTGCCTGTCTGTTCTGCATCACTGCTTCCTCCCCCAGTATAGAAAAGGCATCATATGGAAGTAGGTCCTGCCAAACCAGTGAGGCACTGGAACAGGTTGCCCAGGGAAGCTGTGGCTGCCCCATCCCTGGAGGTGTTCAAGGCCAGGTTAGATGGGGCTTCGAGCAACCTGCTCTAGTGGGAGGTGTCCCTGCCCATGGCAGGGGACTTGGAACTCTATGGTCTTTATGGTCCCTTCCAACCCAAACCAGTCTATGATTCTATGAAACACCGTGGGCCAGGGAATGGGGAGAAGTGGGCAGAAGGTCTTCTCACCTGTGTAGGCTGAGACTCAGTGCCCTTTTCCTGAGCTGGAGAGTGTTCTTGTTTGTTCCAACTGCTTTCTGCTCCCTTGTCATTTACACTTGCATTTCTTGTTCTCCTTTACCTTTGTAACACGTCTCCTGTTCTGACAAACCCCTTTGTTGCTTATAGTTGGTTTTCAGAAATGCAGAAAAAAAGTTAAATTTCCTTTCACTTTTCTGAAAAAGAAATCCAACCAACCAGATAATTTGAAAATACTGAAACAAAATGTTTTAACCTTTTCCAAAGCATACTTTTTTTTTTCCCTCATTCAGAACTGATGGTTGAATTTGCTAAAAATTCACAAATACTTTTGGTCATCCCCAAAAACCAGTAATTGCTGTATTTACTATGGAAAAAACCTGCTAATCTCACCCTTCACACTGATTATGCATGACATGACAAGGGGCTTTTTAAAACAGAAATACACTTCACTTTCCTAAAGTACTGGTAGAAATGGAGTAGTTTAAAAATCTAATCTCTTCTCAATTTAGCCTGGTAAATCTCCCTGTGTCTTCAGAGGGCTCTGAACTAATATCTTGCATATTTCTTTCTGCTTTGAGCCTTCTTTCCATTGAAAAGGGTAACAAAGGTCAAATGGATTCCAATATGATATAGATTAGGTGTCTTATATGTACCACATATTTTCAGTATTTTTAATGGAAGCATTGCTTAGACAAGCGAATTTTCGTGATTTTGGTCTACTTGTTACTCAAGAAAAACCTCAAGAAGGATTAAAAGAGATACGTCTTGTGTCTTTCAATTAATGGTAAATGTGTACAGTTGTACAAAATTTAAATTAATTTTTTCCATTGCATAGAGTAACAATCAGATATCTTGATTCAGAACGAACCCGGAAAACAGGAGGCTGAAAATTTCTCTTGTGACTCCTGTGAATGGACAATTTGGGAAGGAGGGGGACAGCTCAGACAAAACAAATTTCTCATAAAATGTATCTATGCAGACATAAGGAATTTACACTGCTGTTTGAAAAAATGAATTGCAAACCCATAAATGTTTTCAGCTTTGATAGAAAGCCAAAACTTTTTTATGCATAAATGTTGATTCAGTGTGGGGACAGCAGATCAAACACCTCATCTCTTTAATATCTTGTGCAGTCTGGTTTCACCACCTAGACAATTTTGTTTGCACATTTCTTGTCAGCAAAGGATTATGAAGATTTTCCAACCTAATTTTAGGCAATCAGAAAACAGAGAATTAATATTTACCTGTGAAATTGTGATGGTAAGTTTAACTGAACCTTCACATTTAACTTATGAAATGCATCACAATATTAGCTAAATATGAAGGTTCTGTTAAATATAGTCCAAAATCTATTCAAGATAAAAATACTTTTTCAACTGGATTTTTTGGATGAGAGTTTTAGCCATTTTAAACCATTGTGTCTACCATTAGTTTGGCTGTTTATAGTGTTTTATCATCCTAGTAATGTATGACACCTTGTTCAGTACTTTGCCCACAGCAGTGATAAGTTACAAGAAAGCTCCAAAGACTGGAAAACACGGGGAATCAAATTCGGTATTTATGAGAGATGAATTGATCATGTCCCAGAATTTCATGAGAGAAATTTCAGAGAACAGATACGCATCAAAGGATTATGAATAACACTTGCATTTTTAGCAGGGAAAGTAACTGCAAGTTGGAAGAGCTTACCCTCAAAGGGTAAGTTGTCTTTCTTAGAGGTCTTTATTTCTAACAAATAGAAGTGTGATCCTGATGCAGGCAAGGGTCTGTGGTGTGTTATGGGATGATATGACTAGGTGAGGATTGAGTAGGGTGGTCTGTGAGGAAGGTCTGGGATGCATACACTTGCTTTCCTCATAAGGTCTAATACTAATGTGCACTCATTACCAGTGATATTCCCTCCCAAATCATACAGAAAATTTTTGTGGGTGGAAAAAATATGAGAAGAAGAAGAAGAGCTCAACCCAGAGTGTCATGAGCACAGGAAAGTTTGGGAACAGTCCAGATTTCAAAGAGATACTTAACTGCATTCCTCAAATATCTTTGTGAAACCCAGTTACACATCACACAGAAATGGTATACTCATTGTGCTAGGATCATTTCTAACTGGAATTTGGCCAGACCTTTTTAAGCAGAAAGGCGGGCAGGGGAACAATCCTGTCATTAAATGTCCTTGTCATTTTATCTTCATTCCTCTGATTCGTTGCAGATGTTGCTTTGGAAAGTGTTTTAGTGCCTTTCTCGCTTCAATTACCATCAGTTCACACTCAGTTCATAATGGCAGAATAATTGAGCAGGGGACGAGTTCACCGTCCTTGTGGATCTTTTTGACATCTACTTTTGGTTCCTCTATTTTTTTTTATCTTGCAGCAGATTTTTCCTCAGAAAATTAAATTTGAAAGTGTTTGAAGGTTTGAAAAAGGGACAAAGATTGATTACTTTGGTAACTTTATTTCAACATTAGATTAACTTTTTATGGATTATAATGACAAGCCCTAAGCAAAAAAGATTGTATTAACTGTGAGATGTATGACTCAATATGAAGTCAGAACAGAGTGTAACTCAAACTTTTCTAACAAAGTTCTGATAATAAAATGTAGTAACAATACCTATTTTAAAAGTAAATGCCATTAGACAAAGTCTAGGTACATGAATGTATAATGTTTCCACTGAATAGTAAAGTCAACCAATCATTCATTGTTTGTATATTTCCTTATCCAACATTTCTTGAGGAATTTATTATTAATGCATTAATATAATCAATAAGGAGATTTTTGGTTTTTTAAGTCTTGTAATTTTTATTCAAAAATCTCCTTTACAGTACTGGATAGTATAATTCACTGACCACAATAAAATATTAGATTAGCTAAACCAATGAAGTTAGCTGTTCATAATCACTGAAAACTGAGTAAGAGAAAAAAGTGTGACCGAGACATTTTCAGAGGCGTTGTAATTGCACTTCTATAACGGTATTTCTAAATGGCAACTGAAAGATTGATTTCTACAAAGAACTGGATATTGCATTTGCAGAGTGTGGTGATCTGGCAGTCTTTCTGGAAACAAATCAAGAGAGAAATAATTATACAAAACTTTCAGAGCTATAGTTTCAAAAACTGAGCTCATTTCTGAATCTGGCAGACATTTCTTTGCCACCCTAAGGAAACACCAAGTTTTTTGTGTGTTTAGTTTTAAATGAGGTAGTGTTGAATTTGTTATGTCCATATGTTTGCAAACACAAATACTATTCCTCCTAAAAGTGGGGGAGAAAAACTACCAAAACATTCCAGATCAACCATTGATGAATACAAGTGGTCAAACAAAATGTGAGCTTTTGGGAGACAGTTCAGATAAGATTTTTCTAAACTTCAGTACACAGATTTATAAATGGATAAGTGGATACCTTGTTCACAGTGTCATGCATCCTCTTCAGAGAAGAATAAGATGGTATGGCCTATTAGGTTCTTGATTCTCACAAAAGCAAGAAATTAAGTCAGCATTTTCCCTGCTCTTCTTTCCACTGCCTTTTGGCAAAACATTAAGGGCATTTAGAAATAGAGAAACTTGCTTTTGCTTACTTGGCTTTGTAGTCCTCCTAGCACTGAACAGGTTGTTCTGACTACATTTTCACTGGCAGTGGACAGAGAGAGAGCTCTTCTCACCAAGGAATAGTCTGAATATGATCTATTCATGATGTTCTTTTTGCATTCATTTTCATAGACAAGACAACTGGCCTCGCTTGAACCCTATCATCCATGCACACCTTTCACTGGGGAGCACATGAGTTCGCAGTCTTCTACTCATCTTGAACCTCTGCCCAGACCACAGGCTCAGTGGTGGTACTAGGTTAAGAAGAAGCCATTCACATGCCTTCAAGGGTCTTCACAAGTCTACAACCTTACATATCCCCGTCGGTGTCTTCAGCCAACCCCACAGAAAAAAGGAGCCTGCAGGATTACCATCACCAGGCTTTGCCACAATGGCTCTGACATCCACAGTTGTGCAGGACAGCAGGACCTTTTCCTTGCCCTATTATGGTGGCACCTGCCACATTTAGCAGGGGATTAGTATCACAGCATTGGAAGGCACAGTATTCTGGCACTGCTGATGTACAAGTAGATTAGCTCTTTGTCTTTGACTTTATTACATTTGTGATGTGGGAGCCATCATCCAGCCAAATCTTGAGAAAGTGCATTAAGGATTCAAGATCTCATTCTGCTTTCTCTGTAACATTTTCAGTTCCTCTCACCTTACCCCTTCTTGCACAGATGGTTGCCCTCTAATCTTTCAAATCTAGTGCCAGGAGACTTTTGCATACTCTCTCCATTGGGTCAGCCTCTGTAAAATTTCACATTGTTGTCAGACAGATCAGGAGTTTGGTGGCAAATTAAACTTTTCCCCTGATTTTTGCCTGATTTTCTTTCACTGATGAGGAATTTTGAGAACCTCAGTCATCCTCTCTAGGTAGAAGAAACAGAAATTTTCTCCCCTGGCAGGAGGCAGAACTTCAGCTGGATTCCCATAACCCTATTGCTTAATATTTCCACTGGTTTTTAGATAGCTCGTATCTTGGAGTCTAAAGCTACCCTCATACCTGTGGAGATTTTTTTGCATGAAGCAAGCAGAGTTCAAACTGAGTTCCCTGTCTGCAGCATTCACTACATCATCATCAGGCTCCTCGTTGTCTGGATTGCAAGTTGGATGAGGAAGGCTTTTTTTTTTTTTTTTTTTTTTNGAAGACTTTCATGAAGAGACTAGTCTTTGGTAGGACAAACTTTTCCTATCCTGACATTTAAAGACATAGTTCAGAATTAGCTACAGAAGTGCTTAAAAGATGCATCTCTACAAGATAAAAATACTGTAGTCCCATTCCCTTTGCATTAGTCATAACACTGAAGCATAGAATAGTTTGGGTTGGAAGGGACCTTTAAAGTTCATCTAGTCCAATCCCCCTGCAATGAGCAGGGACATCTTCAACTAGGTCAGGTTGCTCAGAGCCCCATCCAACCTGACCTTGAATGCTTCCAGGGATCAGTCGTCCACCACCTCTCCAGGCAAAGTGTTCCAGTGTTTCACCACTCTCACTGTAAAAATTTCAAGAGGGACTCATCAGAGGAAAAGGTCTTGTTTGCCGTTCTCAAACTATTTCTGTGGTAATAGGGCCACGAAGATGACTGGAGGGATAGAGCACCTCTCCTATGAGGACAGGCTGAGAGAGCTGGGGTTGTTCAGCCTGGAAAAGAGAAGGCTCCAGGGAGACCTTAAAGCAGCCTTCCAGTATCTGAAGGAAGCCTACAGGAGAGCAGGAGAGGGACTCTTTCCCTTTCCCTCCCTCAGGAAGCGTAGTGATAGGAGAAGGGGTAATGGTTTTAAACTGGAAGAGGGGAGATTTAGATTGGATATTAGGAAAAAATTTTTTCCTGTGAGGGTGGTGAGGCACTGGAACAGGTTGCCCAGGGAAGTTGTGGATGCCCCATCCCTGGAGGTGTTTAAGGCCAGGCTTGATGGTGCTTTGAGCAACCCAGTCTAGTGGGAGTTGTCCCTGCCCATGTCAGGGGGGTTGGAACTCAATGATCTTCAAGGTCCCTTCCAACTCTAACCATTCTATGATTCTATGATTCTAATTCTATTATTCTCAGAAATATTTTTTTTGCAAAGAGTTTGATATGATATCTTAAGTCCCTATTTGCCTGAGCTTGATGTTTACCCATACATTGTAGTTCTAATCTTGAGAATTTGCTCAGGCTTTTAACTATTGCTCATATGCTATCTTATTTTTCTGTATGTCTCTTACACAAAAAAAAGTGTCAATTATTATAGCTCATGAGCCAAGATGCTTTTTGCCCTTCAGCTATGTAATGTATATATGTATATATAAAATTATTCTGAGTATATATGAGTAATTTATAAAAAGAAAACTTATCCTCAGAGTGAATATTAATGCCTTTGCTTGAGTTTTGAACTGTGGGAAAAAGTATATCGTGAAACAGTGCTACACCCTTACAAAAAAGTAAAGCTACAAAGGGGCTGTGTGTTGAATCTGTAAAGCAGAGCTGGAAGGGAACCAACACCAAAGAAATATTCATGTTCTCCATGCAGTGAGACTGCCTCTGCTACCCAGAATGCCATGGTGAAAATATAGTGATTCAGTTACTGGGCCCAGTACTTTATGCTGCTTTGCAAAAGAGTAGCTTCACTCACGTGACTCTTTACAGGGAAGCTTATCATATAACTTACCTGTGTAAAATTGCTCCTATGCAGAAATACTTGAGTGATTAGGCCTATAGTTTTTAATGAGTGCTTCATAGAAAAGTCCCCAGCTGAAATATGGGGTTTAAATGTTTTGCTGCTTTTTGAGAGCACCCAAGTTCTTCTAAAAGCTTTTTGGACTATGTATGAAAATATCCATAAGAAAATAAAATAATAATTTTTAAAAAAGGGAAAAAAAGGAATTGGTACATATATCATGCACAGATTTCTCAGAAAGACTTATTCCACTGACCTATAGAGAATTTATTGACTGAACCTCCTCACACAATGAGATAAAATTGTTTCCCTGTGGCTTCTTGTATTTATTATCAGCTTCAACTTGGGAGTCCAAGTTATTTTTTAATATTTCTCTAATGTTGTTTGTTTTCAAGAGTGGGGGAAGGACAGTATTAAGAAGATTGCATTTTATATGTATATTATTATTACTGTATATGTGATTGTGACAAGCTGTAAATTCCTTGCTAAATTTTTTGAATCCCTCTGATGTCTGACAAGAAGTTGGAAATGCATGAATGTTGAATTTTATGTTTTTTTTCCGTGTTACTATAGCTTTCAGTTCTATTATAAACTGTCATCTGTAATATAATCAAAGGAAAATTGGTAGGAAACCTTATTGTAGTCCAAGGAACATTCCTTTTCACATGGACTTACCAACTTTAATAGGATTTAGACTGTCTGGTGCAATCTGGATCTTTTAGAAATGCTAGGAAAGACTGAGTCAGAAAAGAACTGAATTGTTTATGGGATGTCCCCCAAACTTACCTTCACTTACAACAGTGTATAATGTCACAAAAAAATGCTTCTCTAATGAGTCAGAGACTTTCAGTCATTAAAAAATGTCCATATCATCACTAATGCAGTTTTTATACCTGTCTCATTGCTGATTGACACTACTGTCAGTTGTAGCCTAAAGAATTAGTAGTAAATTAAAATTTGTATAGGTCTGCTTGTCTTCTTTCTCTCTCCTTGCTTTCCTGTTACTGCTTGGCTTTTGGACATAGTTTGTTATTTGTCTTTGTACTGACAATAGGGAATGTTTGTCCTGGACTGGGCAGGATATATGGTAGGAAAGCATAGTTCAAATATAGAATAAAGTTCTTGTCTTTGCCCCAGGAAGCTTACATATTTTAATCTGGAATTACTTACCCAGTAGAAGTTAGAGCAGCCCTGCTCTAACAAGACCGGCCTCTGTGTTCCCCAACTGGACAATGTTGGACAGCAGGACCAGCTCTCCCTAGGAGTGCTAGGACTTGCATTTCTGGCAACTGCCCAAACCACTAGCCAGACCATGGACCTCATAGCTGATGTAGGTGCTCACTCCTGATCTCACCAGGAGCCAGCCATGAGAAGCAGGAAAAGAAAATCTGATTCTGGTGGTAGTGCAAGAACTTTAGACAAGACACAACCAGGGGAGCCAGGACCTGCTGCCTTGAATGTGCACATATCTACCCAAAATCATTACTGGTAACATCAAAGAAACTGAAGAGTAGAAAGCAAAGCTGGGGTTCTGCCTTATCCATCTGAATGCCTTGAGCATTCCTCTTGCTTGCAGGTTCATCCAGTTTCAAAATGCAAGATTGGAAAGACACACCAGGGAGACCAGGGAGGTGGGACCAGGGCTGGGGCAGTGCTTTAACTACTGGGCTATCATGTCAGCATTGGGTACTGCATTTGCCATCTACATTTTCCATATCTGATGGGCTTAGTGAAATCATGAGATGTGAAAAATCACAGAATTCCAGAATGGGAGAGAATAGAAGGGAGGTATAAGATCATCTAGTCCAATACCCCTGATCATGCAGGGTCAGCTAGAGCCAGTTGCTTAAGACTATGTCCAGATGACTTTGGAATATCTCCAAGGGTGGAGACTCCACAACCTCTTTGGGCACCCTATGCCATTGTTTGATAACCCTCATAGGAAAAAAAGTGTTTTCTGATGTTCAGACAGAATGTCCTGTATTTCAGTTTTTGCCTGTTGGTTCTTTTCTTGTCACTGGGCACCACTGAGAAGAGCCTGGCTCCCTCATTTTCATTCCCCCCCTTCAGACATTTATATACATTGATAAAACCCCCCTGAGGATTCTCTTCTCTAGGCTGATAAATCCCAGCTCTCACATCCTCTTCCTATATGAAAGATACTCCAGTCCCTTAATCATCTCTGTGGTCCTTCACTGGATTTGCTCTGGTAAATCCCATTCCCATTAGGTCCCTAGGCTTTCAGCCAAAGTGACAAAAACTTAACTTCATGGACTCTTCACCTTCTGAATGGGCCTGATTTTCTCATACAGTCATTGAAGAGAATTCCTGAAGTCTGTCTGGCTGAAACCTCAGTGGCCTTTCAAAGGTATTGGAAATCTGTCTCCAGTTTCAGGGAACTTCTTCACTTATTTTAGATTGATGGAATTGTTCCTCCCTTCTTTCCATCCACATAGTGTCAGGCACCCACATTTCTGTGAGCCATTGCTAAAGTGTCTGACTAGAGAGTGAAAGCCATCAGGCCGTGTTTCATCCAAAGTGTAAAACAATAGATAGCAGATACCAGCCCACAGAGGAGAATCAGGAGGCAAACTGGTCTGCCAGTTTGGTCTGCCAATGTCTGAGTTCTTTCATATCTGGAGCACTCCCTAAAATTTAGATGAGTTCAGCAGTAGCTAGGGAACATTATTATCAGGTGCCGTGTTGGTTGGCTTTCTGGGAATTAGCAAAGTCCTGACCCTTAAAATGCTTCTCCATAAACTGAACTCTATACTTAACATGCTATAGTAGTATGTGGGACTGGGGCCTTTACAGTATCACTTCTGTTCCTAATGGACAAATCTCATTATCAAAAATACACATATTAACATAAAGCTATTGAACAGGAACATTTAAGACAGCAGCAGTTTTCAGACTTGAATTACATTAAGAATACAATCAGTATCAGTCAGTCGGACCAAAACCTAATCCCATTTTTTTTAATATATTGGCACACTTTTACCGTATCCCCTCCAAATTCATATGTGTTTTTCTATAACCTTTTCTTATGAGTTTGGGTTTTTATGTGGTTTTACTCTCAATATTTTCTTTTCTTGTACTTTGAATTATTGTATGTCCCTTTTTCTTTTAAATAACCATCCTTTGCTTTCCCATTATCACACGAATTGTAGTCTAATTCCCATCAATTTATTTCGTTGCTTTCTTATTGTTTTAATTCTTCTACAATAGCTAAAGCCTCCATTAGCAGACATTAGTCTACAGAGCTACATTATATGGTGTAATGTATCTAAATTAATTTCCTTCCCATTTTTCCTGAGGTTAGCCACAATGTAGCTAAGGACAAAATTACATTCCCATTTAAGCCTACTTTTCAGTCCATCTCTTAACATCCAGCTAAGCCCCTTGAAATATGATTCACAACAGAGAGACTCTTGGAGTAGTTCTGGATTTCTACTGTTGGTTTCTCCTGCTGTTTGCCTTGCTGTCTGGAAAGCCAGAAGAAGCTGCCAGCTGTGGTTTGCTCTACCAAAGTTTGCTCCTTGAGCAATGGCATAGATTGAAAGGAGGGGTGTGAAAGAAAGAGGAGTTGCGTCAGGCATGGTGGCTCTCAGCAAAATTGAGCATTTGCTTTCACAATACACGCATGCCACAACAGCTGAACAACCTTGAAAGCCTCCATTAACAAATGGGGCACCAGGAACAGGGAGGGATGATTCCTTTACTGCTCATGGCCCTGGTCTCCGGATGCTGAAAACACTCATTGGGGCACGATTCATCCCACCCATATGTAGCTGTTTATATAGGGGAGGAGCTCCACCTCACCTGGTCAGAACTAAAATGGAAGTTCTGTGCTGAGACAGAAGCATCTAGAGGTAACATGCTCAAGGACAACCTCCCTAGACTCTGGCAGCTGGGCAAAAACTCCATGTCTTCTGCAGGTCCTGTATGATACCTACCTCCCTCATGTATATGTCCTGGATAGCGCTGGGCATTTAAGGTGGAACTAGGCACATAAAGCCTTTCAGACTCCTTCATAGCCTCATTTCAAGATAGAACCTAGAATAGGCTGGGAGAAATGTCACTGAGAAGTGCTGATTTCTTCCCCCACATGAGTCTCAACATGTAGTTCAGGCATGTGAATATTAACAGTGTCCACCTCAACATAAGATCCAAAGGCCGTTTTCAGCACCCATGGGCTTGCTTCCTTGTTCCTACTGCTGATCTGTTAGACCTCCTCAGACTGGTCATATACAGATCAGAACCTGTGGGAGACTCACTCCTTCCAGAGCAGCAACTAGAGACCAGAAAAGACCCCTGAGGGCACCTGTTGTGGTAATAGATGAGGATAAGAAAACTGAATCCTGCTGCCAGCTGCTTGTGGGGCTCCGTTCTTCACTGACTGGATGTCCACTGCCTGTAATAGAAGCTCAGGCATTTAGCATGTGTAGAGACCAAAATTTAAGTATTTTAAGCTAGAGCTGAATTATATCTCTAAAATGAAACAAGGTGAGATGAGATGATTTGCCACATTGATGCCTTCTCAGGATTTAGGGTTAGCTACCAGCAATCAGCTGGTTTCTCTTGCCTTGCTTTCTTGTAGTTTTCTCTTTTCCTTGCCCTGGCCAGAGCCATAGCTGCAGCAGCAGCATTAGGAAGATAGTGGTGATGCTTGCTGCCCCTCTTGCTGGTATGCAGCAGAGCAAGTGAGAGGGATTACTGGAGTGTAACCTGTACAAAGTTAAGAGAAGTACCATATGCTACGTATATGTAATAAAGATAGGACAAAAAAATTGGCAATGCTGGCTGGAGTGACAACAATGACACTTCATGACTTGTTATTCATGTGTGTCCTTTTTGTTAAAAGAATTATTGGAGCAGAGGTCCCAGGAGGTATGCTAAAGTACTGGTACTGTAACCATTCAGAGTGGATCTGCAATATTTATCTTGTAAACTCTGCAACAGTGTCAGAGAGAACAGTGACCCATTTCAGTACCACATTCCTTTTCCATCACCTCTACCATATCAATAAGAAAATGTGGTGTAACAGTGCCAGCAACATCTGCAGGAAAAAAAAAATTCTCAACAACTCACACTTCATGAAACATTATAGTGGAAAAGAAAATGTGTTCCAAACCACCTTGAGATTCTGGAGTTAATTCATCATTAAGCATGAGAGACATGGGCGCTGCAGACTTCTGCATTGTTTCCATCATGGAAAGCTCTACATTTTGCAGTCTCCCAGCATGGAAAGACACATGATCACACATCAGCATGTTTATTTCAGTTTGTGCATTTACTAACCGTTCATCACCTACTTAAACCCAAGCAAATTAAAGAAAAAAAAATGCAGGGCAATAACTTCACAGCAAACTGTTAAGGTAATGTCTCATGAAAGATATGCCATGCTTCTAAGCTTCCCTTTCTGCAAATGACTCAGCACAGAGAAGTTTTACCACTCATGGATCAAACTGTGGGATCAACACCTGAAATACAAAAGATAATTTCTCTGGCAGCCCTTTAGATGTTGTTACCTTTTGCACTAGCGCTTTTACATAAGAGGAGCATGGTTTGAATCATAAAAAAAAACTAAGACAAGGATACACAAAACATTATACATTTTAACACAATTTTAGAAAAAAACACTGGTGATCCAATCACGTCTCAGACCACTATGAAACAAGAAGTGAAAGAAAAGAATGAAGCACTTCAGTTTTGGCCAAGTCTACTTCACACCTCTATTATTTTCCTGATGGTGCAATAGAACAGTCCTTAAATGCATCTGGTCCTTGTTGCGGGGTGAGATGAGAGCTTGTGTATGACCTGAGGTTCTACAGCTTGGGCTGTTGCGGGCTGAGTAACATTCTAGCTGACCTTTGTTCTTAACAGATTACAAAACCTCATATTTTCCAGATAAGACTGTTCCCTTTCATTACTTCTTCATAGCATTTCATACGCTAGTTCACTTTTACTTCTTGGTACAAACTTGCATGCTTGTAAATGGGAGACCACCTGCCAACAAGCCAAATCTCTGTTTTCTGTAATATGTATTTTATAACATTACCTCTTCCTTTCTCTGGCATGTGATTCAGGCACACTCTAGATAATGGAACATTACTGACACCCAGAAACTGGCAATTCAAATCTTTTCAGATATTTATCACTTAGTGTTATAGCTGCAGCAAAGTGTTTCTGAACAGCTCATCTCATTAAAAACATTTAATACAGTGAATAATCTCCTGTAAAGAAACTGGGCCATCATGGCAGTTATTTGACAACTGTGGAGCTGTAGCAACATTCAAAGCATATGTTAAGGCTTGCTGTTCAATTAGGGTGCCAAGTGGCAGCTCAAAATTTTATGTGAGCCCAGTGAGTATTCTGGGGATTGGATGGGAAAACACAGTTTAGAAATGTCCAGAGATAGGAGGAATGCAAGGAAGCTCCAAAAAGCAAGAAGCAGATGGTGTCCAAAGAGGTCTGGACTTTTCTGTTATAATAAAAGATGGACAGTTTTCTTGACAACATCATAGCTGTTAGCTATGAAAATTGATGATTTTTGTAATTGAATTACTGGCACTCAAAGACCTGGGAATTTAAGACAAACCATTGAAACCTTAGGTTCTCTCCCTTCCTGCAAACAATCATTCCTGTGAGAAACAGCATGCCTGTAGTTCCACTGTGTTCCATAAAACCTCTATTGTCTCAAGCATAATAGGAACGAATCTTTTTCATTATTACTAGAGACCTGCTCAAATGCAATTATAATAAATTCATACAAAAAGACAGGTCAATAATACAAAGTAACCACCAAAAGGTAACGACATATTTTCAAGTACAAACCTGAACAAATGGAATTCAATGTGAAAATTCCTTTGGATTTTAGTAGTATTGAAATTCCACCCTTTGTTATTTCTGCAGTAAGTTTCCTTTACAAATCTTTGCTAAAATAAAAATATGCTTTTTTTTTTTGTTTCAGTTTTGGTTGTTTTTTTTTTTTTTGAGAAAAATATATTTAAATAGTTGAAATCAACTTCTTAAATTATCCAGAATCTCTTTTCAGGCTAGTTATGCCCATTGAAATGAATGTAACTCCTTGTTGCACTCCTTGAAGCACTACCGTGTCTGAGTAATGCAGGCAGATGTCAGAAAATAAATTATTTCTGGACTACCAGCATACACTTCAAGACTTAACTAAAAAAAGCCTTTCTGCCAAGTTATAAATTCTCAGACATTGTTGTTTATGGTTGAAAAACTGACATACTCTTCAGAGTCAGGTCTCAAATGCAACGCTATGATTTCTATAGGTCTAAGAAATAAACTTTATTGATGAAACATAATAATTAATCTTGCCTCTTTCATGGATGTAAATGTAGTTGTTGTTCATGTCAATGACCGAAGGGACATTCACAGTTTCAGCTGTAGAACAATGGAAACCTGAAAATGACTGTGCTTATTCTCTGTGAAACAACAATGAAAAACTGTGGTAGGTACATTTTACAGCCATGTCATAAAACATATCTGAGTAAGAACACATGCTTTTTTGATCATTAGGGTTTTTTTCCAATTGGATGATCCAAACTGCACGATACTGTAGAATTTACTTTGATTTCTATAATGAATCACTAAAGCAATCCCACAAGGCTATCCAAGGTAATAAAAGATTAACTATTTCCTAGAACAGAGAGTCATGTTTATGGAGACATGTCAGTATTCTAATTCAACCTAACAGAAATGTACCTCTGACTTATAGTAGATATTTACTCTAATTCAAGCTGATCCCTTTGTGACACAAATTCCTATGTGGTTGCAACTTCTATTTGGCCTCTGTACATCACTGTGTCTCAGGAGACCTAGGAAAAATGATATTGGGACACCAAAAACTGAACTGTAACAGGCTGCTGGCTCCATTTACCTTTTTTGCCACAGAGGTAAAATGAGTACATTTTGAAGCAATACACAGAAATCTTGTTTATTGCAAGTAGAAAAAAAAAGTATCCTTCCTTGCATATATATTCTCTATGCCTTTATAAATAAAATCTGTTCTCATAAGATCATGGAATTCTACTGAACCATTCACACAATACTTTTTGACTGTACTTTGGGAGGAAAGTTTCTCTATAAGAGTAAATTTTACCACTTCATAGATTTACATATTCTACAAAGAGCCAGCTAAGCTGTCCAAATCACTGTGTGCATCTGGGGCTACCCTGAGCACTTTATATTGAGTTTTCCATCTCCAAAGTGGATGTCTGATGAGAACAATGTTCCCTTTTAAGAAGGGGATAACACGAACTACCTGTGGCTTTGCAAATGAGGAGAGGAAAAAGATGGCAGACAAGTATGCTGGTCCTCAGGATAGGAATGTGGTTTCTTCTTGACTTTTTGGTTGCTGCTGTGTTTAATTCATGGCTTGAATATATTTAATGAGTTTCCACAGAGGAGAGAATTAGTGTTAACAGTCTAAATGAATGCTGTTTTCTTGATAAAACTATGAGGTAAGACATGTTAGTGTAAATATCAGTGACAGAGGTTTAAGTTAACACATTACTCTCCTTTTGCCAGAAATTCTGTGCACCAGCTACAGCGGAGCAGCCAACACGCACATGGTGACTTTCATACATCTTTGTCTCTGGTAGACTCCTCCTGAATCAGCTTAAGAAAATATGTATATTTGATTAACTAAGATGTGCTATTGCTAAAATGCAGTAAGTAAATACCTTTGCAACACTTAGTCCAGCAAAGTCTGGCAGCATTAGATGTGAGTTCCATTCTCACCAGTGACATTATTTTTCAAGAACTTGATGTATTATAGCTTCATTTTTCATTTGAAGTATTAATATTGACTTGGTAAAGTACATGAAAAGAGTAGCTGATTTATTATTCAGTCCAGTTTTTCTATTTATACGTATGTCTAGGTTCTATTTTTGGATGGTCTTTCCAACCTCAGTGAAAATTTACATCTTTCTTCTAAAATTTGAGTACCAAATGTGGAACATGGCCTTTAGGTTGTGTTTGGCCTGCATATTTCTAAGTTATATGAAATGAGTATGCTGGTTTTAATTGAGAGTTTTCAGTATATTTTCTTAAATTCCAGGATTTGAATAAACAGAAAACTGTGATTAGTCTAAATTCACCAAACAGCTGTTAGTCTGACCTATAGAAATACTCTAAACTGGGGCTGATGCTGGGAAATATTTTCATGTCCTCCTTAATATAAAATAAATGGAGAGATTTGAGTTGAGCATCTCTGTAACCCCAAAGAAGCATGAATTCACAGGAAATCAGGACTGAAAATTAAATTAGCATTCCACTCTGAAAATGACAGAATAATTGAGGCCTTATATTTATCTTATATTTCTTCTATCATTAAAAGACAAACTATGAGAGACCAAATGCCATGAAAAGCTCAGATAAACAAGGAATTGTTTTGTTATTTTACCTGCAGGATCGTAGTTTAAAAAAAATATGTATTAGGAAATAGTATTTAAAGCCTCAAATATTTATGAGGTGATCGATATGTTGTTATGGTTGATATGTCATTTGAATTTAATTTTTGAGAGGAAAATTGTCTATGATCCAGTAGGTTTAGGGTCAGCCTCTTACTTTTTATCAGAATTCTTGCGACCTTGGAGAAACCATAATTCAGTTGTTGACTATTTGTACTGCTGTACTTACAGTCTGTACTGACCCCATGGGACTACACTGAGGCCAAAGGCATACTGTCCCCAGTGGCAAAGCAAAGCAGCTTTGGGCAGGAGGCTGACTTAGGGCACATCTATTTTTCCCTTAGATTTCAAGGGAAATATCTATGAGTCCTACATGCAAAAAAAAATCACAGGAAGGAGAGAAGAGGTACCGTGGGGAAATGTAAGGCAACTCTTAAGGCAACTCTTCGCACCTAAGTTGTGTGGGAAGGAAAAGGTGCCTCCTTCAAACGGGACAGTTTTAAATATGTCTTGCAAAGGTACATACTATCAGAATTTGGGCCAAAATTCAAATGAAATAACAAATTGGTCTCTCATCACAAATAGAACTTATCATTGATGTAATGTCTATATCTTAATAAAGTAGAAGTAATGGAATACACTTGAAAATTATTAAACTCTCCTTCTCATGGGCTCAATTTAATGAAATATAAGCCAGCAGTAGTAAGTGAAGACAGTGCTGAGGTGTGCTGAAGAATGTCTTCACACAGTCATTCATATTTGAGATAATGCTCAGAAGAAAGAGTACAAAACATACCTATTGTGCTGTCTTTCCTGGGAAAGCAATTAGATTGGCTCAAGATTTTTAGAAACCTAACTCTGATGGCTACTGTATGTGCTGTTGCAGCTCACAAATTATTTTCACATGTTAATAATTCCTTTTTTTCCACAATAGTATTACTTATTGTCTGGTAAGCATATAATTGATTCATTAAATTGTATAGTTCCCAACACTTTGACCTCTATTGACACCTCTGAATTTGTGGCAAACTATTTTAAAAGAGCAGAAACATATCACAGCCAGCAGCCTTACACCGGTATAAATATTTTACTGTGCTAATGCTTAGGGTTAACTTTCTGGCAGCTTACCAAGAATTTTGCATAGGAATGCACTGAGCTGGAGACCCCTATCTAATAAATTTTATCTGACACACTCTAACATCCACTTTTATTACCATGTCTGATTTTCCCATGCTCATACAATTTAAAGCTACAGCTTCTCTCTTTCTCTTCTTTGAAGAAAGAGTAATATTTTCAAACAGAATGTCACAAGGGCACATTACCATGAGCACTTTCATCTGTGGAAGCTTAATACAAAAGAATGTATACTATATATTCAAAAAAGCACATTCTCCCACTGATCCCACCATTCTTCCACAAACGCCACCCAAACAATGCAGAGAAGGAAAGCATATTTCTGTGACATTCGTACGGTTTATGGGCTGCAAATATTTTTGCACTGCAGAATAACTGAGTCCTAGTCCCTGATGTTCTTGAATCTATAGATGAAGTGCAATGAATTCTGCAATCTTTCAGATGACTTTTCCCCTTCAGTATGCTTTGTCCAAAGTCTAAAACAGGGTCTTATCACTGAGGATATAACTATAGTAAAATACTATGTAAGACACCTTTAATATTACTATGATGCATTATCACTGTTAGGAAACAGAGGCCTTTGACCTCACTGCCCATGCTGTCCCTCAGATGATGCGGGAAAGTGTCTGTATGTGACTTCAACAGTAAGGTGACATCCAGGAAGAGGACTGCTCATAACCTGAAGGTCTCAGGAGTGTCCTGAGACATTGAAGCACTTGGAACATCTGGAAAATGGATCAATACGAATCTTTTGCTAGTGGCTTAGGTAGAAATTAAGAACCATCCCAGACAATATTTTTAATGCAGTGGTTAAGTTGTTCCTTATGTCTTGTCACTTTCAGCTTTACTTATTGTTCAAAATATTGCTTGGTTTAAAACTATAATGAAAAAAAAATTGCACACCGAAAAGGAGTCACTCAGTAAAAAGATCGCCATGGTCAATAATTTTATTCCACCTGGACCAAATGGAAAAGTCTTCTGAAGTCGAGGACACCCTGCATTGACTCCAATGAATTTTGCATTATCTCTCCATGATATAAATTTACAATAAAGCAGAAAGGTCTGTCCTGATCTTCTAAAGAATGTAATTTCATCTAATGTGATATTTTGATTTTTTCCTCACCAGTAAATATCAAGCTGATCTTTGGGCAAAAACTGAATGATGCAGAAACTCAGAGAATTTGGGGTTTTAAATTTTTCATAGTGACAATTGTAGAAAACATAAAACAGTGAGTGAAAAGAGCTTAATTTTCTTATTTTTTTCACCCAGAGATTTTCCCCAAAATAGACAATTTTCAACTGAAATCCAATGACAAAAAAAAAAAAAAAGTTCCCCCAAGCACACTTATCCCACTAAAAATATCCTTAAAATAGGTCTTAAAGAGAAAAAGAACATGTTAGATAAGTTCATACACAAACAGCTAAACTTTCTTGATTATAAATGCCACTTTCACATGCTCCTAAGTCCAGTGCAAAACAGACATAAATGGGTATTTTTTGAAAAACCTGTTTATTTGTCACTGGCTCAAAACATCAATAGTACAATACCTGGGAAGCATTTATGCAGATTACAATATCCTTTCAAGCCAAATCTGAAATACGTTGTGAAAAAAACCCATAAATGAGTATCCAAAATGCCCTTTATCCATTCCATTTATCAAATTTCACTGTGGTGTGAAACAGCTCTGTAACTCCTCTGTACAGCAGATATTGACTGAATTGACTACAGATTCAGCTAATTTGCTTACTGACACAGAGAAAAACCTTCCAAAAAGCCTAATGGAATTGTCTGCTGTTTAAGGTGTGGTCCTGGAAGGACACACAGAGGTGTTCGGCTTTAAACCAAGGCTATTTCCACCAAAGTCAGTGGGGCGGCTCACGTACGTGCTGAAACAGAGCCCAAGCATGGCAGAGTTTGTTCTCTGCCACCAAAACCTGCAGAACCATCAACAGCTGTGAACCCATCTGTGCAAAACCAGAGGGTTTGCAGTAGCAAAGGAGTGTTTCCGTGGCCGTCATCCTGCCTTATGCAGCAGCCTGCATGCAGTGCCTGGGAAAGGTGATGCCTCTAACACCGGGCCCCATTCTACCTACGCTCCCTCCTCCGGAGCAGCTGGCTACCATCCTGGGTAGTCTTATCTGCTGTGACTTGTCAAGCCAAAATATTTGTTTAAAAAAGGATCAAATATTCATAGCTCATTTATGCATTCTTTCAAAAGGAGAAATGAGGCTTGTCATGGTAGATAAATGCCAAAGTACGTGTGAGGAAAGGAAAGGAAAGAAAAGAAAGGGGGGGAGTGAGCATTTTTAAATGTACGATATTTATATTTTTCTGCTCCTACTGTCTCCCTTCCTTTGCTCAGCTCTGATGCTGACAGTTCGAGGAGGTTTTGCATGATTGCTGTAACTGTGTGATCCAGAGCAATGTCCCTAATCCAGTTTTGCCACTGGATGTTGTTGGCTTGCATTTTGTTAATTTTTAGAAGTGATTCAGGCAAGTTACTTCCTTCCAGGAAACCCCTAAACTAACACTGAATAAACTTATCAGTCAACACTTTCATATAAAAGCCAATGTGGAGCACAAAATGAGGATTTCATTAAGTAGGGCTTTGTTGACAGACTGGTTATTTTCTATATGAGATGAGTTGCAAGGCAGATTTCTACTGGTTCTGCGTGAATAGAGAGACATTATAATTTTCCTCCCTCCTTTCTGCAATAGCACTCCAAATATCTGACTTTTCTGAATGCAAAAAGGAAACATTACAGTTGCATTCATCTTTGATTTCCACAGCCTTTAGTCTAGAGAGAAAAAAAAGCAGTTTAGAATAATTAGGAAACTTTTTAAGTCTCTTATTCCAAATATCTTCCCAAGAAAGAGAGCAATTAAGCCAGAATCACTTTACTCTACTACTGTAATGAGCACGAAAATAAAATCCTTAGAAACATGTAATAAACTGGGCATGCAGAAAATCAGCTTTGACCTAGCTGTAGCATGTTAATTTTTGAGAGCAAAATACTGTATTTTCTCCCTAGCAGGCCCTTTTAATCATATTTTAGACAAACATGTTCATGGGAAAAATGTTCCTGAACATCTCCTGCATGTCTCTCCTCTTTTCAGAAGAGATGAAATCCAGTATGAAATCTTAAAGGCCTGAAACAATGCATCTGGTGAAACAGGAATCCATGGCATGATCAACGTACATTTTGTCTCTCAAAATATGGGCATTATTAGAGCTGAGATAGCAGAAGCTGCCAAGACTGCAAATGTTCCCTCAGAGATCTTAAACAAAAAAACACACAAGAAATCTAATTTTATAAAAATTTAACAAAAAGTCAGAATGGCAGTTTAATGTTCCAGATGCTAGACACGTTGAACGAAATAACAGATGCAAGACAACAGGCTTTTCTGACCACTATGTCATTTTGCAATACAAGCTTCAGTTACTTAAAACTTTGCCATTGATATCTGTCTGTGCTGGATATCTGCATCAGGCTGAAAATTAGGGCAGGGTTTGAATTCTGCCAAGCCTTTTTTGAAAATAAGGGTAAAGAAAGTGATACATTTTCAGCACTAAGGGAATCTGGGGTGTTTTGTTGTTGTTATTGTTGTATTTTTTGTTGGTTGGTTGGTTGGTTGGATTTTTTTCCAAGCTTGTGCTTAGAAAAAAATACTTCACTTTTGGCAAGGGGATGTCAGAGCGTTAGCATAACCCACCCTTATTTTCCTGAGCCCCTGTGAGCTTTGCATCTGCCCAGCAGAGACTTATCTTAGCAATAAGACTCTCTGTAGAGACCCTAGAGTCTGAGTGCATTAAGTTTACTGTGGTTGCTATAGTTGCTATAAATGCCCAGGAATTTCATGCCCAGTTCCCAGGAAGAAAGTCCACAGCCTTCTCTCATGGACAGGGCTACTTGGAGATGTTTGGTTTTTTCCTGGGACTGTTACATCTGAGCATGTTGGGGAAGGGGTGACCAGCATGGGGCAACCACAGGGGATCTTCACCATTTGTTAGAAGAAATGACTGGGCAGAACAAGTTTAGGTGCTAGTTTAATTGAGAGATGCACCCATCTAAGGGTGATGGCCAAGGCAAAGGAGTCTGTGATCTCACCCAGATCCATGGAGAAGATGAAAGGTTGAGAGGCAAAAGCCAGGATGCTCTCTGGAGGTGGCAGCTGCTGGAGTCTCAGAATATCCAAACATATACTTAAAACAGTGACCAGGTTGTTGTTTGTTTTGGTTTTTTTTTAAATTATCCATGTATTTGAAGACCCAGTTTCTCTGAAACGGTAAACCTTTAGTTAGTCTCGGTTGAAACCAGCAGAACTATTTGAAGGTTCAAAGTTAAAGATATGCTTGTTTTCCCCTGATGTACCTAGACTCTTCACATTCTTAAAATAAAGCAGAGAGCAAGTGATGGTTCACAGAACTGAAGTCCAAGAGCTTTTCTTTGGGACTGAATTTCACAAAAGATGGTAACTCCAAAGGCTGAGACGTATCTATTGGTGTTTTCCCAGACTAGGAAAAGTATGGAGGCTGAAGCTACAGGATGGTTGAAAGGAAATATGAAAGAAAAAGCAGAAATCACTGAATGCTTTCAAAATTAATGGAAACAGAGCTGAAGACCTGAAACAGCTGGAACTTTTTATTCCAGATATTGTGTTTTAAAGGAACAAGGAATGCTAGATTTTCAGATATTATTAGAAATAAACAGACTGAAAATACACAAGCAGCTTTTCTGTTGGTGGTGCTTCTGCAGGACCCACAGTGCAGAGCATGGCTCCGGAAGGAGGAAGAGGTGGCTTGTCTCTGCCACTGCCACCACCACCTTCCATGCAGTCAGCAAAACACTCCATCCCCCTGTTTGCCCATGCTGCCTAGTTGCCATTTGTGCAACAACTAGCATGTGGGCTCTCTGCAACCACTGTGTTGCAAGTAGAATAATAAGAATGATAAAGAATAAGGATACTACTTAATAAGTAATAAGTTACTATTGTATAGATCACATACCTATCTGACAGAAGAGCTGTGAAGATGGAAGGATCCTGGGATTTCTACCCAAATTCTCAACAGCCAAGCTGACTGCTTTTATATCAGACTATAGACTTCTTTTGCTATTAAATGATCCAAGATCCATGGGATAACATTGCTCCTTCTCAGCCTGGAAAGGGTGGACTGTAGATGGCAAAACTCCCACTTGTGTATTTAGTCTTTTCAGTGCTAAATACACAAAATCTTCTTTTCTATTCTCCCAGTGATTAGGCTATTGACTTGATTAAAAAAAAAAAAATAGAATTATAGCAAATGGCTTTTGTCAGCAATCATTGATGCCTTTACAATTTTGCATTCTTGTCTTCTATTTTTGTAATATTTTCAAATTTCATTTTAACTTACGATATGGCAAATTGTTCACCAGATGTGAAGGAAGCTTGAGGAATAACATTATTGTTATTGTTTTCTTTGTTATTAATCATGGCCATGAGTGAAAAAAAGAAAAGCAGGCTTCTGTTTTACTTCAGTGGAGAATTTGGAAAGACAGTGTCATGATTCATTCCAGTTAGATCAATCAACCTTTTCCTATCTTTGTTATTTAGCCTATTAGGCAGTGGGTTTGGTTCAAATAAAATATTTCAGGGACAGATTCAATCTCAGCTTTGCAGCTGTGTTTCTAAAATGTGTGAATATTTGACATGTCTCAGGTGCATATTGAAAAAGCATAATCTTTCCACTGCCTGATTACTCTGCCGTCTTCTGCAGGCTGCTGACCCACATGCACTTCCCACTCTGCAATGGCTCTTGTCCATGTAGGTAGTGGTGGGCAGGGGCCGAAGCAGTGCAGGATACAACTGACTGGACAGGAGCGCCTTCTCGCTGGCATCTTTTTAAATGAGTTGCCAAACTAGGCGACTCTGGGTATGGAAATTTTCTGACATCATTCAGTTAAGCTGATTCAAGGCTGTGAGGCCCACTATGCAGAGCATGTGTCCTTTCTGAGGGTTTATTAAATTAGCATGAGATTTAAGGAGATTTTTTAATTTTTTTTTTCATTCCTTTGCCAGATACCTACTTCGATAGTTTCAGCACTGAGCTGTGTGCTGCTGTCTCATGGCTATCCACAGGGCCCATATGCTCCATCAGAGACCTTTGATGCACATTTTCTAATTTTTATATTTTCAGAAACCAAAAAGTAATTTGTCTCTTATAAAACGCAGAAGCTTACTGAAGGCTCCGCTGCTCAGGCAAAACCAACTTCAGTTTATTCTTTTGTCCCCTTTACAACTGTTGTAGTAATTATCATTGGTTTTGGAAGGTTGACTTTTAATGCTTCATTTTCTTTTAACATAAGAAGAGATATGAATAATACAGATCTTACAGATGTCAGTGGAAATACTTCATATTCAATGCAAAACAACTCCAAGGATCATGACCACACTGAGGCAAGGAATTGCTTTAAAGTACAAAGAGGAGTTGCAGGTTTGGTCTCACATCGAGTACATACTCTGAGATCCTCAAATGAAAAATTATGCATAAGCAGCATAATATATATAGATACCTATCATCAGTCTCACTAGTTAGGTAAGTGAGACCAAAGCCGTGGCAGGCCAGATCGACCTTATCATGTAGGTGACAACAAGTGAAATTGGTGGCAACTGGCACAGGAGAAGTAATGACGTTTCTGTAATTAAGCCACCAACATCAGCTCTGCATGTGTGCAACAGAGTGGTTAGTTCTTTGCTTTTACATATGTTGGTTTTCCACCATTTCCTGGATGGTGTTTAAAACAGTGACTGTTTTTCCAGAACTGTCTTGCTCATTAAGTTATATGCATATCCCAATTACTCTTCCTAGACCTCATGACAGAAGAACATGGTATGCCTTGCTGTCCTCTAGGGATCATGTGATGCTGATTGACTGAGGGCAGGAGATACGCAGACTCACCAGCATTAAACCATGAATCAGAAAAGTGCTTAGGACAGGTGTCTGGAGACTCTTGACCATTGATTGACCCCTGGTCAGGCCCTGCTTGTGTGAGTTTTCTGTGTGATGATGGTGAACCACCTTCTCCCTGTACCAATGGCTGTTGAATGGAGGATGTCCTGGCTTGATCACAGCTTCCTGGGAAGTGAGACTTGGGAGATTTCAGATCTGGCATTTCCACCAGGTCTGACATACCTTGGTCTACATATGTGTCTCTCAGTCTAGCAGTGACTGAAGCAGTTGGTTCCTTACTTATCTACTGGAAGAGTTGCACTAATTTACATTAACATTCTCTAGGATTTATGAGGAAGGTGGGTTTCATGCCAGTGGAAGAATAAGTGAATTTGGATTCAGTTTTCTGTCAAATGTATTTTTTTTAATTATTTTTTATTAATGATGTCAATTATTTTACCTGATTCTGCAGAGACATTCCTGCTCCTTAAAGCCAAATGTCATCTTGGAGTAAGAAGCATGGAGCCAGCATAAACCCTTTACTTTCCTAATATTCAGTTAATAATTTTATGGGCATTATTATTAATAATAATTATTATATGGAACTTACTTATTTGCTTTCCTTGAAAATGTTGGAATGAAAATGGTGTCTGATTTCTTATTTCATTAAAGTCTATGTTGCACTTATAAGAATAACTATAGGAGGTATCACACTGTGTGTGATATGTCCAGTGACAACATTATACCATGATCTGTTTGTGAAAAATTATGTCGATGAATAATTACAAGTTTGGTAGTTTTACCTAGCTAAAGAGCTAAAAACTAATTTATGAACCATATTATCTCAAGGACAAATTTAGTATAAATCTTTTCCAGTAACAATATTTCCAAGTTCATTAGTCATAGAAAACTCAAAAAGAGGAAAAAGAAAGATAAAAAAAAAATGCTCTTATGTTCTATTATGTTTTCTGGGTGGTGTCTGCAATGCCCATCTTTGAGCAAAACACTGACCTGGAATTCCCAGTGACAGTTTCCTGCACAGCACAGGTTCAGACAGACATCAAAGAGGGGGCTGCAACCCTACTGCCTTAATGAACAGCCAAGAGGTTTCAGAGTTAGGACACCGCTCCGGTAAAACACCAAGCAATTTTGTTTTATGTATTGCAAGCAGCCACTACTAAAAAAGCATTTTGCTTTCTGAGCTTACCCTCAAAAATATTCAGACTGAATTTGTTTGTACAGAAAGCTTCTCAGAAATTGTAGTTTATTACACTCTCAGACTAGCCTATTAGAAGGACTGTCTGAAATCAGCTCTCTGACTTACAATATAAAGGAACAATATGTTATTTTGTAAGGACAAAATTGCTGGAGTGGGATGTGGTTTGCTTACCCTCTCAGTTCTTTCATATGATACTAGCTTGTTATTATACTTGACAGAGTGAAAGCTAAGGAATTCATCTTCAAACACAAGCCTTATTTTCTTAGAACCTATTTCAAAAAGCCTAGTAAACCTATTTGGCAAATTACTGTAATTATTTTTTCATTCCCTTGTCCATAGTGGGATGTACAAGTGTGCAGCATAATTACAAAGGGATTTGTCCGCTGCGTAACTTGAGCAAACGTCCCATCTGTATTTTCCCCTCAGATGTAGACATTTCAGCTTTAAGCCAGTTAAACAGAGGGCAAATTGTGCCTATTGCAGAGTGCATTGATTACAGAGTTTCTGAGACAGCGGGAAGTTTCACAGGTGCAATGGTCCCCATAAATTACCTGTTCCTCAGTAAAATAAGAATAAATCATTTTTTATTCTTTGCTTTGGACAAACACATCTTCTTCAGTAGAAGTGAAGGGGCATTAAATGTATCTCAAATACCAATAAGGCATTGTATAAAAGTGAACGATAGCCTTCAAAATAAGGCACACTTGAGAAGTATGTGACCAAAAATAAGTTCAGTGCCTAATGTGAACAGAGATGAAAGTGCATACCATTTTTTATGGTAACTTTAAGGATGATCGCTCAGTTTCCTCGAAATTCCTTCAGTTTGCCAGTGTCAGGACATCGCTCTCGATGAGGAAGCGGAGGCCTTGGTGAAACGGTTAAATAAACATATCGTTATTGTCCGGCTTTAGAAGAGGATATTAGATTACATACCAGGAGAGAGGACCATGCCTGTCTTCAGTGTTAAAGTACGTCTGAGTCTCCGTTTTCCTGTAGTGCTCTGTTCAGTTTTGATTACCTGCAGCCCCCAAGTTTGGTTTATTTATCTAACTGTTATTCCAATATAAACTCACTGAGATCAACTCTGCCCTCGGTCCCACAAAGGCAGCTCAGTGGGAAACGTGACTCAAGCGATCAAGGACAGAAGTGAATCCATTACCGTTCTCTGAGGTATTCGTGTGTTTATTTTTATGCTCAGATTTTTAAAAGTCCTTTCAAATAGGATCAGCAGCTTTTATAATGGGAAAGCCAATTATAACGCAGGTGATTGAAACTTTAATAAGTTTTCACAAGAGCAGTGTCAGCTCTAATGATTTTTATGTGGTGACAATCTTAACAGAACAGATTCTGTATTAGGTATATGTGTGTATATGCATATAGAAGCATGTAAGTTTAACAAAACAGTGCCATACTAAACAAGAATAGTATCAGTTATTCATGATCAAGATAGTGCTAACAAGATATTTTTGTGTTGGCACGTAGAAAAAAAAATGGCCATTATCTTGGCTTAATAACCTTCTGTCCATACACCACTTCTTCGTGGTCAGCCCAGGATGCCCCAAACCTGACTTGGTAGCACTAAAGAAATCTCCATGGGGGCTGCTGCAAGGCTGGGCAATACCATGGGAGCTGCTGCAGGGCTGGGCTGCTGCAAGGCTGGGGTTGGTGCCCCCACGTGTGCTGCCAGGAGATCCTGGCAGCAGAGGAGTCAAACTGGGTGTGAAGAGAACAGGAAAGAGAATCCATGGGAGAAGGTGGATGTAGGCAGCAAAGAGCAACTCTGGGGTCAGTGTGAATTTAGTGTGGTGACCAGAGGGAGGACTGGGGCAGAAGAGGGAAAGAAAGGCAAGAGGATGAATTTTCTAGCTTTGTCAGGACTGGGTGATTGATTACTGGAAGAAAAATAAAGGAAAGGCAGAAATGGAGTGAGAAGATAATGTGACCCAGGAAAAAAAAAGGAGAAAGAAGAGATGATGGGCAAGAAACAGAGGTGATCGAAGGAATAGAGAGGGAAGGCAAGGGGATGGGAAAGCATGAGAAGAGAAAAGGGAGGTAGGATGAAGATGGTGGTTAGAAGGAGGGAATCAAATGACGAGCAGAAATAACATATATGCCTATTGTGGAAGGGCCTCAAATAAACACAGCAACAATGTCAATGTGAGATTAAAAGCAAAAATTAAAAAAAGTATTCTTCAGTATTTAATTCCATGATTGGCTTTAGCTATCAAATGACAGAAAACAGCTGCATTTCATAAAGTAACAACTGGGCTACAGTTGTAACCCAATCCTTGCATTTGACACTTAGAAAAAAAATATTTTCCCTGCACATGTTATCCAGTTATATGACTAGTACCACACTGATGAAATCAGTGAAGCTGTAAACTAAGTTGTTAATAGCTTCTTTTGTCTTCATGTTTTTCCCTTGTATCTTTTATCAAAGAAAGAAAGGACAGGTTTTAAAAAGATGGGCATTTTCGTTGATTTAACCTAGTTTGTTTGTCTCCCCAACACACAGATGCATGCATCCTTGAAAAATAAAACCCTTACAAAAAAGATCAGCTAAGAAATTAAAAGAAGCAGTAGGGGAAAACATATATTAATCAAAAGCTAAATGGTTAAACTATTTTTTCAAGAGCTTAAAACTTATGAGCTTGTGTACAAGAATGTGAAATCTGAAAATACTTTAGCAGTCAGCAAAGTTCTTTAGATATGCTCATCCACTCCTACTGTCGCTTGCCCAGTGAACTAAAGCTAATATTATCTCACTGAAACAGCAGTATTTCTTATGTATAATCCCAAAGATAATGTCCTTGCTGAGGAAGATATGTGAATAAATGAGCTGTTCTTTTTTTTTTCAGAACAGCTACTGCAGGACAGTCTATGACATCATATGCATTTCTGGTGGTGCTTTTGAACTCCGCTCATTTTGCAAACATTCTATGAAGGAGCTCAGAGAACTGCAGGGGGTTTTGGAGCAGGGTGATGCTGCCTACAGACATTTCACAGGGTGCAGGACAGAACCGAAAGGACAAAATATGTCCCGTGACAACACATCTACCTTGCTGCCTTGTAAATCTCTGGAGTTTGTTCTTAAACACATCATGAGCTAAATTATGTCTTTTCAAAATGGAACGTATTTAAGTTATTGTGGTCTTATCTGAAAAAATCCAGACAGTAAATTGAATGGATATCGGGTTATCTTTCTTCTGGTCAAAAGATTCACCAGCTCCGAACCAGAAACTTCAAGAATACTAAGTATTTCCCACCTGATATTAAGGCCACTTAGCCGGCAGACAGCAGAAGGTCCATTTCTAGTTTTTATACCCTCTCCATTTTTTTTTCCTTTTAAGTAGAAACCTACGAGGATTTATATTGGTGTGAATTAAAATGGATCAGTTCAACCACACCACACACTTGCGCAGAATTAAAATGGCCAAGATCTGTTCATAAAGTTCATTCACGCTATTTAAGCTGCACAGCAGATACCACTTCCACGGGTCACCCCCTGCCTTCAGTTGTCCAGAGCAGTTAAAATATTGCACTGTACCTCTTTTCCAGCATGCAAGCCCAGATTCTTTCCTAATTCCCTATGGCAAGGAGCCCCAACCCCGAAAGCAGTGAAAGCTTAAATTGGTGTGCCATTTTGTATGCACAATAAATGAATCCATTGGAAAGCAGGAGTCATTAATTCTGATGTTCATGGAATCACATGTTTACCTGTGAAAACTTTTTTAATCTGACATCTTTAAATTACTTCAGCTTCTACTTTGTCCCAAATGAAATCAGGTTTTATGAAAAATTCTGCAGGTGATTAATTGGTTTCAAAGCCTTCCGAATACACTCAGCATTTCCACTGATATTAGTCTTCTTTTCACAGGAGAGAAATGAGGTTACTGGAAAGCATATTACACCAGCCTACTTCTTCTGGATTAAACGTGCTTAAAATAAATGTCATTCCTTTTCCCAGTCTACAATTTATCATTTCAGAGTGAGAAAACTTATTATCTCCATTTTATCATTGCGTTGTGTAACACTTTTCCATGTCATTGTACAAAAAATTATCTGACATATTAAAACTGGAAATATACTGCTCAGAGACCAAACTCTGTTACATGCACACTGCAATTATGTGCAACTTTATTAGGCATTTCACCAGCAGTATCTAAAGGACTTGGAGCCTCATAAAATAAAGGATTTAGATGCCTAAGGAGACATCTATCTCCTCTTGTGGGATTTGGCAAACTAGGTTCAAATCTGCAATCCAACCTGTCGTCCTCAGCTACTACTCCTCCCTATATTCACTAGACTCCAAAGGCACCAAAGGATTTGACCTTGCAGCTCTTTAATTGCTTAGAGCTGCTGTTCTGGGCATTACAGGCGCTGACCTATTTCCGACAGGGCTGAATGGCTTTGCCTGTAGCTCATACCTACCAAAATTATTTCATTCCAGAAACTGCAAGTGAAGCTCTTCTCATGTAACCTTAGACACCTACCACACAGAAGGACTGAGCAGTTAAACTAGCCTACCTCTGCAGCTAATGTGGAGAAGAAGGCTCTTTCAGAGAGACATCACTCTGTTCTACTTTAGTTGTCTGCATTAGGATGTGAGATGTTGCAATTCATGGTACAGGATGTTTAAGAAGACTGGTTCACATTTAGGTATCTGCACTGTAACCCTCACATGGGTGTTCCCCCCACTTCACATGGCACAGTGGGATATTGCAATAGGAATATTTCTGTGGAAGCTAGGAACAAGTTGTAAGTGGTACAGGGCTCTGCAGTAAAGATATGTCAGTTCAGCAGAATTACCTTGGCTACTTGACTACACAGATGCAATCGCACTGATGCCCGTCCCGGTAGTACCTCAAGCCTTTATGTGTCCTGCAGTGAATTATGTGTATATATATACATATATATATAGCATATTAATATTTTTTATTAAGCACTAGGTAAGTCCCCTACTAGGCTTGGAACAGCAGAAAATCTTAAAAAGTTTCCAGCACACCAAAAGGATAAATCACCTCATGAAATACATTTCCTAATGCTTTTGACACAAATTTGGTCTCGGCCTCTCTTTCTATTGTCATTCATATGCTAAGGGGGCAAGGAGAGCCCAAGAACCCAGGCCACCTTTCTCATTCTCAGAAGGGATCCATGGGGGAACCTGCCAGCTGGGGCCTCCTATCCTTCTTGGGCTGCAAAGACTGCAAAAGTCATAGTCCAGAAGAGGTGCAAGGAGGAGCCTGACTCTGCAGCTTGGCACCTTCCCAGATCATGAGTCCTGGGCACTGGCCAGCAACACATGCAGCACGTGGATGGAGCTTGGGTCCCAAAACTTGGACTGGAACTGAAGATATTGAGAACAACAAGGAGCTTCAGTGGACCATAAAAAAAATGTCCCTCCAACATTAGGAAACCTAGCATACTCACTTAGCTGCCCTGCCATGAGTAAGCCAGTGCAACGTGGCAAAGGACACAAATACTGCATTTAACACTATTCAGAAAGGATGGAACCAGAGAATCCTACTCTGTTCAAAGATCTTTTATGCCCTTTTGTCTTTTGTAGCACCAAATATGAAGACTGGCTCAACAATTTATATTCCTGTGTACTCAGTTATAACAAAAGGAGTATGTTCTGGTCTCACAGAAAGATATTACAGAAAAACTCATTAGAAAACTGCTCTTTTACAGATTTGGCATTAAAATATACATCTAATCTTAGGTTTCTAGCCAGTATGTAGTTTATTTTAATACAGTTGTAGCTAAATTTAATGCCCCAATAGATAGTGAATGCTGAGTGCCAGGAAAAAAAAAAAAAGAAAAAAAAAGAAAAACAAAGCAAGAATGCTATTACACAATTGCTCATTTTCAGGTGAAGGCAACATGTTTTTGTTTAAGACAATGTAGCAACATACATCTGATGTTAATTAGCTCACCAGAGGTGACTTGAGGAGAACTTAGGGCTAAATCCAAATACATTGTAGGTGGACAGACCTCCCAGGAAATCAGTGGATATCTTCCTGCTCATCACAGATGATCTGACCCAGGAAGCCACGCGCCGTTTTACTCTGTGATGCTGCTTTATGAGTTTGTTCTGCTTCTTTGGAAAGAGGTGCCATAGCTTGGCTGTGGAGTGAGTGAGAAAGCAGGTGCGAAGTTCAATGTATATGGAAACTTCCACAGACTTGTCATTACTTGACCAGGTGTAAGGGTCTTCAGGTCTACTTTTCTAGCCTCTTTCTCCTCGATATGTTGCAGTTAATAACAGACAAGAAACGACTCAGCTGTAAGTTTCAGCAGGTTTTATATATTGCTAAGCATTTTTTGTTAATTTTCCATAATATTTTCACACCATAAAAGGATTTTCTTTTTCATTGTAACACATTATTGCACACTGCCCGCTCATAATTACCCAATATTTCCCCACTCTATAGAATTCTCTTGATTGTTAATATTAAAAGGCTTATTAAGATCCTCCCTATCAGATTATGGTCTGCACATATACTTGAAGGGTTGGCAAACTTGGCATAGGATAAATGTCACTTTGAAAATATGTTACAGGCAGAGTAAAGTGGAGGTTAAAAAAATAGAGATTAGAGTGTTGAGTAAATGTCATGACTGCCAGAATCAATTGAAAATGAGCATTCTTGCTGGCCTTAGCTGGAATGAAAAGAGACTTCTCCTCCCCCAAGCACAGTCCCAGAGGAGTACAATCAGGATGGTACTAATGAGCAGAAAACTCACAAGGTAGGGGTGATGTTTCCTTCAGAAACACTATATGCATTGGTGCCCTGAGCCCCCTAAGGACCTAAAATCTGTTATTGTTCCTCCTGGGAGGTCCGTTTACACTTAACACACATCTGGCTTAATTAGGTTGACAGCTGCTGCAGGTACTATTGGACAAGGTCCAGGCATCAGAGTGCATTAGCATTTGTTTAATGGTTTAACCTTTCATAATCTGATCTCCACTGTGTAAATGAACCAGAGAGATATCTTTTATTACTTGTTAATGTGTGTTATGTGTGTATGCATATACGCACACTCACATAAACATGCAAGCAATCCACATCAAATGTGTTCCGCTGTGCACGGAAAATCAAAATTTTTTCCAACTGTAAACTTTTGATTAAATAAATCCAGCTCCAAATTAAGCAAAAATTAACAAGATTAACAGTGAAGACAGCAGCAATCACACTATATATAAAGACAGAAGAAAATTTAATTACTTTCATATACAGAAAGCAACTGCCACATACCAACAACCAGATTTTGTATAACTGTGGTTTTCATGTTTTAATTAAAAAGAAACAAACCAGGACACAAAGAAAAAGGGGTTATAGATTTTGCTGCCTACATAAATGAAGCCAACATAGAAGGTGGTCCAGCACAAACTCATGTTTGGCAATAAAGCTCACATTCTTCATATTTTTAAAATAGATTCTATGAACAAAATGAGCCTGATTCTTCCCTCAGCTAAAATTCAGAGTAATGAATTCAAAGTCACTGGAAAGATTCCGCTTTTACACTTGTGTACCATAGGGAAGAATATGGCTCAAATGATTAGGCATGTGCTTTGTTTCCTCAAGAGAACCTTTTCCCTGTATCCATTGAAAGCATTTTTTTTCACTTTTAAATATTCTTTTATGTCTAATTGGCTTCTTTCCACAGTAACTCCCTGTAAAAATAGCCTTTGGCAAGGCAGCCAACTTCAGCACAAGCCCAAACCTTATTGTATCATTGAAAGCAAAACCAAATCCAAAGGCACCTTTCCAACTCCAATCAGCTTGCTTTATACACTAATGTGGTCTTTTACCTGACAAATTATTGTCCATTTTTCTAGTGACTCCCAGACTGCAATACTCCACGTTTGGAGACTTTAAATATCAAAACAAAGAAAATCTTTGTATTGTAAAGAATCCCATTTAAATATGAATAAACCAAGTTCTTCGGGATATTCTGTTTCAGAATACACACTTGCCATGGCTTTAGAATGTGTCAGATCTCCGTGGCTTGGTCCAGAGAGAGGAGAGCAGCCTTCTGCACTTGCCATGTAATGAGCTATTTCTTTGGCTGAGGTACTGCACTTTCGTTCGAGTTCTGCTACAGAACCTGTCCCAGGGCTAGGCCCTCATTTTAAGACATGTTTGGACTTTTTTTCCCCTGTGGTACATTTTGACATTTGATACCAGCCTAGCAGAGTAGTGAGTGCATGTGGAAACATAAATAGAAATAGTCCATATATTGAAGGTTTTTGGCTTCCCTGTTTCAGTGCAAGAGCATAGAGACCACATCCTCCAGTCTCATGCATAGCAGGCTTTCACACTCTATTTCCCTTCTAAACGGGAATTTTCTTCTTTAAGTGAGTAAACGTCTTTATGAGCAGGGTAAACAAAGCTTTAATGAGGTTATTGACTGGATCAGGGTCTCAGGCCCAGTAGGCAGCTGCTGTCCAAGCATCTTTGGTGCTTATTTGGCTTGTTATTTCACATGTAAACTTTTTTAATCCTTCTCTAAATCATGCAATAGAGTTTGGTACACAGACTCCTGTGCTAGCAGAGTAATGGCTATGCTGGAAAATCCACCCTCGGGCACACAGGCCCATGAGGACTTAATATAAGATGTATCATGACGTACCTTTGTTGGGTTCCAGCAAGTGTCACATACTTACATTACTGGGGGTGAGGGAGAGGTGGGGCGGGGAAGAGCAACTAATGTAGCATGAGGGAACAAAGAGAGAGACCTAAGGAACACATCGGGGCCTTAAATCTTTTGGGAAAAATTAAAAGATGAAAAAAAATAATGTAGTAGCCTTTTATTTCCTGAATCACACAGGTCTTGCCAAAGCACATGCTTGGAAAAAACAGGCACAGGATTTTCCCTGGTCACACTCACACAAAGTCCTCTGCTGGAAGAGATGCAGTTCTGCTGCATAACATAGTTTCCTATATAACACAATGTTCTTTGTGCAGGCATACTTGAAAGAAGTTTTAGGGGATCTTTTTGTCTCCTGTACTTAAACAATGCCCAGTTTCACGTGAAATATAATACCTTTAGGACTGATTGCAGCCTCCTGCTGAACCTGTCTGCTAGTGTGACAGCTTAAAATTAACTTTCCACAGATAAAAGTAAAAAGCTGTTGCTAAATGTTAATGAAAAACAAAGGAAAATGGAGCTGGATGGCACATTTTGATAACATTTGGCCTCCATTGCTCTGCGTTCAGGAGGAGTTCTGCGGGAAATTGATTTGGGACATTTTAAATGCTTAAAATTAGCTACATGCTTAAACACTTTGCTGAATTGCTGCCTCACCCCAGAGAGAAAACAGCTCACTGTAATCTCATTGGTATTAGATTTCCATTCCCAGCCTCCTTGAAAAATCAATGTGTGGCATGAAAATCAATACCTACTCAAAATGTGACAAAAAATGCTTTAATTTTCGAAGAAATGTTGCTTCTAAGAAAATAAAATCCAACTACACCATGAGGCAACCAAAGTGTGATCCTACAATACACCTCTATGTCTGATTGTTTTCCTTGGTTATGGTGTGTGCTTCTAGTGCTCCTGGATGATTTTTGGAAGGGGTTTCTGTAGGAGTTCTGTGCCTTTTATCTCCTAATATGTGCTGTTGTGTGCATTTACTACAATTAATAACAGCAACAACAACAGGTTTTGGATTATTCTTAAAGAAGGAATGAATCAACCATTGCATATGCTTTGCAAGTGGAGCAAAGGAGGTACAGGGAAATGAAAGTAGTGTGACTAAGAACTATGGCTGGTAGACAAAGGAGGGAGACAGAAGTAGGTCTCCTGAGACCAGGTCTAGTGTTTGAAGTCCACTATCTTCTATTGGAAATCCTGGAAATCACTACGAGGTGTCATTAACTCCAGTTAGTTATATATTTTACAAAGGAAATGCACTGCCTTGAGATAAAGTCTATGTCTCTGCCATCACACCAATACCTTGATTTTGTGTGCTAAGTGTTTTCTTTCTTCTGATCAAGGCCAGTCACTCTGGAGAGTACACAGTGACTGGGGACACCACGTGGGGCTGAATGATTTCAGCAGCTGTGGAGTTCATGTACCTGTGGGAAAGCACAGAAATCCACAGAGGGTACTCTTCCACTTTATGGTAATGATTGCAAAGTTGTTCCAAGTGTCCCTCCAAAATACATCTCATCTGCGACCATGAAAGTTGAAGCAAGTGTATGTATAACTCAAAGAAATTTTAGTCATAAAATTGAAGCTTTTTTCTTTTTTTCAAGTCATGACTTTTGCCTGTGGCCTGGCAGAGTCAGGAGAGAGAGTCTAGATTCACACAGAAAACTCAAGAAACAGACAAAAGACTGGATGTGTGGTGCAATGCAGAGAGAAAAATTGAAAATGATCCCAGAGTATAAAGACCTGCAAAACAAAAAGAATTATGGCATTTTGAGAAGTACCTTCTGGAGAGGAAGGATGTATTTAAGGGACACAACCTTACAGTTCTTGTAAACACTTTTCTAATAAGACATTTTTCTCTGTTAATGTTGCTAGTTGGCTGCTTCAGTGACCAAGAGCAAGAGTCCTGGACAGTTGGTGTAAAGCAGATTAGAGACCCTCCTCATTTTTTAAATGGAAACCAGATGGCAGGTTTGAAAATCTCAGTCATGGACTGGCTTTCTCCCCAAATATTTTAAATATTACATTTAATATCTCCAAGGGAAAGTTAATAATGAAGATGGTGCGCTGTATTGACAAAAAATGACATTAAGTATTTCCTGTTGCTAAAATCACTTTGAATAATACTGAAAAAGCATTTCCAGTATAGCAAGATGTGGTATTACGAAATCAAATAGTTTTGCATAAAATCAGCATATGAATGTAAGTTTGATTCAGTTGCAACAGTTCGCCACCTGCCTGATGGCCTCATGGGTAAAGGTGTTGCAGAGGAGGAAGTGCTGTTACAACCCGCCCAGCTAATGCTCTGTGTCTGTGCCAACCCTCCTCAGTTGTGTCTGTTGCCAGTCTCTGGATGAAGCAAAATTACTGAAAAAATAATTTAAATCATAGTATACCAGGCTGGAAGGGACCTCAAGGATCATCTGCTCCAAACTTTCTCGTCGAAAGCATGGTCTAGACAAGATGGCCCAGCACCCTGCCCGGCTGAATCTAAAAAGTGTCCAATCTTGGGGAATCCACCACTTCTCTGGGGAGATTATTCCAATGGCTGATTGTTCTCATTGTGAAAAAAATTTCTCTTTCCTCTTTTCCTCTTAAAACCCCATAGCACTTAAGTAAAAGAAAAACAAGTAAGTGCTTTTCCCTGAGAATTATTTTAGGCTTTCGACTAAAATACACCATTACTGAACTGAACTGTTTTCACTTTATCGAGATCAACTACTAAGCTTTAGACAAGTGATAAATTAGATGTGTTTTCATGCTGCCTCAGCCCACCACAGTAACATGAGATCTCAGCTGGCTCTTCCCACAACGCCCACTTCAATTTCTAAACTATGAACTAAGGCAAGGAGTCCTCAAAAGACTGTCTTTCCCCATCAATCTATAGGTCTGTGTGGTCAAGGTGAGCATGTAAATGTGATAAGATTTTTAACAGCAGGAGGAATGGTAGAGAGCTGAAATGCCTGCTGGTGTTTCCCATTTTCAGCTTTGATGAAAAGTCTTCATGGAGAGAACTTCTTATCACATGAAGGCAAACTTGTCTTATAGATGTCTCTGATTCAGCATCCTGTAAGATTAGGAGGCCTTCTGAGGCAGTCCTGTGCTACCTCTGCCTACCTCCAGCATCTGGCACAAGGGAGAAAACAAGGATTGTGGAGGGAAGTGATTTTTTAATATTGGGGTTATCACCACCACTTTAGTTAAATGAAGAGATTGGAGGGAACTATTTATTTTTATTTGTTCCTGAGATATGATGGCTTGTGCATGCTTTCTCTGCTTAGAGAGGGTAATGGCAACATCTCTAGCTCTGGAACTCTGGCCATTACTGTGGCTCAGATGTTTCATTACTGAGATTGGTACTTCAAGTAAAAATTAGTATTTACAGCCAGAAAAAAATAGGAGATGTTCTTCTGTCCATAATGAAATACGATCGTTGTCAATTATGAACTTGGGAATTCAATTACCCCCAGTTTAAAGGTGAAGCTTAGGAAAACAACATAGTTGGATCTCAAAATTAAAAAACAAAAGCAAACCAACCAAAAAAACCAATCAACCAACAACAAACAAACTAACAACAAGCAAGAACCAACAAAATCTCTGCAAAACACTGTAAGTATCTGCAAAGTTATGTGTTCAGCTGACCCTTGATTTTTGTTTTGTTTTGGTCTGTCTTTCTGCAGTGGAGGAGAGCACAGTATAGAATCATAGAATCATAGAATGGTTAGAGTTGGAAGCGACCTTCAAGATCATCAAGTTCTGACCTCCCTGCCATGGGCAGGGACACCTCCCACTAGAGCAGGTTGCTCAAAGCCCCATCCAGCCTGGCTTTAAACACTTCCAGGGATGGGGCATCCACAGCTTCTCTGGGCAACCTGTTCCAAAGTCTCACCACCCTCACAGGAAAGAATTTCTTCCTGCTATCTAAGTCTCATGATCGCTTCATTGCACTGGAAAGCTATGGCTTTTGTATGTGGAATCATGCCCAGAGCCTAAACCTGTGTAGCTTGTTCAGCAAAGACGGGACTGCAGATATAACCAGCAGTGTGCACTGGCAGCCCAGAAAGCCAGTCATAGCCTGGACTGCATCAAAAGAAGTGTGACCAACAGGTNAAAAATTGTGGATGCCCCATCCCTGGAAGTGTTCAAGGCCAGGTTGGATGGGGCTTTGAGCAATCCGGTCTACTGGGAGGTGTCCCTGCCCATGGCATGGGGGTTGGAACTGGATGATCTTTGAGGTCCTTTCTAACTCTAATCATACCATGATTCTGTGATACGGTGGCAGCTACAGAGCCTTTGATTCACCCAGGCCTGCTGTGACACAGGCCATGAGGGTATGGTGAAAAAACAACAGTCAACTTTCTTATTTTACTGTTTCCTCTCTCATCTTAAAATATATGTAAACATTCATTCATGTCTCTCTGCATTGTTGGACAGGAATATTTAAGAGGTATGTAGGCTTTTTTATCATCCTCCAAGGTTTCCAGTGAATAATTTGAATACAAACATCTGGTTTGTTTGGACTAGTCTTTTTCTACTGATAGCAGTTCTCCAGTTAACTTAACAAAGCCAACAATTACATGAAGCAAACACTATGCAACCATCATTTAAGTAAAATTACTTAAAGCCCCATGCTCCCTTCACCATTGCCTATTATTAGAGGAAGTCCATAGCTTCAAGTCTGTTGAATTTGGGCCACCATTTTTAGGACCAGTTGATCCCACCAATTCCTCAAAGAGAAGTCAACCAAATGCAAAAGATGGAACAATAGATATGAACTCTTGCTCTTCACTGGATGGTGTTTTCCTTCCTCTTTTATTTTACCAGTGTTACGTGTTTTCTCACCTACCATGGAGGTATGTTTATATAAAATCTGTTTATATGCAGTTATTTAACACATTGGCCTTTGTGCCACTAAAACTAATGCATTTAAATGTTATATATGCGACTATGTGTGCAGTGCGCAAAAGCCTACTCATCACTACTCATTTCTTTACACTTAAATTAGGCCTAAGGGATTCTGAGTGCAATTATGGCATTGACTGGATTTGTACAATTGGTTAAAAATACAACGATATTTCATCAGCTATTCCTGAGGCTTTTGCATTATGGACGCAGTGACACAGCCTATGGAAGTACGAGCAGGATGTGAGAAACTGGTTTGTTTATATCTAATTATAAAAGTAACAGAAAGCATTAAATATTGAAAACTCGAAATAATCCATGGCAGCCATAAAATCAATTGACAAAAATCTATACAAACTTGAAAGGCGAGTGAAGAAGATGATGGAGAAAATAGGAAAATGTACCTATTGCAATAGATCAGACCTCAAAACATGCAAAGAAGTTTTGGATGTGACATGAAAAGATTGAAGCCCACCTGTCATGCAACAGTTGCCTTTTGTTACTAAGTATATATATAAACAGGAACAGAAAGTATGTGCATATTTAAGGTGATGCTAAGTGTTTCATGGACAAAACAGAAAGCTCAAAATATAAAACTAATATTAATACTTATAAGTATAAAATAAATACTTCACTGAGAAATCTACTACAGTTATGATTATTAATGTTTCTGAAAAGGTATTATTTTTTGCTACTATGCTTTGTACATAAAATACATTGTGTGCAGTCTGCCAACATCTATCTGCTTGTAAAAGCATGTGCTTTTAAAGTACAGATCAAAACCACTGTACTGCAAATAAAACTGGAGTAGGACAGATTAGATGGCTCAGCAATAGTGTGTATGTTCTACTTATAAAAGCAAAAACAGTAGATGCAATGGTCTTTAATTGACAAATAAAATGAATTTAATACCTTTTGAGATTCTATTATGAAAGTATTTTCTCATCTAAACAAAGAACATGCTGTCCGAAACCTGATAGGTTTAGAAAAGAAAAGAATCTAGGTATTTTGGTGAGGAAGGGTTTCTCTAGGTTAAATTAGTCATAACTTGTTCTTGGAAAAACATACAAAGAAAGGATAAGTCAAATTCTTCTGTAATATGCATGTAGACAAGAACTGCATTTGAAGATTAATTATCTCATTATTTGCTAATATGCTGTAATTAACTGAGCTATAGCACTGAAATTACTAAATGTGGGATTACTATTCCAGATTTGAATTAGCTTGTATCTCAGAAATGTTCTTCACTACACCTCAGCTTTAGGACATAAGCCTAATTAAATTACCACTTTATTTGCTGCAGCTGCTTCATAAATTTGCACTTCAAAATAGTTCCATCATTCACCATGTCATTTCCTGTGTTTTGTAATTATTGGCTGGTAAAAAATTAAACTCAAGGAGTTTAACAATAGCACAGTAGCTTTTCCTTACACTCAAATTAGGCCTAAGGGATTCTGAGTGCAATTATGGTGTTGACTGGATTAGTACAATTGGTTAAAAATGCAAGGATATTTCATCAGCTATTCCTCAGGCTCGTGGATTATGCCCAAGAAAATGAAGATTTAATTTCATCTAAGTTATTTCCAGCATTTCTAAAAAAAATATACTCTGAAAGAAGCTCACAGTAGTTATCCAGGACTGAGAAGACAGAACATACTGAATGGAACAATGTCAGTGGGATTTTCACCATTACCTTCAAAGAATCCAGGCTTTCAGCTTAATCTATACTTCTTCTAATGTAAAAACACATTACATTAGGTTTTGAGGGAGTTCATGTTTACTTTGCAGATGCTTTAACAGAATTTGTGGTTTTTTAATTATATCCCTGTTTCCAGTATTTTACTATCACTTGTGCAACCTCCAGAAGAAAAGGAAAAAAACATAGAACTCCCTGTTAAAGCTGGATATGAGAGAATAGACATTACCAATTCCAAACCTACTTGAACTTTTGCCTTTTGTAGAGGTTGCATCTTAAAGGGACATATTACTGTGGCAGTTTGCCACAGATCACTGCTCCTGTAGTACAGTCAGGTACAGGCAGCCATGCTTGTCTGGTATTTTAATACCTGACTGCTTCAAGTCAGATGTCATTCCAGAGCTATTACCATTACTCAGAAAAAACTGGAATGATAGCTGTAGGCAGTCTACCATACCATTTTCAGGAGAGATATTGGTTTCTGGGTAGTCCTGAAATGTGCAAAGCCATGTTATAGTATTTCTTCTAGACATGATTTCAATTACAGGGCCTGGTTATCAGTCCCCATTGGCATTCTTTGTAATCATCTGCTGTATGCAAAGATGCAATATCATTAAAATGACATTATTATTCATGAATACATTTGGAAAATCTCATTCATCATACATCCTTTAGAAAAACTAAAATAACAAATATAAGCAAGGTCATTCATCTTTCTGGGATGTTGCAAATTGGAAGCATCGTGTCTAACCATGGTGCTTTGCTTATGAAAACACTTACTCTCATTCTTGTATTTTGTGGATTTTAGGCCTATCAAATGCAGTGGACAGAATGTTGCCTCAAACTACCAAAATAAATTGTGGATCCTCTTTGCCGTTCTCCTGAGGCAACAAACATCCCATCAAATTTGCAGGTGGGGAGCCCTCTTCCCACAGGAAAATGATTCAGGATGTTTCTACAGAGGCATTTCTACCTTATAAGCTCTATAACTCTCTGGTATCATCCAAAGGTCACTTGAATGGAGCAGAATATATACATTTGTAACAAGTAGGACTGTGGTACTAAGGCACAGTTCACAGCTATGAATTACAAGGCAAATCTTCCTAAAATATAGGAAAATATTCCTGCAGAAAAGGAAAAAATACAAACATTTGGAGTTGTAAGAGACCTCAATTGAAACCTATGGGTAATATAGGCAAGGAGAGTGGACCCTTCTAAAGAAATTTGACTTTTTAAAGGAAGAATATTAGACAAAATAATTGCCAAACTTAAATCTTCAGCTGAGTCATCGGTGGTTATCAGTCAGCATAAGTCCATCCGTTTTAGTGCCACTATTCTGAAAAACACCAGTGTTTGGATAGCAGTCTATTAGAGAAAGATAAATTTTTAACTTTACCACCACTTCTTTTCCCTCCTACTAAAAAAAAATAATCCTATTAACAAGAGCTTTATTCTATAGTGTTCTATGATTGCATACTGTCCGTGGACAGTCAATTGG
Source organism: Pedionomus torquatus (assembly GCA_013398155.1). Lineage (NCBI taxonomy): Eukaryota > Metazoa > Chordata > Aves > Charadriiformes > Pedionomidae > Pedionomus > Pedionomus torquatus. Next base: position 51,950 of record VZRU01002540.1, read on the forward strand.
TCTCAGTGATATGATCACCAAATCTGTTATATTCAGTGTCCAGAAATTACAACTGCTGCAAGTTAATTAATTCCTATACCTCTAGAATGGATGTTGCTCTGTTAATAGTGTATTCAATAAAAGAGGTGATGAAAGAGAAGATGAAGTATGCTGGAAAAGTGAAAAATGCAATGACAATACTTATAAAAGGTACGTAATATGGTGAATGCAATTTGCTCAATACACTTAACATTCTCTATAAAAAATCTCATCCTGTTCTCACCATGGAAGCAGGCTATGCTGTATGTGATATCTATAGAGTCCTTCAGCAGTTTAATGTGACCAAAGTAAATGACTTCCCCTGCATCTATTTAAAATATGCCCCAACAATATCATTTCTGGGTGGACAGCTTGTATTAAGGCAAAGACATAGAGGAGACATACTGACAAATATTAGGCTTGCATATATAAGCACATTCCATAATGTTCAGCATGTAAAGCTTTTTAATTTTGCCTCCCATATTCAAAATTACATGGGAAGACATCCAACTCCTAATTTATTATTCTTCTTAATTATGTTCTACATGTGCAATGTGGTAGTTAGTGGTTAGTGCTGGAAGGGTATTTATGCCTAAAAAGCTCCTTTAGAATTGAAGCAAATTTCTTGGCTAGTGTCTTTACTATCCCAAAAATAAGAGAAGTGGAAGGGGGAATATACAATGGATATGTTGCGTTATATGTTTTTATGTTTTTCTGTGTGTTAAGTATTTTTAATACTTATTATGTGTCAGCTCTCTAAGATGATGAACAGGAAAATTGATGTGTCTTCCACATCTCAAAGCATGCTGAATCAGCCCATTAAATCTCATGTTGCCTTTTATCCATTACTACCTCTGACGAACCACGTGCTGGTGAAAATCAAAACATAAATGTGTGTAAGAAAGGTGAAAACTTGTTAGATGCTGAAACAACAGTAGAAAAAAATATTCAGAAATGCTCATCAGCCTGCAGTGGCTGACATTGCTGCCTGGACTGTACAGTACACAGACACGGCCGCTTCCTGCTGTCCATGGCATCCCTGCCTGTGTCTGAGGGATGGGAAGAGGTAAAAGCCCTTTTACCTTCTCCCAGGCGAATCCAGACCCACCAGGCCTGTAATTGGGACCAGCGTAAGGACTTGTGCTCCTGCCAGTCCCATGTTGCCATATGTCCCCCTTCCCGAGCTGTCCCGTGTTGCCATCTGTCCCCACGCCAGCCTGGCCACTCGGGGCCATCTGCTTCTGCCCAACCCATCCCGTGGGGCCAGCTGTCTCGCCCCTCTCCAGCCTCTCCAGGCTGGTGCAGCCACACACCTTTTTCTGGAGGTACAGAAATTCCTATCAGCCATGCTAAAAAGGGCAGCAAACAGGCTAGAAAAATAAATCCATTGTCTGCATTTCTTAGCCAGTGTCTAGTTCAGCTTTTGGCATGAAACTGTTTTTGCAAGTCCTAAAAATTTTGGTGTTGACATTTTATTGAAACTGAGCTCACATGGCAGAATAGGAACTGGGAGATGGTGGAAACTGTTTTTTGCAATGTGCCCATTACTCTGGTGCCATGTAGGAGTTTATATGGGAACACGAGGAGATTGCAAATATGTTCCTGTACCTTTGTAAAAGCCTGGCTTTGAGTCATCAGAGGTATTAAGCTCATCTCAAATGTAGCACAGTTAGAGTGGTGGCACACAAGGAAATAATCCCATCTATTGCCCAGCTTTTGAAAAGTCTGAGTCTACAAAGCTATATTTAACCAAATGAGTGGAAAAAATGGAAACACATTTAAATTCCTATGTAAAAGCCATTCCCTTGGTCACTGTGGGCACTTAGTTGTATCTAGATGAGGGATGTGGGAAGAATTTTCCACTTTCCAGTAACATATTCTTACATCCCAGCTCCCTACTGGGACAAAACACAGGCATGCACCAGCTGTCCCTCCTTTTTCCCTCCCACCTTCCCACAATCTGGTTTTCACAGAAAAGAAAACTGGAGGTGTGGGCTGGACAGGAGCCATCATTTTTCCTAGCAGGTAAGTCTAGACATAGCTTATAATACCCTTCATACCAGATCTCTTCCCTCATTTCCAATCTGTAGCATATTTTTACTTATATTGAAGTATTTTTAAGTGTTCCAGTTTGATTGATGCCATGGAGAAATCAGTGTCATTATTGCTGCAAAATATTTAGGGAGGGATTGTTTCAACATTCTGGCTGTTTATCCAATAAAATATTTTCCCTGAAACAGTGGAGGTTAAAATATGAGATTTTAAATCCCATATGCATTGACGTGGATGCTATAACTTCTGCTGATTTCAGTAGGGCCAGAAAGCCACCCTGTGGTGAATATTCTGCTCAATATATCTCCCTGCATACCTAATTCATTTAGGTACTTCTAAAATTAACAGCCATATCCCAGTACTAATGATGGGACAGCAATCTAATGCAAATGGGAATAACTTATTGCATTGGAAAATAGACTAGTTTTCAGTCAGAGACACAAATAAATCTTTTCCTAGGCTATTTTCATGAGGTTCAGGTTAGACATCTATGGTTTAAGTTACAGCTGTATACTTACTCTGGACTTCGAAGTAGAGGTCTTGGGTGGTTGTCAGATATTCTTTTGGCTTAAATATGCACAAAGAATCTTAAAATTATTTCACAATGTGTAATAAGAAATGATGAGTTGTACTGACAAACTAAAATTTGTACTTTAAACATTAGCACCACATGTTGTTAATCTTAAAAAAGGAATTTATTCTTCAGAAGAAAATCTTCTGACTATGCTATGTCCACCTCAAAGAATTAACTTGTTGCTATCTTAAAAGATTGCTGATGAATATTGCAATATGGCTCTCTATAAAATTACAGCCATGATAAATGCAAAATTTCAATGAAAACACTGACTCCAGACTATATGTAATTTAGTTAAAGCAAAAACAATAAGGAATTCTCTACGCTACAGTACTGTATGTTGCTAGATACTTCAGTATGAGACTTTTACAATGGAGATACTTCAGGTGAAAGCAGGGAACAGCAAAAGAATATCTCACTAAACCAAACACTATTCCTTAGCCTCTGGTCAAAGTCTGACCTCAGATGAAGCTGGAGCCATTCTGTTTGATGGTACAGCCCAGATCTGGCCTCATTTCTCCCAGAGATGGGAGTCCGTAGCACCAACTATGGCTGATCACAGGCCCTGGTGCAGTAGCTATGCTGAGCATGAAGTGCACATGAAACATGCAGCAAAGATGGTGTCCCGGTGAGTACTTTACTGATGCCAGCCCACAGAATCATAGAATTGATTTGGTTGGAAGAGACCTTTAAGATCATCAAGTCAAACTTTTAACCTAGCACTGCCAAGTTACCACTGAACCTGTCCCTCAGCTCCATGTCTACCTGTCTTTAAATATTTCCAGGGATGACAACTCAACCATTTCTGTGGGCAGCCCATTCCATGGCTTGACAACCCTTTCAGAGAAGATATTTTTCCTGATATCCAATCTAAACCTCCCCTACACTAATGCATCAAGTGCATAAGCTGTATTTTGCATCAAAAAACTAAACCAAACTAAAACCATTACTTTCAAAGTTTGCTTGGTGTGTACAGGCAGTGCTGCTGTGGATCAGGACACGTGGATGCCTGCCTGCTGTGCTGGCAGTAGATTGCACAGCCATGCTGAGATAGTCACCAAGGAGTGAGTGGTAGGTTTTGATAACATATGGACAGATGCTATTGAACCCTACCCAATACTTCTGCAGTTGCAGGGAAGAGTGTGAAAAGGGAGGAAGCGGGGAAAGAAAATCTCAAGATGCAGTAGAGTTACATTATCAGTCATTTTGCTATTATGAATATGAACAGCAGGTAGTCCATTAAGCCAGCATTTTCACTTAACAATTGGAGCTCTGATAGCCATTAGGAACAAGTCATATTTAACAGTAGTTGACTCCCTCAACTCTTTCTCCTAGAGTACATTTTAATGATTCCTTGGCAAGTGAACTAAATTTGTTTCTCCTGCACAAGACCAGGAGAGGGGATAAAGAGAGGTGTTTATTTTTGCAGAACTGGATCCCTTGCTACACACTCCCCTCTGAATCTCAACTACTATCTGCTAAGTCAAAATGAACTTTAATAAATGAGCTGAACTCATTAGCTATGTGAAGCTCATGCTTACAGTCATAATGATTTTAAAATGTGTGGCTGCATCTTGAAGAAGAACAGAGCTTGACATAATTTCAGTTATCAAATACTGGTAATTGACATAGAGACAGGCTGTGCTTTACACTGGGTTATAATTAATCCACTTCAGTGACCTCAAAGGCTGCACTTCTGAGAAATCTACCACTTACGTTTTGATTCTTTGTCAACTACTTCAGCAGACATAAATTACAAATGAGGTACTAATGAAGTATTTCATCACCTGTTTACCTTCAGTGATCAGTTCCCTTACCCTAATTTACAGGAGGCACAATTTTTTTGAAGCTACTGTCAGCTGGAGCTGCATTTTACTTTGAGCAGTTATAAATTAGCACATAGCTGTGCTTACTCTCACCAGCCCTTTGTTCTGGTTTTAAAATGCTACAGCATTGGAAGAAATAAGTTTGTGTTCAGATACTGATGGATAAGGAGAAAAAAAATGTATTTTCTTCTGATGTATTCTTTTCTCTAAAGGTTTACTAAATGGAAGGAAATTAACCGTTGATACAAATTCACTAAATCTTACTGCAGTGAGTGCAACTGCATCTATTTACACAAATAAGGCATTTGACTAATTCAGAACCTAAATCCTGCTGTATCATCAAGCATTTGGAGAGATTTTGAAGTACACATCAAAGAATCAACTTGGTACGCCAAGTTATTGCCAGTGAAATTCTTATATTACGCCTGTGATGCTCACACAACTGCCTCTAATTTAAAATGGCAGGGCTCGATTCCCACATGCAGGCTAAAAAAAACCCATGGAGTAAAGGGTAATCTGAGGGCAGACTAAGCAACAATGTGACTTTCAGAAGCTGGTGGGTGAGGCACAATGGTACCAACTGCCTCATCCCGACCTGCTGCTCTCATGCCTGTGGGCTACTCCTGATCCACTTCTGCCAGCAGATCCCTTCAATGCCTGCAATACCTTTCCATGAGCTCTGCACCATCCGCCCCCATGATGGAGGCTCTTTCCTCTCGTAGGCACCAATGCTTTTACCCCCCTCTGTTACACCCAGCATCACAATCATTCCTCTTCAACTTCTTCCTGCTGACAATAGTTCTCCTACTCCGTATTGGCATCTCCACCATCCTCTTCTTTTTTTGAGCTACTGTGAGGCCCACAGAAGATTTCAACCCAACAAAAGCTGGTTTTAATGCAACGGGTCCATATTTTTTCAGGTCTTCTAAGTCAGAAAAGAATCAGAAAAATGTCCCCATGTTTTTCTAGAGACCTAACAGGAAGACTGAAGAAATTTAATTATGGGGAAAGCTACATGTAATTTGTAAGCCCTTTTTGATACTGGGCACTTAATGAAGAAGTCACTAACGGACTCACAGTTGGCTGGAATTCAGGGCAAACTTACTTTTCAAGTCTGAACCAAACCAGTGAAGGTACTCTGCGACAGATCGTCTGGATTTTGTTGCATGCTGAGGTGGAACAGGAGGTTGCCTGACAAATGAGGGTGGAACATATTTGTTTATTTTTTGACAGGGTCTTTAATTGGTTCCTTTAGGGAGTGAATGGAAGAAAAGAGACAGAGAAACAGTTAGACTCCCATGTTCTGGACAGGGAGGAAGCATACAAAAGGTGGGAGAGATGAAGGATCTTGGGAAATGCAGGGGCCTCTAATATTGCCAGACATAAGGCAGTGAACTGTCCCTAAATGTACAATTTTGTCTACACTTGAAATTGTCTTATAGAAAGTAAAAGCTATGAGTTTAAAGAAAGCTTAAAGAAAATTGCAATATTTTTCTTGGTTTACCTCCACTGACAAACATCCTTGAAAAATCAAGCTGCAAACCCACAGCACCACACAGCTGTAATTGAGAAGAAAGTATAATGAAACTACTGGGGAGTCCTTGGGCTCAGCACCGGTGTGGTGGCACAGGGCTGCCACACCACAGGGTCTCACTGCCAGCAGGGGAGAGTAAACAGCCTGTACCCAGGAGGCATTCCTGACAGTCTCCAGGCAGAGATGCTGCTGCATCCTTCCGGGACAAAGAAAGTTCAAAACACAGTGTCCAGCACATGAGGGCTCAAATATATGTGCTTGGACAGTGTGCGAAAGGTGGAAATGTACAGATGATGTACTTTAAGAAGATTCCTCCTGTTTATGCATTCAGGTCCCGTTATCCTAAAGAAGCCACAGTCTAAGTTCCCGTTGCACTGGGAAAAGCATATTTTGTAATAATTTGTTTCTGGGTCTGTTTTGCTCTAGGCTTTACAGCCTTCATTGTTAAGGGTAGGAATGCACTTGAGACAACTCTACAGGAAGGCCTTGTGCACTGAACCCTGGCCACCCTTCCCCAGACATCTCCGATTTGGAAACCTACTGCTGAGATTCATTGCCCTATGTCAGACAGGATCTGCTCCATGATCACTGCTGGGTGGAAAGTACAGGAAAATAGAAGGCTGTGTTTGTCTTTTGAATGTGCTATTTCCTGGACCTCACCACATCTCCTCTTTCTCTCTGTCTCTCTCGCCAGAGCTGATCACCTCTCAGATTGCTCAGGGCTGACCATACTTGGTGCAATAAATATGCATATCTTGGGAAAAACAAAACCTGAACCCAAGTGTCAGCAAGGCCACACCTTCTAACAATTTCCATAGGTTTTCATAGCTAATTACTTTGTTCTATAAGGGGGAGAAGAGCTATTACTATAGCAACTGTCACAATACATAATATTGAGCATTTTTTTAAACAAGCTATACTTTTTTTTTGCAGGTACAGACTCATCATGATATGCTTTTTCTTTTTCTTTTGCAGTTTTACAACAGTTGTAAGCAGTATACAAAGAATCCAATTATTTAATTTTTTTTCAGTATTCATGGGATGCTGTGTTTTGTGATACTCCCTTTTATTAAACAAAATTTTATTTAGAAAATAAGTAAATCTATTTGGGGGGGTTGTACAATAATGGAAGCTAATTATACACACTAAAAGGTAATGAAAGAGGGAGATGGCAGTGAGGAGTGACAGTCCTTTTTTAAGGTGAAATGGGCTACAGAGAAGCTTAATAAATTCTTTGATTTGGTTGGTCCCCAGCAATGATGGTCAGTTACTGGCCACCATAAAGGATGCACCCTCAATTCTTCTCTGTGGGCGAAAAGCAAGTGTTCATCCATGGCCCAGTTCATGCTCGTGCAAAAGCATCTCCTTTTTACTTCTTAAATAGGCCCAAGCCAAGGCAGAAGTTGAGGCAGCTGCCTACAGCTGCCATCTACTGCCATGCTGGCACTGTGTTGCTACCTACAAGAAGGCCAGAATGAGAGGCAGAAGGCTACTGACCTCAAGATACAAAGTGTTCCTTTGCTGCTTTTTCATTCCATCCAGTGGAATGAAGAGTCAGAAGCCGAGTTTGTCCCACCTTGGTGAAGTGTGCCTTTTCCTGTGGGCTGTTAGACCGTGCTTTGCGCTTAACTATGACAGATAAAACTAGTGCAGGCGTGCAGGCGGGAACAGGGGATGGACAAGATATTGGCAGTAGAAAAGTGAACCAAAAGCTACAATGTCCTATCGTATGCAGTCAGAGACATAATATCATCCTTTGATGCTAAGGTAGCTTCTGGATCTACCGCAAAGGAGAGGTTCGTAAGGGCTGTAGGAAAAGTCAGATTTAGAGAAGCAGTTAGGGTCTTGTATGCTTCCAGGAGCTTGGACAAGGTTAAACAGCACACAAGATTCATATAGGTCTGTGAATGTACTGAGTTGTAATTCTCTTTCATTCACTTCTTTGGTTATGATGTGGACTTGTACAATGTTTTAGTCTCCATTTTATCCCCAGGACTGACTGAATTTTAAGAAACAACAAGAAATTGTTATTACAATTTTAAGTAGAAGGAGTTTGAGTATAAATAACTTCCTCACACTTCCAAAACCTACATGGCGGAACTACAGGCAACTGAAGCAGTTTGGGCAAATCCAAATTCATCCTTTCCTTGACCAGATCAAAATATTCAAAAATGCCAAAATTTTCCTGAAAATTTACCTTTCTCAGGATTCAAACACAGCAAAGAACTTAAGTCTGTGCTAAATTATATGCACATGCTCAAATTCGCTGTTGAATTGAAACCTAAATTTGTGTCATTCCTCCAAGCCTTGTGGTTGGTACGCATTTTCATTGTGAATCTGATTTTTAAAAATAATAATAATAAAAAAAACTATGATAAGATACGGAAAGCACAAGACTGTGTGTCTGGTTGTATTTTAATAATTACATGCACTTAAAAATTATAATTACTTATTCATTAAGTTCTGTTCACATAAAATCCTGGCTAGCTTATGTTTATGAAGTAATTTTTATTTTCTGTAGCCTTGTTGCTCACAAAATTGGCAAATGTACGTTTGGTACAAGTCAAGAATTACCTGAAAGGTAAATTTCGTATTAATGAAACTGATGTGCTTTCTTTTAAAAGATCTTTGGTTAATTCGTTGCTTACCATAATTTAAGACTTGGCTGCATAACGAGTGTTGCACTTTGGCAATTGCTAAAATGGTCTGTGTGTGGTCAAGACAGCTGTGTCTGTTGTTACTGAACATAATGCTGACTTAAGTAACCAGTATCCGCTTCAAGTAGGATTTCAAACCTTTTTGCTTTCTTTCACTAATACCAGGTTACACAGACGGAGAAAAGGGGGGCCAGTGCTGACCTGTCTTGCTTGTTGTTCTGCAAACCGTATGGCAGGCAGGCAGAGCACGAACAGATTGCAATCTCTGCCTTCAAACCTTCAGCGATGAACAACAGCTGAGCAATTTCAGGATGTTGTGTTTTGGGGTTCATCTCCCCATCTAACAAAATGCTAATCCTCAAATGACTTCAATTTCCACTTCCAAAATGTTCTGGAGAAATCTCATGCTGTCTGGTGCAACGCTTTGGTCTTTGAGCTGCACAGAGGTGGTCTGATCCCTATCTCACTGGGAACTGGGAAACAATGTCACCCAAGTCAATGTATAAGTAGTATATACAATATCTAAACTTGGCATGAGAGGAAAATTGCCCCATGATTACACCACTCAAGGAAGTACTTTTAAAGCTAAGAAAAGAGATGGGGATCAAACAGATATAAAGGGCTTTAGGGCAACCGTGCCAGCTGAGGAATTAATGCCTGAACAACAGTGGGCGGTGGCTGCTGCCTTCCCAGCCAGGCTGCACCTTTGTCCGTGTTCCCCACAACGTACACATCCAAAGGAAAACCCCAGATGGGCACTGCTGCCCACTGAGCTGGTGCCAAGCCCCTCTGCAGAGCCTGCCCGCTTCGGGGGCTGGTGAATGATGGGCACCCCCTGCCTCCCCAGGGGGACCAGGGGCCAGCTTTCAGCACTGCACCCCTTTTCCCCAGAATGACCTCCCTGTTGAGGGGACAAAGCGGTCCCTATGCCATAAGTTATGTAATTTATATGTAAATGAGGTGGAGAATATGCACAAACGAGCTGCAGAGACCTTGCTCCCATGGATTCCGCTGTGCAGAATCTGGTTTCTATCAGAAGCGTACACAGATGGGGTTTCTGCAGACTAAAGAAACCAAGATGTGATTGCTTTTAAAGAATGTACCTACTGATACAATGCTGAGGGAAAACAGGGAAGCGCTAAGTATTTGAGTCTTAAAATAACACTGCTTTTTCTAGTCATGAAAGATTTTGAGCTATACCTCCTATTGCACTCACAAACATTTAGCTATTATTCACAGAATATGACTGTTGAGATTTATTCCAACACATTCCAGAACACCCTTGTAAGATGAGATTTAACATCAAGTGAACAACATGTCCTACAAAAAAAACCTTTTAAAAAGCAAATTGCAAAAAAAAAATAATTTAAAAAAATCAACTCTTGTTTTAAATTAACCTTTCAAGGTCATGTTAGGATGAAGCCATTTAAATATATATCAAAGGGGTATGTGCCAAGGATAAATGTGCAGCTTACTGCAATGTGTTCTTACACAGTAAGAATATGTCCTCATTTTACACATGATTGATTTGTATACCATAAACACATTTTCAAAGGTGACCTTGAAGCTACTACACACAGTTTTTAAACATTTGTGTTACAACTGAATCCATGCAAGTGTACATGTAAAGTGAAAAAAAAAAAAGTGGGGGCTCTATTTTCTCTAAACAAATAATGCAAACAATTTCTTTGTTAGAACAGGCATAAATCAGTTTATTTCTGTTGGGTTCGCTGGACCTACCGCAATTTGCACTAGCTGAAAATCTGGCCCTCATTCTTTAATCCACAGATATACTTTGTCATTGCAGCTTATGTAAACATGAGATCAGCTAGTACTTCCAGACTCAAATGAACTCCTTGATAGTTCAAACTCAAACTTCGGTTTTAAATCTGAATTTTGCTCTCATCATTTATCTTACCGCTGACCACAAGTAGACATGGAGCAACGCTGAGTTTTGTGGTATGGGTTCGCCTGGGGATTTTTAAATGTAGGTGCCCTGGTCTTCTCCAGAAACAAAAATTTAAGTGACCCATTAAAAGTTAACTTAGCTCTGTGTATTTGTGTTAATAAGCTTTGAAAGAGCATTCTGTAGTAGCCCAAACAAATCTAGCATCCAGCAGATTCTCATTTTTTGAGTAAATCCACATTACCAACTGTGCACAATGTCTTTTTTTAACAAATGGGACTAATTTCAAGCTATGGAAATTCAGGAAAGGAAAAAACCATAGGTGAATCTCTGTTTCATTCCATAATTTAAAACACACACATGAGATGGGACAGGATATAAGTCTTTTTTTAATGTGCAAGGATCAGCCCATAAGAAATATGAAATAAAACAGTTATTCACAAATGTGATTTCAAACACTGGTATTTTATACACAGTGTCAGTATTATTAATTCTGTCTCGCATTTCCCCAAATAATTCAAACTACTTTGTAGTCAAAACAGTCAGAAACATAAACTTGGTTCACTACTGCACAGCTACACTGGAATGAAATGCAAAGGGTATTTCATGTTGGATAGCCTTGCCGAACACATTAGAGGAAGAGAAAAATACTTAATCCACTTCAAACTACTGAGAGAATTTCAGTTGGCAAATTGGTCATATTGGAATTTGACCATATGCCACCAACACCTCTATGAAATGCTCTATAATGCTATTTCTTGGTAATGAAACAGTTTACTACTGTATTGAGAGGTGGGACAAATGTAAAATAATAAATAGAATAGAAAATAACACGAGACTGAAAGTTATAATGGCCATACTACCATATACTTTCAAAGTACTTTTTACCTGAGGATTTCAAATGAATTTTTACACGTGTAGTGCTGTAATAGAGGCAAATATTATGCCAGTGTTACAGAGGAGTAAACTGAGGCATAGCGAATTTACACCACTTGCTTTAGGCAACACAGATGGCTAATGGGAATACAGGGAATATAATTAGTAATTCTGAATTATACTGTGCTATTTTAATCACAAGACCTTTTTCTCTCTGAGGAACTTCTTACGCATTTAGGACCAGATTTGGAAGGTTTTATATGAAAAGTCACAGGCTTTTGAATGAAACCTATATGAAACCTATAAGGACTTTCCAAAGCACTGTGTCGATCCAGGAGTCTGGGTTCTAAATCACTCTGAGTACCTGGGTCTGAGCCTTGCAAAGCTGAGCAAAACTAAAGAACCCCAGAATGTGTCTCCACACCAGCACGTAGCTGAAGTACTCTCTACTTTAAGGACACAACATTCAGTTGATCCACTCTGTATGTGCTTGATATCCATGAAACATTCTCATCTGCTGAAAATGAGGAATTTTACGAAGACACAAAACACTGTTCAGTATTTGATTTCTGGGATGTGTTTCCAGCTTTACCTATGCTGTGTGCATTATTCTAGATGACTGTCCTCTGTGGTGGTCTGCAAGTTCCTCTGTCGTCTAGAAACTGAAAAATGAGATCTACAGATCCCTTCAGAGGCATTGCTCTTCATGGAATAATAGATGAGTTGTCATTAAGCATTGGTGTGGAAAGTTGCCATCAGACTTGGCAGTTCTCACTCCAAAAATCAAGCTTTGAAGTTTTCCCCAGTGTTGAGGCTTTATGATATAAATACAAAGGCAAAGATTAAGTTTTATAGGTAGTTTACCAGACTAAACATAGTTGTGAAAACTGCTAAAAAAGAAAGATTGAAAACATAGCAACAACCTCCACAGTGAAAAAAAATGAAATTTGGGAACTGCTGTCTACCAGCTCCACCACATGGCAAAAAAGCAATTTACAGTTCGCTTGTTAGAAGGAGGATAATTTAAAACTACAATCTTAATCTGCCTCAATTTCTTCAGCAGGCATCTCTTTAGTGGAGAGGTCCCAGAGAGCAAAGTCAAAAACAGCTTTGCAGACTTATGGCCTGCCAGAGAGGACAGTCCTGGTTAGGTGAAAAGCTGTCTTTCCCTGCAGGGTTGGAAACCATGCTGCTTACTTGTGCACAGGACAGCAGAGATTGATTTCTGCTTGGAGCTCCCGTACGTGACCATAATATGCTCAGTTAAGCCAGAGAACCCCTTGGGTCCAGAGACAGCAAGGGAAGACCATATCAAAACTGTGGTGCTACAAGGTTATCCCCCTGCTATTCCATGAGCCCACCAGCCCTTGGACTTTTCATGCCCTCTTGTACTTGGGAAGGAGAAGAGCACCAGTCAGTGGACAGACACCACAGCCCAGGCCTCACTTGTTTCACTCTCCCTGGAGACAAAATGTCTTTCTGGGCTTCTTCAAGGCGCACACAACCCACATCCATTGCTTTCACAAGAGCGGGGGTTCTCCGTGGAGAAGGCAGATGGAGAAGACAGATGGATCTGTCTCATGAAAAAATAGTTAGGTATAAAATCCCTTATTCAGAATGCAAGTTATCATGATTGGCCTAAGTCAAACTACTGGACAAATGAGTGAACTAGACCTTTTCTTTTCAGTTAAATGATGAAACAAATGTTTGTGCAATGACACAGCTACAGATCTCCTGTTTGTAAAGTTGTCTGAGCTGCTGTGCTCCTCAGAGTCTATACCTATTGAATGGTTACATTTGGTTCATTTGGAAACACCACTTTGTGACAAGTCACTATTAGTATGTAAAGCATGTCATGCAATGGACTCAAAAAATTGAGTGGTGTAATCATCGTAAGTAGAAACTAGAGCTGGCTCACCACCTTTCTCACAGTTTTGCTTTGTAAATGCCTCATGGCAGCAACAGTAACTGTTGAATTATTGGTCAGTAACTGAAGACTCCTAAGCTGCTAATTACACAAGTTTCTGTGAGGCTGCTTTTGATTTGAGTGTTCACCTGGCACTATCCTGGGTCATGAAGCTTGGCATTTTTTACTATTAAAAAGTATTTTAAAACTGAAGCACATTTATATACTGGTATTTTGTGGCTTCATTTTTTTCACAAATAACTCTGCATTTTTAGTATAATCTCAGAAAGCACACTCTAATTAATTTTTAAAATCCAGAACAAACTTAATTTTTATTTTTTTCAGATTGTATCTCCAGCTATTTTTCAGTGTCAGAAGATTTATGAGACAATTCAGTGTATGGAGCTAGTATTTTAAGTAGTACAGGTTTACCAGAGAAGACGGGGAAGATGAAGACTTCTAAATTTCTCTAACACAATGCAGAAAATACCTGAATTCACACCTGAGCAAGAAAAGTCTGTATGTTTGTGTGCTACATAAAAGCAGGGAAGGGTGTATGGGAGATGGAACATGGGTAAACTGCAAGACTGTGGAGAATGACGGGGTTTGATCATTACTCTCTTGACTTCTAGATGTATTAGACTTCTCATTCAACAGTCCTCTGCTTTCTCTAGGCAGTGATTTTTCATTGACTAATCATTCACAAGTTACCATGAAATAAACAGTTTCATAAACTTAACTAATATTTACTTTAAGATAGTGCAGGAGAGTTTGCCCCATGGGAGGTAAAGTAGGAAAGCACATATCGTGAGGGCGGGTGTGCTTCCACATATGGAGATAAGGATTCAGTGATAGAAGTGGCCACAAAACATTGACTTTTTAAAATTAATAATTCTAACTCATCAACTTAAAGAAAAGCAAAAATCATTCTAGTTCCACTAAAAATGGTCTCTAGTGGATCCAGATATTATTTTTTCTTAAAGTGTCATTTCATTCTAAGTTTCGTGTTTCATTTTGAGATTTTTGCTTTCAAATCAAATGACTTCCCTTTAATATTTTCTTCTGAGCTTCCCCATGGCTTCCCCATTGCTTTCTTGGTCCTTTGATATTCTGTCCACCCACTTTTTCACAAAACTAAAAAAAAAAAAAACCTTATTCCACAGTAAAATTTCTTGTCATAATCTTTACAATGAACAATTTGTTTGTGTTGATTCTTTTTAGTCCTATTCAGGGACGACATAAAATCTCATATATAATATAGAGAGGGGTTAAAAAAAAAGAAACTTTGTACTTTGCATGGCTGTCCCATTTTCAGAGCATAGTAATCACTATGATGGATGTGGGAAGTGAAATAATGAGACTCTTTGCTTTATTTCTTTTCAGTCCATGGGTGGAAACCATGAAGCTTTTCACTCTAATCATTCCTCACATCTATCCTTGATAAAATTCTCAGCAGTCAGCACAGATTTAAGAAGAAAAAAATGACACTGCCTGTCTTGGTTTTCAACATTTGGAAAGTTTTAAGCAGTATTGCAGGTGGGAATATGGTCAGAAATGTATTTTATTTTTCATAATTTCTCTCCAAAAATGTAAAATGAAAAATGTAACACAGATTCTGACATCTGAAAATATTTTGGAGCATTTGAAAAAACAAAAAGTGAGACAAAACAGAACATGTAAAATGTATTTTATTTTTGCAGATAAGATTAGTCTGAAATCAGGATTTCATTTTTGATTAACTGTTTACAGGTGATTGCATCTGCAGTGCTGGTATGTCATGATGTGCTGCAGCATATTGAAGATCAGACTCAGAATATTCATAGTTTGAGTACTAAAAAAATATATCTAGAAAATTGAAGAAAAAGTGCAAACACCTATCAATATGGGGAAAAGACAGGTCCACATTTGTATTTGTCACTTAACTTACCTAAGTCAAAGGGACTCACTATTCTGATTGTCATCCAGGGAAAAATGTGAAGTGCTCTTTCAAATAAAAAATGTTCCTGTGGCTTTTTCAGAGGTTCGCTAGATACAAGCTGAGCTGCTGCAGGGAAAGAGAAAAATGTATTTTTAAGGTCAAACACTACAATGTAGAAGTTTATCTGTCAGGATTTATATATAAACATAAACAATAAAACACTACACTATAAAAGCATCATCTTATATGAAGCTACCTGAGGTATGTAACTTGCCCGCTGCCGCTTTTTTTCCCTTGAAATGCTTTTAGTCCTTCTCCTGCCAGGAAGTGACAGGCTGGCATTTGGAAGAGGCCTTTTTATCAAAGGAGCCTGCTGTTACCGCCAAACCTGATGCTGCTATTGTCGGTTACAAAGGAGGCTGGATACTCTCACAGCTAATTGCCGCAATCTGTCATCTCTAAGATTCAGGAATTGGGGTTTTTTTCCAAGGGGATATTGGTGTTCCCGAAAGGCAGGCTATGGGGCTGGCAATAACCTCCTGTGGGTTGTGTCGGGAGGCTGGAGGCTGCCAACCGTGGGGTGGGACTGACACAGGCATGTTTGATGGGGTTGGGGTCTTCTGTGCCTTGGAGAAGGAGTTGCCAAAAAAAAATAAGCAGCTCAGTTTTGACCAAGACCAAGGCCCCTGCTGAAGCTAACAAGAGCAAATGAAAGGATGTGAGCTAAGGGTACCTGCAAAGAGTCTGGGGCAATGGGCAGATTGCTCCAGAGAGGCAGTTTGGCCTCTCTTTACTCACTGTAGTAGGGGAGACAGAATTGAATAGAAAGATTATGGCATGGGTCAATCAAGGGGTAGAAGTGGTTGGGGATACCCTGTGGTATCCATGATAGTACTTTCTCAGGACTGAATGATTACACAAGACAGGAGGGAGAGCTTGCCAGGGTGGGGTGATGCCTAGTAGGTAGGGCTTTCTCCTAGCATTTGGGACCTTCAGCACCACAGTCCCCAGCTGACCAAATTAGATCATAGTCTCTCACCTGGTTCTGCACCCAATCAAACAAATGGTCATGTTGGGTGTGTTTTGCCTTGTATAGGTAATTAAATGTTCCTTGGTCTAAGGAGATGAGATTTGTGTTATACAGTACAGACAACTGTATCACAGCTAAGGTTTCTGAATTAGCTAGTGGAGAGAAATGAACACTTAACAGATAATTCATCAGATCTACTTCTGGGTGCAAAGGAAATTAATGTAAAGCAGCAATAGCATTAAGGGAAGTAGAGGATCTTGATTCTGTGAGCTGAATATGCAAAGCAGCTATTGGGAAAGACAACCTGTCAAAAGAGGCTCGATGATACATCCATCCAGGGAGAGATCTGTGTGATGCTTATGCGAATGTTAGTCCATGAATTTAATGTCAGTCCTTATTTACTGAGGAAATTTAAGTCCTCTCCAGGTGCCAAGCTGCCAGCCAGCCATAACAATACTTTATCCCCAGTTTTGGTTCTGCTCCAAACGAACAGGTTTCTGACACATAATATATATTGACAAGCAGAACTTCCTGAACAGCATCTGAGTAGCCACACTTCATTAGCATGCTAAGCATGGACACAGAGAACTCTGCAGAAATGTGATTGGATAGGAGGAAATTCAGAATAAATACATCAGTAATTTTTAAAAAGAGAAATGCAGGCAGTGGATTTGCTGGCCTTTACAATACAGACAGAACAGACATTTCACTGGACTGACTTCCAAAACTGCTAGATGGACCTGGGAAAAGGTGAATGGAAGAGAGGTGACTTTTAGCTACATAAGGTATGAAAATATCATTATAATACATACAGAAAAAGGAATCATTTCTGTGTGCACAACTGTGGTTTTAATATAAGCTCAACGGATCACTCTTATCAAAGAAGTGGTGAAAACTGACTGCAGCTACATACTAGCCACATTCTCAAGCAGCATCAATCTCTGTATCTGAACATCTCACATGACTTCAAAGGAAAACATAAACCCTTCCTCCCTTTGCATCATTTATAGGGATTTGCTTTGGGTTTTATTTTTTCAACTAAAGGCAATTATGCTGGAAGGTCCACATCAAAGAAAATGCCAACCTTAGGCCTTTTTGCACTATCCAGGACAGGGAGTGCAATGGATATTCATCTATTTCGGGTATCCCATCACATGCACTGGCCAGAGTATGTTTCACAGTATTAATAGTGGTGGGGTTAAAGTCTGGCTTTTCTTAGAAAAGCTGGATATCATCATAACCAGCTGTTCTGATTTGCTGACTATTTATTAACATCTTTTGTAATTATGCATGGCAGATTTCATGAGAACACAATCATACAGCTTGTGTAAATTAATGCTTTCAATAAAACCTGCCTAGGCTTATGCAGTTAGCTCCTTCGTTAAAGTATGTTTCTCCCGTTAAAATATTTAGCTATTGCAGGCATATGCCCCCTCTCAGGCACAGGCTGTGCATGTTTTCTCTGCTCGTTCTGCATGAGAAACTCTCATTGACCCAAATAAGGGCTCAGCGCACGGGCCATATGCTAAGAATATGGAAATTGCTTTGAGAATATGTTGATTTTCCATACCCCCATCGTAACCACAGCGTGGCTGTCACTGCTGGATGTTCTCTTGCAAATGGATAAAACCGTGTCACTGGAGTCAGTGGGAGTTTTGTCTCTGAATAAAATGAGAGGATGCTTTCATACCCATTGCCCCTTGGGCTGCTCTCAGCTGCCTCTGAGTCCTCTGACCAGGGGTGTTGTGCACAGTCCTGTGGTCTCTTCTGGGACTGGATGTTCCTAGGGGAGGGTCCTTCCCATCTATCTGGAAGGATCCCAAAATAATGCCAAGTCATTTCTCTTGTCCACAACCTCCTCATGTTTCCCAGGTACATTAAGGTTTGGGGTAAAGCCTTTCTTGAATGCTTCATCAGGTCCAGCCCAGGCAATGTAATTCAGTGCATAACAATGCTGGATTTATCTCACCTCACTTTTGCTATCTGAAAGTTAAACACCTGGTGTGAGTCATATGTGTAAGTCTCTCTGTATTAAGTGAGGAAAAATAAGCACCACTTCAGGGTTATTCATCCCATCTTTAGCTAAGAATAACAGAAGGTAGCAAAGAAATTTTCTTCTGGATGTACAACTATTCAATTCAGAAATTACTTCAGATACAGCCATAGCAGAGTCGAGTTTTGGTAGCCGGATAGTAACTCTTAATTCAAGAGCCTGAAAGATGTTTATATTCAGTGACGCAGCAATAGGAGGAGATGACGATTCTGATGTGGACAAAAAAACTAGACAACATATTGAGGATTAAAGGTTTGAACTCTTAGGTTTTTTCCTTAAAAAATATATATATATATTTTTAAGTTCTTCTTTAAATCAGGCACAATTCCTTAGTGACAACNCCTCTGGTCAGCTGACCCTCTTGATGTGTTGGGATAAAATCTTTTCACACTTTGTCTTGCAAACACTGTTTTAATTTGGTGCTCTCTTCATGAAACTGTCACATAAACATTAGCAGGAAACAGTTATTTTTTAAAAAATGGTCACCGATTTCTTAAATTTTGCAAAACCCAAGAATCCAGTAACTCTATTCAGACTAATACTGATGTTGCATCATTTAAAGGAATGTAGATTCACTACAGTTCCTATTCCTTTTCACATAACCTACTCTGCCCAAATTTCAGTCTGAATGAACATATTAATCATGATTTAAAATACATTGCTATAGCAGGGAGGCACTGTCTTGGTATGGAGTGTTGAATAATGTCATCGCTCCTTCTCAAACAATACCTATGTTCTATCTCAGAGACAGTTGCCTTACAGTAAAATAATTCCTTTGTAAATAGTTTGCTCTGAGCTCAGGGCAGCTCTAAGTTACATTCAGCAATATACTCTGGATTTTGGCTGTTGTGACATGTTGTTAATTCTGTCTCTATAAGCCCGCACCCACGTGTAGACAAACATATGCACACCTAGGCACATACATTCACAAAACGTGTCAGGGAATCATCAGCCCCAGTGAGCTATTGTTTTTTCCCCATAGATTCACCCCAGCATAGCTGCAACATGTCAGAGCTCCCCAGAAGATGTGCCGCTGGAGACTCTCATCTCTGGCGGTACGCAGCTGTACGAGCCATACAGGTAAGAAAGGAGCTCATGCTTTGGAATCCCCAATTTCCAGTCTTTTTGATGCATTTGCTGACAGGAACACGGCCTGGTGCTCCTCTGGCAAGGAATCTTGGTGGGACAGGGATCCTGTCCACCAGGACATAGGCAAAGCTACCATACCATTTCACGTCAGAGAATGCCAATCCCTTATAGTGCTATAAGATTTCAGTTTCATGTTTTTCACTGACCACAGCTTTTGGTTGTCGTATACCTTTCAGCAAAGTGAGGAAAGGGTGAACAGCAAATGCAGCCACACATGTGCTTGTACTCCCTTTGTGCTGATGCAAATGATGATGCAAAGTGAAAGGCAAAGGTAAATTATATACCTTGGGGCAGGTTGTGAGACTTTACATGAAACATTGATTAATTACTGACATAAACAGCCTGATTAACTCTGTAAGATTATAATCAGGTCTCGAGCCTTTTGTTTGCACAACAGTAAATCAAAGGAAAGTGAAAAGGCAGAAATTAGATGTGTATGTTTCTGTATGTCTGTATACACATATCTCTACAGAATAGGTAGAAGGGGGGAGCATCAGCAAAGAAAGCAAGTTCTTCTTATGTTATCAAATGTGTGGACAAACCTGTGATTTATTTTCCATATTTTGGATGCAACCAGCCAATGTGTGCTGTGCAGCTGTGACATAAAATTTCTTTGAAAGAGGGCTAATGCTAAAGAAAGATATTGCAAATATGTGACCTGTGTTCTGGTTTTGTAAAATATTTTTCTAATTTCATCGCTCCAGGATAGAGCTTTATAACTTAAGCCAGAATCGTTGAAAAATGTTGCTGCTTTGCTACTGCAGGCAAAATCTGTACAGAATAGGATTTATAATATATACAAACTCTCAGACAGTTCCTTTAAACTTACGGAAACTCCTATAATAGAGTTTTACTGAAGTCCAAAATAAGTCCTGGCCAAGTTTTTTGCTGAATCTGTTGAATTCTAAAGCAGGCCTGGGTCTCAGCATGATTTTCCTACTGTCTCCTGTACAAAAACCACCTTATATTCCACCCAGGAGCATAACCCATAAAACACACACAATAAGATATATAGAAATCCATCTCTCCCAGTCTAATGAATTTAATCAAGATCAACAGTTGTGTGAGATCAGTTTTGGCAGAAGCTTGTGCAGGTGCAGATTTCCATTGTTGTTCAGTCAAACCATCGAACAGGAGCTCTCTTGTGCTTGAATAACTTCTACCTTTCTTTCCGACATTTTAATGAGTGAGTGGTGTATGTTTTAGACACAACGTCATGCATGATACAAAGCACACACACCATGACAGACAGTAGAGGATTCACAAGGTGGGTTTTTTCCCAGAACTTTTTGAAAGACAATATATGGGCTCCTGGCCTACATCTGTCTAAGCTATAGCTCTTGAATAACAAGGATGTTGTCTGAGGAAAGAGGGTGTGAAGGAAGGAGACAAGCCACAGAAACGGCTGTTTGTCTGACAACAATCTTCTAGTGTGGGTGTATCTGTGGCATACTGCATCCAACGTTGTTTGCACTGGCCAAGGAAGACATTGGCAGCCAGGGATCTCCCATTTTCCTCCTTCCCCTTGTCCTCCAGCACTGTCCCTACTTGCTATTGGCATTCTCTTTCCACTGCTATGGTACGTTTGAACCCATTTTCCAACAACAACAGCAGGAGGCAAGGTTTTGGCAAAAATGCCCCCATTTGTCTCCCCCTGCATCTTGCCCTTGCTGGGGTCTTTCTGCACCAAAATGTCCTTAGGGGTTTCTCCAAAGGAAAATTCCTGTGTTTCCTCCTTAACGTTGACATCAAAAAGCTCGACACAACTTCCTTTCTCAGTACTATGGCTCCCTGAAGGTAAGGGCTAAGCACCCATCAGCCAGGAACACCTTGACTTAGGGAGAAGCCTGGGGCTGGTGCTGGCAGGCAGACGCACCCTGCTCACCAAGGGGGATGGAGCCAGAACCCACCAAAGTGAGTGGAAAGATGGTCATTGACTCCAGTGAGGTCTGGATCAGATCCCTGTGGAAAAACACTCCTGCTGTGAACTGCGTACAGGGAAATTCCAGTTATAAAGGAGTCAAATGAAATACTCAAATTGCTTCAATCCACGAACAAATCGCATTTCTACTTATAATGAATTTCGTCTTATAGGCCCCAGTCCAGTCAGGCACTTAAGCACCTGCGTATCTTTTAGCTGATGAATAAATCTCTCGGAGACAGTGTGACCAGGTTGCTGAATCTGGACAGAAGTACAAGGGTTTTTTCAGTGAAAAAAAAGAAGTTTTTATCTATTTTACACAGAGATACATGATACGTGTAATTTTGCAGTAGCATGTGATTAAAAAAAACCTGACATTTCGAATCATACATTTACTGTCTGCATGTTTAGGAAAATAGCTAGCTTAGCTTTTAGCATGTATAACTGTATAACTTGATTCTTTACTAGAAATGGCACAATTTAATCTTTTTTTTTTTTTTTTTTTAGCTAATATTCTCCCTTTGTTTGCATGTGCCACAGTTTTACAAAAAATGTTGTTTAGACAAGTGACATTTAACAGCATGTCTTGCTTAATAAAAACATGAGAGAAAATCAAAACACAATTTTATTTTCTGCTGCTCACAGATGGCATCTTATGTTGCCAAAATCACCTAATGCAGTTTACCTCTGACTTGCAACATTTTGGCTCTATTTCTTGTGTTCTAAACACCATATCCATCTGATAGGTGAAGTTTCAGATTTAGAGATGTACTCTTTTAATTTATTTTTGTTCCCCAACTGCAAAAGTAAGCTTCAAAACCATTGCTTTGGTTAGTCCAAGTATTTTAACATCCCAGTGGTTGCTGCTATATAAAATCATAGATATATATTTAAATGCATGCTGCACTTTCCCTGCCCCAGACAGACATCTGGCCAGTTCCCATCTGCTGACTGTGACCTGAAGCATTTTTCTCTCTCTCTCTCTCATTAGTTTGGGCTTTTGCTGGGGTTCAGTAGCTCACACATGCTGATCCATCAGTTATTTTTATTGGCAAACAGGTCCATCATTAACAATCAGAACTATAGCATCTGCGAATTTAAGTGGGAACCACATCCTGTTGTGCATTAGGTGTTTAGCAGTGTGGGCATTTGTCAAAACAATGATTAAGTGAAATACACATATGTGTAATATTACGGATATTTCAGGCTATAAATAACACATTTCATTTCTCTTCATCTTTAAACTAACATATGCATTTTACCAGAGGGAAAAATTTGTCTAAATCTTTCTGGATAGTTTAACACTGGAAACCTTGGTCAACACAATGCTTGTCTGTTAAAATCGTTTGCATGCCTTTTTGTTCTGGGTGGGCTGCCCCTACCAGCAAACACAAAAGATTAGGAAAGGTTCGAAGGCTGCACAACTGGTGTAGCATATCTCCATGGCATGCAGCCCATGTGGGCTTTTTCTTCCAGAAGCTCAGAACTGAAAAGTAATGAATTAACTTCATTCAGAAACACATTTTCAATATTTTAGCGGCAGAGGTAGCAGCAGCAGCAGCAGCAGCAGCATAAATTGTCCCAAATTTATAAGAACCTCCAGTGGAAAGGAAACATTTTCTAAAATGAGGGGATTTCTAGACCATGGATTTTGAGTACGTGTTTACTGATCTCCACTCATTACCAGAATCTTCTTTTAGATATTAACATCACACTGCCAGATCCGGCTTTGTTAGATGACATGGGCATTCATTAAGCACAAGTTGGTTTGTGGCTACCACTTGAAATACACACCCAAAACTATGGGTTTGAGGCTGGTGGTTTTGTCTGTCAGATGGTTTACTTAATCCTAGAACCCATTCAAAGAAAACAGAAAGTATCAACAAGACTCGCAAAAATTCAAGCTTTGAAATAAAACTTCTAGGAAACCCTAAGAGCATGAGAAGCCACAGGAGGCAGTGGAGTTGCAGAGGTTGACAGTGTCCCACCACTTCACACTGCAGCCACCTGGGAGGAAGGGCAGCTGTCCCTGCTCTCAGGGAAGTGGCTTTGGGTACCTGCGTCCCTTCTAAAAGCTCCTGTCTCAGGGTGCAACGGACATGCACTGCATGTCAACTTCATCAAAACCTGTCTGCATTAGCAGGAAAGATGGAACGTTTAATCACAAAGAACTTCAGAACAAGCAGAGGCTAGATGAAAAGTTCATTGAAATCAATGGGAAGCCTCCTGCTGGCTTCACTGGGGGGTGGATTGGGTCCCAACTTCAGACCTCTGAAACAAATGCAAAATTTGTTTAGTTTTGTTCTTTTGAACATTGCTTTATTTTCTAAACAGAGGCCACAAACAGTTATGTGTCTGTTTCTGTGATCCTCTCCTCTTATGAAGTCATTCCAGCACTTCTATCAGTAAACTTGTTGTAATATATTTCATGCTTAGTCTTCAAAGAAATGTTAACATTCACAGATAAAAGACTCTGTACGCTGTCCATGCCACAACTGTCACCAGGAACCTAGAAACGATGACATGAGTGGATGATAAATATCCTTACACAAAAAAACTATTTTTCACAGAAGCCATAAGCAAACCTTTGTTGCTCTCCCTGTCTGTGAACTGAGGGATGTGTCCTCCCATGGCCATGCCTTTGGGCCGGCCGAGCGGCTGCTGCAGCTCGCTGACAGAGCAAAGCCCCTGCCCACGGTCTGATCCTGCCGAGGGGAGCCAGCGAGTCAAGCCAGGAGTGCGCCAGCCGTTGACTCCTTGCTGAAAGCGCCTCGTCCCCCACATCAGAAAGGCACCAGGAGTCTTCACACAGGTCTGCACTCTATAATGGGCAGATTTTCGGCGAGGGCTCAGAAGACAAATGAAGCTTTTATCTGCTTTCCAGCCTTCTGCAATAGGAGTTTATGTTAAAGCCACTTAACCGTCTAGAGTGCAGCCCTGTGGATTACCTGTTTGTGTGAATCGAGTACATTACCTGATCACATGAGCGCCGGGGATAAGTTTTCTATAACTAGCTTTTCTTTGAAGGGATCTTCAGCTACTTCGGGATTCTCACAAAGAAGTGCCCCAAATGAGGCAGGATTAAGAACGAGCAATACTTCACTTTGGCTTGTGTTTCTCCAGCTTCATTTATTCAGCTTTACTTACTTACTCAGTCACTTATTTGTGTGTCATAACAGCAGGATGAGGAATAAAGCTTCCAAAGTATGCAGCTCATATAACCTTTACAGCTTTACAGCTCCATGGGTTAAATATTATATAAAGAAGGGAGCGAGTGTCATAAAAAGAAATATCTCTTTCTGAGCTGCAAGTCAAAAGACTGTTGGTAATTTTATAAGAGTTCTCAATTTAAATTGCTATAGTTAAAAATATTATTTTACCACACCTTCGGATGTTTTTTTTTAAGGAACATTAAAAATAATTAGTTTTGCAGAACATTTTAAAATTAAAATAACGATGAGGGATATGTAACCTATTTAAAAACATTTTGAATGATACACCCTTTTTCAGGAAATTGCACATGGAGGAGAGGAATCAGAGACGGTTGATTGCTGGAAACTGTGTTTTGGGGCCCTGGTCAGTTCTGTCCCTGCAGGCTTTGAGCTCAACCCACACACAGTGCTGTCTTGGAGTGCCCTCAGAAACTGCTCTGCCACCCCTCACTGCTACACCCCCAGCTGGGGACTTTGTCCTCTTTTTGCTGCTGGAGGACACACCTTCATGTGCTGTCACCATTGTGAGTAGGGAGAGCTCCTGGGGGCTGAGGGCACAAGGTCTCTCACCACCATCACCGCCCCCTCCACCAGTCCATCTCCCCAACTGCTGAAGACTTGTCACCAATATTGTCAACTGCTCTCACCCTGATGATGTCCATCAGCCCATCCTGCTGGGATGGTAGCCGTGCCACAGTATGTGGCAGACCACTATTTTTACTTTGAAAATACAGGTTTCCTTTCTTACCCAATTGCCCCAGAGCCGTTATTGGCACTCAGCAGCCTCTGGTTGCCAGTGTGGCCATTTTCCCTTTGCAAGGAGCTGCAAGGGGAGATGACTACTCCCAGTCCCTTGAGAATACATTTTGTTTGCCAAGAGGTGATGTGATGGTCACATATGGAACTGCTCACCCCAAAGCCCCCAAAGACCTGTGAAAAACAAAATGCAAGAGAAGGGATTACTAGGGTCAAGCTGCCTTTCTTACCAAAAAAAGTAATGGAAAGCAAAAGGATATATATCCCGAACCTTCAGAGGCTATCAGCTAGAGAGTTTTAAGGGAGTATTTTTTGAAGAGGAAAGAGTTCATTTTTCTGAGCGGCAGGTTCTCTTGTTTTAGTGATAACTTTAAAGTTACTTTTAAACCCAAAAACTGTCTACCATATGAAAAGTGACTCCAACACTGTGCTCGCTGACTTGTCCACAGAGTGTCTTTCTTGGAAAGACATTACAGTTTTTTCTTCCCTGTCGTGTTGTTCTCATTAATTAAAAACCATTTTGACTGCAAGTCAGTACTTCTGTATGGGAAATAACATAACTTATCACTCATCACTGGTAATAATACACTGCCTGAAGACATTCCTTTGTCAAGCCTGTTGGTGATCAGTTTATGCCCTAAAGGATTATACTTATGACTTGAGATAATACAACTTCAGATTATATTTTTATTCATAAATGTACAATCTACCTTTGAAAGAATCTGGACTACTCACTCTAGTTGCACCTTGTGACAATGAGACACCTACTCTTCAGGGCTAAGGAAAGCCAAACTCTGTATTGACAGAATGAACTGGCTGTGACAAGGAGGAGGGCAAGAGGACAGATGGAGAGAAGGAAGACTGAAGCATGTTATACACCCTTGATTTGCTCTCTGCAGCATAAAATGACACACAACTTCACTACAGTTTTATCTCTCTATTCTATAGATTTTTGTATTTATTATGATTAAAATAAAAAAGTCTTAGCCCTATTTTCTACATTTCCTTCTTTCTTGGTCTCAGCTACATTTAAAAAAAACACACCCAAACCATGCAACTACTTTTTTCTTACATTGCTTATGAATGCTGCTTCTTCAAGACATTTTTCTGAGAATTATGTTTAGTTATTTGGTAGTATCTCATCAACTTAAGCAAATAACTAAAACATCTTTTCATGGGAGTGTTTGTGGTTGCATTGTGTAATTAAATAGAAAACACTTGGCACGTTTGACTAAACAAGGACTGTGCTTCCAAATGCTGATGATGTAAATCAAACTGAAGCAAAACATGTCATGTTTGTCCATTTCATGAGCACAATGGAGGTCTTATGGTGTTATTTTATGCTTGGATTTGACCTTAATTCTTTTAATTTTGTACAAAGAGGATGACCAAATCTGAAAAGATCTGAAAAGACTACAGTCTTGCCAATTAAATCTGTAGAAAAGCTGAGTTGGGGACTTCAATTTAACCACACAGTTGGCACCATGCTTGTACTTCAGTATTTCAGCTGCCTTTGGCAATGAGATGAGAATAAAATGTATCTCCAAACTAAACAGCCAGCATCTTTCTCAGAAATGTAACTATAGTTGTGTAAAACTTTTATCATACACAAAAGCAGAAAGGGACTTTGCAGAGCCATGTGTCCAAGACTTTGTCACTTCTGATTTGCATTCAGACGCACATGTGCTAGGTACTCGAGTTTGCAAAAGTAGATGCTGACTTTGGGCCCCATTTTGTGAAGATCAGGCCCTTAGTATCAAGTTAGCATGGAAAGAGTGAAAATCTACAGACAAAACAAAGATTAGAGCCTGAAATGCACCACTTCTCCCCACAGACAGAGCCTGCCAGAAAGCACAGTAAATTTAGTCACAGTACAATGCCTATTACTCTCAGCGCATGATTAAAGCTGCTTTCTCTTGGACCACACACACATGTAGTCTGTCCCTCTCTTGGGAGAAATGTCTCTTTCTGCCCACGGCCCAGATGAATTACAGTTACAACCACTTTGAAGATTTACAGAGCACACAAAGGGGCAACCTGAAACAATAATGGTATTTCCCTGAAATGCATCTCTTCTCAATGAAGGCATTTTCTCAGGGATATGCAAGACGTGATTCCAGTTTTCTGAGACAACGCTCATTATTACAAAGCCATTTCAGAAAGAACTTGAATTTCTCATTGTTCTAAATCCCATGACTTTATAGTCTGGTGCAAAAATCTTGGGGAAAAGGTGTGGGAAGCTGTAGGGAGATAGTGCCTCAGTGACGTTTCCTGGCATCCTGAGTTTGGCTTTGTGACATCGTGGAAATCATCTACAGTGTCTCCATTCTGGCTGCGTGATGCCTGTTCTTCTCTCCCTTGGCTGAATAGCTGTCCATTGAGGAATTTGTTCTGTGCACAATCTCTTTTCTCTGCGGAGCCACCAGTAGTTTTTTAAATATAGTGCTTTAGATCTGGTCTTATACACAGAAAAATAGTGTGTCCCTAACATCTGGTTCTCAAGGTACTTGAATTTTGGGGTAGCTCACCCATCTGGGGACCTGGGCATTCCACTGTAATGTTGGCTGGAATTTGTCCTCTGAAGTGAGGAAGGAAATTGTACCACGTCAGTGCTCGTCATCAGTTTGCATTTTTCTGCAGAAGCTGCAATTGCTTGGGAAGCACTGTAGCACAAATGGGAATGGGAATGGCCCTGCCAGCAGATCTGGGCAGATGTACCATGCGATGGGTTGTGGTCAGACTTTGCTATGGAGAAAGCTCAGCTTGTCAGATCTGCATACTGCCCCCTCAACCTAGTCTGGGGTAAGCAGGGAATGGCTTGCTTTGGGAAGAGTCAGCCCTGTAAAAGCTGAATCATCTCCACCAGATTGCACACATTAAGGTGAAGCTCCCTTCTGAAAGCTCTTCCTGCTGTTGTTGTTTATGAAGTACAGCACTGCAGACTAAAGTTTTTTAATAAGTCTAAATAAGGTTGCTTTTAAGCAGCAAATGTTCCAATTGTATTTGACACGGTTCCTCAGACTTTGCGAACAGATCAAAATCCACCAACTGTAATTTTTTTCCTATGAAAAAAATTGAGAGAGAAAGTATTTTGAGAGAAGTACTTTCTTTCCATGGAAAATTACAATACTTATTTAGGCCCCAAAAAGAAAAGGCCTAAACTTGAAAAGATCCTGGGTTTTCGTCAAAAAATATAAATTCTGTTTTGGAGATGATGCCACAGTGCCTCGTGGGAGATGTGGTTCAGTTGCCTCATGTCCCCACCCAGTTTAAGGGACAGGCTTTTAGCCAAAGGACCTCTTTCACCATGCAAAAAGTGCAGCATGGGTGACTACTGGTAATTTTTTTTCCCCTGTTTTGTAGATGATGTGGCATTACAGCCATAATTCTTATGAGGTCCCATGGCAGCATTTTTGATTCACTACTCGGCGTGTTCACTGGAAAGCGCTCAAGTTTTAGTTTTTTCAGGTTTTAATTTTTCACAAGAATGCAAAACTATTCTTTGGGGAAATAAAAACTATCTCCAACTGGTCTTAGCTAAAAGTCTGGCAGGTGGACTGACTATTTTCTATGTAATTATTCCTGAATTTTGACGTGTTTAGACAATTGATTGAAGTCAGGCTCTCAAGCAATTCCCAGGCATCCCAGGGGAGCAGGTGATGTGCATCAAACCCTTTTGATCCCATTCCTGTGGGCAGTGTTTGGAGTACCTGAATGCCATCCCCAGCTGGCAGGGGGCATTGGGTGTTGTACTGAGGACTGAACGAGGAAAACACCGTGGTAATGATAAAAGCATGCACACTCCAATCCTGCCTCAGGGTTGAGCTTAGTTCTCTGTAGAAATAATTTCACAGGTCAAATATTTTATTAAAGTGAACCAGTTTTAATACAGAAACTGATGTAATGAATGCATCCTTAAAATGCTCATAATCTTTATTTTACATGTTGTCACTATTAAAAGTAAAATGTAA
Source organism: Pedionomus torquatus (assembly GCA_013398155.1). NCBI lineage: Eukaryota > Metazoa > Chordata > Aves > Charadriiformes > Pedionomidae > Pedionomus > Pedionomus torquatus. The sequence continues at coordinate 81,309 of VZRU01002540.1, forward strand.
ATAGTTAGAGTATCATGGTTTATTGCAGTAAATTCAGTCTTTTTCAGAAGACTTTGAGAAAAAAAAAAATTCCAGTTCTCTACCATTTACCTTTGTACTTCTGGTATTTTGGTGACAACTAGTGTCAGGCTAAATAACCAGTCCAATAATCACACTGTGTAGCTTGTGGAATAATATTACCTGAGTTTTTAGAAGGTGCTAGTGAGTTTGTAGGGCTTGCACAAAAAACCTTAGTGTAGAAGAAATCTCTTCATGGGGGGTGCATGGAAAATAGATACTGGAATTATGAGTGGTTTCCCAGCATTATTGCGGCAGTATCCCACATTGCTGGGGTTATGTGGCCACCGTGTGGTGATACAGAGGAAAGTTAAACTGAATTTTTGCTTCATTTTTTCTGGGAATGATTTGCAGAAGTGCATACATTCAGTTTCTCAAGGACATTCCTTGAATAATTTCCTCTTTATTTACAGAATTAAGTCAGTAAACAATTAAACCACTTACACTGCAGCACCTGAATCACAGTACAGGAATGATCCTTGTAATGGGATTTCATATGTCTGCCTGGAAGGCAAGTATTTTAGGGAAAAATTTAATTTCTGTTAACTTCCAAAAACACTAATGGGAAAACAGACAAACCTAGTATCTGTACCTCAATACAGAGACAGAAAATTGTAACATTTTAAAGATATGAAAAACATTGATTTGCATTTGAATCCCCATTTATTTTAACGGAGAGCTATTTGATATAAAGAGTAAGAGATATAAGGAATAAGAGGAGGGCCCTGAAGAGGCAATTCCTTCAGCTCTAGAAAAAAATGTCTTCATTCATCTGGAAAAGCGCAGTCTCTCAATTGCTTTCAATGAACATGAATAATGATGTAAAGGATATACATGGTGATTTTTTTTTCATACAAATGATAGCTAATATTAATTTCTGGTCACATAGTCACCTTTACTGTTCAGCAACTGGGAATCCAGGAAAGAAAGTGAGCATCCTGAGAAGATCCAGTTGGTCCTGCAGTGACTGTGCATGATCTGCTTCTCCAAGCCACTAGTACAACCAAATATACACCAAATAAAATTGGTCTGGTCATAACCAGGAGGGAATTTCTCTGGATGTCCAGTTAGAAATAACATCACAAAGTCAAATGGACATTTAAAACAATTTTCTTGTTGCTCAAGGTTCACACTTTTCCAATGTTACTATGTTAGCCTTTATAAAGATGATTTAGTGATCATTTAAAAAAAAAATAAAAAATCATCATATAAAAATTTAAGTCAGAGCTGAATTACAGCTCCTAGCTGTATATAGGAATCAGATGAAATCTGTCATACCAGCAAAGTTCCTCCAGGTTATCTGTGTACTCTGGAACAAGGGGGTAACATTTTCACTTTATGTTGGTTTGTTGTTTTCTTGCTTGATTCTAACAGAGTGAAGAAGAAATGCCCAAATTTCCATTGCCCCAAGTCTCCTGTGTTCAGGGACACAGATCCTTGAAATAAAGTTAATGAAAGGTCAAGGGAGAAATATCTGTATGAGCTCCCTGTTAAATATTGGCAGCTAGCACTATGAGACACATTTGCTTCATGTTAATGCTCAGCCAAGATTAACTTGTACAGCAAATATTGACCCTAACAATGGCATTCTGGCAAAGGAATCATCAGTTACAGTTTTGTGATATGTACCCATCCTAAAGACCTCCCTTATAATTTCCATGCCATGCTCCCAGCATACCTTTTGGGGTAGAATAAATTAAGACCTTTTTTTTCCTTGTAGATAATTTTATTATATCCAGTTACTTACTTTGCTTGGACTGCAGAGCTTGCCTTAGGTGACTAAGACTTCCAAATTAGGGGTTTAGGATACTAGGTCCAGAAAGGGAGGCTCTCACTCAAATTATTTTTGCCTCAGAAGTTCTTTTTGAGTGTAAACAAGTCAAATAACCCTCATCCAATGAAGATGAAAAAAAATGTGCTTAATGCTTTTTCCATTTAGCAAAATATTTGAAGAACTGAATGTGCTTAAGTGTTTTGCTGACTCAGGCTCTTTGTACCTAAATTTCAACTCTGTCAAAGGGGATAATAATACTTTATGCTTATTCTCCCTTTCTCTTCTGTACTTAGTATTTAAGCACTTTGGCACAGGAAAAATCTTTCTTTGTATTTTGGAGTTGAACAGTAATTAGGCATTGAGCTATCTCATTCACTGCCTGTAGGCATTAATGCTATGAAGTACTCTAACATAAAATTCCATGCGTATCTATATCTGATTCAACATTTATTTATTTGTGTGTTTATCCCACCTGTTTATCTCTGTGGGATATTTCCTGCTGATAAAGTCAAGCTTATGCTTTTTAATGGAACCTTCAGAAATGTGCTTACCAGTGAATGAATCCGAGTAAACAGAGTTTACATCAGCTTTGACTAACAACTTTATGCATTTTGTTGAAAACTATGATTACTTTTAAAACTATAACAGTAAGGCCTTTTTATGATTAGGTGATACGTTGGCTTTTAAGCCTTCTCTTTGTCTCAGAGTAGTTGCTTCTGCATTAATTTATTGAATAGTAGAACAGAAAATAGAAGCTACAAACACAGGAATTTTTATGTTTCAGTCTCTGATTTTGTACCAAACAGCTTCGAAATGCAGTGGAATGACCAAGTCTTTAATGTCCTACCTCAGAAGCCTTTTGAAAAGCCTTTCAGATATAGGCCTAAACACAATTTGTCATCTATGATACATTCTCCTCTTCCTCTTCCTCTCCTCTCCTCTCCTCTCCTCTC
>VZRU01002558.1:0-14041 GCA_013398155.1 Pedionomus torquatus
TGCTTCTGCTGCATTGTCATGGGTGAGAGTATCTACTGGGAACAACAGGGAGAGAAACATGGGGATGCAGCACCATAATCAACCAGCAGGTCACACATTCTCAAGCGACACGAAATAGCGTACTCTGATTATTCTGATGAAGATCTGTTGACTTACAGCAGCTGAGTAACTCAACAGCAACCGTGTCCAAAACAACTCAGTTGTTTGGCGCAGATGCAGAGGCACACAACCTACTGGTAGCTATTTCACTTTTTGGTGCGCAGGGTCATAGGTACATAAAAATTTATTAATTTTACATGGGGTATATACANNNNAATTTTACATGGGGTATATACACATACGTGCACACCCCTCCTACATCTGTGCATCAGGCAATAAAACCCACCACTCATCTGTTGTGAAAACTGCAACTTTCCTGTAGCCTGTAACTACAGATCCCAACAACAGCATTATTCACATTAGGGTTTTTTTTTGCCATTAATCATGGGAGGGCTCGCTGGGCTCTTGCAGTGTTTTGTCTGGGTGTTGGTTCTCCCACAATAAGTGAGGCATGTGCCAAAGCAAACTCGGGGCATCGCCTCAGCTGGGCTTCTTCTCCCTGCCCCGTTGCATCACTCTGGGAGGAGATGGGGCCTGGATACTGCTGGGAGAAGACCAGCCATGCCAGCTGCCTGCCCCGTGCCCCAGAGGTTTCCTTTCCTCACGTTCCTCACGCCAACATTTGCAAAACTGGAATGGGCTAACACACGCTACAAGCTGCGATGGCAACAGCGCTCACACAGGAGTGTAATGGATGCAATCTGGAAGTGTGTTCATGCCAAAATTAGTGCTCTTTCTGGGTTTGCTTGAAGTGCAGCAGGGGAATTTGGTAGCAGCGTGAACCTTGCCTGGGGAAGATCACCATCCCTTCTTGAAGCTCCTGTTGTTTTTGGTAAGATGTCACTGTTATCTCACTGCAACTCAGCAGAAAACTTCAATATTTAAAAATTAAGGCCTCAGTGTTAGACTCCTATGGATGGAAAAGCCTAAATGGAAGAAGCAATTACTCCAGGAAGTAAAGGAGTGGATGTGTCTACCCCATCCATAATGATCAAACACATGACACCCTGCTCCCACACCTCCCCGTTTTTAGCGTGGGAACCTTGAATGAAAGAACTGGTAACATTAAGGACAAGACCACCACCTTCCTGGACTCTGCTGTGTCCACCGGGGCTGGGGTGGGCTGCTCTTCAGGGATATGCCTCTGCAGCACCCCTTGTTACACCAAACACACCTCCTGGGCAGAGGCTGCAGGGGTCGGATGGTAGGGTTCACACCAGTGCTCTGATGGCCTGCAAGGTGGGGCTGCCAAACCCTCTTTTCAAGATTACACCGATTTCCATTTTCAGAAATTATGTCAATAAGGAACTCCTGAAGAGGAGAACCGCCTCTGGACAAACACCACATCCCTGGGGGCCTTAAAACCAGAGACATCATGTTCAACAGGGGCAACAAAAGGCACTTCACTGCCAGTCTTCGCTCCTGCTGTTTGCCTCTTTTCTGCAGCAGCAGCAGGGCAGACTCTGCTGGCCAAAACTTCTGTGTAGACAGCTGACTTGCAAATGAAGTTATTTTTTCTATTTTTTGTGGTCGATTCTCTAAAACTCTTGAAAGCAGCCTGCAAGCCACAGTTTGAAAGCCATTACCTGTCTTATCTATATGGCTTCTTCATTCTTGTTTCTGATCTTTTCTTGTTCCTTTCTCCCAAATCTTTTGCATTTTTAATTTGCTTTTTTCTTTTTCTCTCATGCTCTTCTGTGGCAACAGGACAAAGTTGTCAAAACCTGTCCTCCTCCAGACTTCCTCCTTATCTCTTTCTACTCCTTCACTTCATTGTTAGGAGCTGCCCCAGGTCAATGCTGTGTCTGCACTCATTAATTAAAAAAAGAGGATTTGAAAATGCTCCTCAGACCTCTGATGTGGTTGCCTGGCTGCTGTGTGCTGTTATCATCACAGCGTTGTAGGCAGGGCTGTAATTGCATCAGAGGTTTCTGGTTCATATCACACAGGCTGCTGAAGAGCTTGGCTCGCCTGGTAATGTCACCTGCACTTCAGCACAGAGTTGCAGTTTTAGGTGAACTCATTTTAGCCCAGTGCTGGCACTAGTAACTGCACTGGAAGGGCAGCAAGCAGTGCACACCAATGTTCCTGTGAAACTGAGGTTTTCTGCAGGAAGGAGAGCTGCTGGTGTTGACTCAACAGTCCTGTGCTGGTCATTCCAGGGTGGGTGGATGGACAGAGTGTCCTGCTTCTGCTCTGCCTCAGTGAGGTGGTGTCACCGCTCCTCATTTCCCCTTCTGTTCCTCACCTGGCATAAAACACAGGGAGGCAGACAGAGCTCTGACTGTTGGCATGGACACCTGGTGGAGGAGCCAAGCATCTCCTCATAGATGGTCAGCATGCTTGAATGGGACAGAAGAGTCCTGCCAGCCATTAATGCCATAGGATGAAAAAGACAGGCGTATCACATACGCCCATCCCAGACCTAAGACTTTCCCAGATGTCATCCCAGACCCTCTGACCTTGGGCAACTCACTAACTGTTGAGGAGTTTCTAAAGGAAAATGGATATATGAACAACCCTTATTTAATCCCTCGCCGCATTTTTTTTTTCCAGTATGATCAACATGAGCCGCTTTATTGCCCAAATACACAGTTTATATAGACTTTTTTTCTATAGCACGTGCCTCATGTTCTAATATAATTGGCACATAGTTAGATATTATGCATACAGCAGTTAGCAGCAAACGTGGCCTGTGGTTAGGAGCATCCTTCTTGGAGTTATCGGCATTGGGTTCAGCTTCCTCATTCCACTTTCTTCATGCTGATGTGAAGGTCGAAGTGACCTTCTACTCCTCCAGACCAAAGGCTGGGTTGCTCATATGTCCATTTTCCTTTAGAAACTCCTCAACAACTAACCACTGTTTACCCACCTGCCCTATCAGGCTGTGACAAGGAAGAATTCGCTCATTCCAGGCCCCAGTGCCAGGACAACTACTGCTGGTGATGCTCAGTGGAAGCTTGTGCTCCCCACTCCTGAACCCTGGGCAGCCTTACCCACTACCTGCCATCCCATTAACACAAATGCCACCAGTAGGCCAAAAACCATGGGCAAAGGCAAAAGCTTCCCGGACCCCCCAAGAACTGAGTCTTCCACAGGGAAAGACTGGCTGGACCAGTAGGCTGTGAAACAGGATGTGCAAGTTGCCACACAGGAGGGAAAGGAATTGCCATTGCACTCCTGTGTGGAAACTCCTGCCAGTCTGCGTGAAAAGAGGTCAAATGGTCATGGCGAGTTGCAGCTACATAAGAGCACAAGTGCCACCACCTCAGAGAAAACAGGCAGACACTCAGACACCGCATGGCTTTGTTGTGGAGCTGATCAACTTCTCCAGTACCCACCCAGCNTTCTCCCTCCTGTGGCACTGACAGGTAAGCTGGGATTCACACCAAGAGCCTTGTTCCCACTGCCCAGCTCTGCCCCACATTTGACCCAGGGAAGCAACGAATGAGTCACGTCCCTACGGTCTCTGCCCCGGCCGTGCTTGCTGGCTCCTGCCCAGCAGAGCAGGGAGTGCCAGCATGCACATACGCTCCCCACCAGCCCCCATCAGCAGTTGTGAGCCTGACCCTCTGCCAGAAGTTTTGACAGATGAGACAAAAAGGCGAAACAGCACCCCTGTGGAATCCCCCAGCAGTCCCAGCAGTCGGGAAGCTGCTCTGGGAGCCATTGAACAGGCCAGGAGGGAGATGGGGACAATCAGAAAACACACTGTTATTACTTCAGGCTTGGCTGTATGCTAAGGACCTACCATAAGAGCAGCTGGGATGAGAGTGAAATATGAGAAAGGCCAAGAATGCTGCTTTTGACCACAGGTAGGACGCGCTGCATCACAGGAAGAGGGTTAGGACCAGGCCACTGCCACACCAGGCTTTTGCATCACTTCACCATAGGTTCCCATTGGCCTGTTTCCTCCAACACCTACTGATCACAGCTGATACCTGTCAAGTGCAGATCATGAACCAGTGTCTTATCATGGTAGGAATACTCTGCTGTCTTTTTCTAAGGTATCCTTCTCAGAAGAACATGTGCCCAACCAACTGCAGTGCAGAAAGCTAAGCTAGAGCGACTTTTGCATCAGGAAGATTTCTTTGCACAGTCATTAGCTTGCTGGAAAAGGCAGCCCCTTAAGACAGCAGTGTGAGCTGAAAGAAACTTCTTCCCTTTTATACTCAATTTGCTGTGACCCAAGCAAGCTTTGCTTCCGTCAGTCAGCTGAATCATGGAGAGATTAGTAACAGGGAGGTTCCAGAAGGTCCCAGAAGTGCTGCAATGTCTGGCAGAACCTTGTGGTGTCCCACCCTACCTGCTCTGCACCACTGAGAGTAGCCTGTTTTAAGCAGTTTTCCGGCATGCCGGCAGACAACTGAGATGCCTCCAACTAAGGCAAAGACATGGGTACAGAAAACCTGGGGCGTCTGCCCCCTACCCCATAATCTCTGTGTGTCAGTCTAGAGCATTTCTGCAGCTCAGAGGATTAAACATGAGGTAGGCCCACTTGGCCTTTGCTCCCATGCTCCTCTGGATGAAAGGGCTTGATGAGGGACTCAATACTGCAAGTTGGTGTTAATGGGTTGGACAAGGGGTGGCTTCTCTGGTGGGACATCAGTGGTCTGGATGGGGGGAGAAAGAGGTGTGTCAGTGCAGCACGTACAGCCTCCAGCACGTACAGCCTCCAGTCACCCAGACAGGAGGACTGAAAGTCAATGAGAGAGAGGTGGGTGGCAGTTTCCACCCTAACCACAGGAAGACAAGTGGTCTGACCTGCAGACAACTGGTGTGATGAGCGGTGGTGGAATATTACAACACCCTCCTGCAACGCTGGGTATTAGTGACTAAGGAGGTCCTTCCCTCGTGGCCTGTGCAGAGGGCTTTGTATACCTGCCTTTTGAGTCATAGTGTAGCAGAGCTATACTGGTGTAGGCAGGACCAGAATAAAACCTTCAAGTGGGTTGAGAGAACTTCCATGGCCACCAACTCTCTGGTACTGTCAGTGAGTAAAGCACTGGATAGGACAGGGGTGCTGCTATTAGGAAGTTCCTTGGAAAATTGCTAATAAAGAGAATAGAACCTAGCAGTGAATAAGGTGTTAATATTTTTTTTTTCTGATTTCCTATAGAAAACATAGGAAATGTAATGTTTGAGAAATCAGTTAATTTATCAAGACACAGCAAAGTAGTATCACAACATAAATCATTTGCTTAAGAGCACTCCTTAAAGACAAAGAGCAACCAGGCAACTTCTCCCTCACACCCCCACACCTTCTCTTTATGTAAAAGGTGTTAAAAAGCAGCCTATGCAGCATCATATGTATATTCTTGGAACATCTGTAATTAAATACACACAGTATTTCAATGCAAAGCTCTGACAGTGAATTTACCCTTCACTTACCTGCCAGTCCAAAAATTACTTGTGGGGGCACTGTGTGTTGCCATAAGATTTCTGTCACTTCCAAAGATGATTCCAGAACAAGTTTGCCTTTGGCAGACCATGATGCTTCTGCTCTGCTTGTCCTTCACCACAGTGACTGGTTGCACCCTGCTCAACAGCACTTCAGCACTTGCAATGCTGCTTTTAGCAGTGATCCCACATCCCTGCTCCACTGGTCAGAAACCAGGGCACAGAGAGCTAAAGAGATTCACAAGAGAGGAAGGCACGCTCCCTTCTGGGTCAGTAACAGGGGACACAAGCCCACAAGGAGCCTGATTCAAACCAGAAAGCTTGAGAAGAGCGGTCTTCTGCTCCAACTGCCTGCAGCAGAAGGCTATGGTTAGGTGTTGCAAACTCTCCTCTGCTTGCCTGAGGCAGGGCGATTTATGCAAGCACTCAAGCAGAATTCTTTCTGGTGTAGTAGGAAACACCAGGCTGAATTAAAAGGAGTGTCCTGAGCTGGCTTCCTAAATAAAAGGACAACCAGAGGAGCAGGGATTCAGCCCTCACAATGCACTGCAAAAGTTTTTGTCTTTTTCCAGCAATCATTGATTAGCAGAAGATTCCCGTCCCTCCCAGAGTCCATTTGGAGATTCACAACCCAGCCTACGGCACACATGTGGGCACTGGCATTTTCCTTTGGACATTCTTCCGGATGAAGGAACATGGGGGAATAAGTACCAGCACTAAAGATAATCAGTGACTGGATCTATTAGCACTGCAGTTAGCCATCAACTTTAAAAAAAAAAAAGCAAAATGCCTAGCGTCAAGTCAGTGTTAAGGTCAAAGGGAGTAAGAGTGTGCATTGACGAAATATGAAACAGATAACAGCTTTTGTAAGCTTATGAGAGATGGTGGTGCCCAGAAAAAACACGTACCCTTTGGGTCAGGTGTAAATGTTCTCCTTGCTCCCTCTGGGCCAGCTAAAAACCTGACAGAGGTACCTGTTAGTTTCCTCCTGGCTGAGACCTCAGACTGTCATGCTCAGCAGCCACCTTCCCTTCACATGTGCATGATGCTGTAGGAAACACTGCAGACAAATCCAGTCACCGTGGTCATCATGAGACAGCTTCATACCCGAGCGTATCAGCACAGAACTAACTTGCTCCTCACCCTTTGTTAGATTTGTTACTAGACTGCAACTAGCAATTAGTAGCAACACAGAAAGAGGCCTATGATGCTCAGCCCCCAGCTGCTGTTGAAAGTCCTACGAGACTTCCCCAGAGGACTGAAATACCCCTGAGAATCCAGTCTGTGCCTTTGCAGAGTTGCCACCACCTGGCTCTTCTTCATATGAAATTCCAGTGGATTTCAGTTTAGTTTACTTTCCAGGCTCCTCTTGTCTGATACAGTTTCAGAGAGTCCAGGAAGCTTCATTTTCAGCATTTATTATGCTTTTACTACACAAAGGAAGCAGTTTCAGACAGGTTTTCTCTTGGAAGGACAAATTAGACACAGAGAGGACTGTCAACCTAAGTCAGATAGAATATGAACTGCTGCAATACAGAGAAACTTCTGATTTCTCCAATGCTTGTGTAGAAGACAGAGCTCTTACAAAAATGTTTTAAAAATACAAAGAATGAGCGTCTTTCAGTATTGAAAATTACTTCAGCTTTAGGTGAATAACATAAATGTCTTACAGGCAAAACAAGGCTAACCTGGAAAATAAAAAACAGAGCCAGAGAAAGCCTGGATGACCCGCATACAAGGAATATTGCACAGCTTCCCCAGTGCTGCTGTCTGCAAGAAAGGGCTGAGACAGAAAGTGATGGGAACAGAGCTCTCTGTTTCCTCTTTAACTTGGTAACAGCTCCCTGTTTGTTTTGGGAATACCGGTAATCATTGTAGTAGACACCTGGTGGAACAGGACCCATCTGTGGCAACAGCAGGCAAGTGTCAGCTGTTATGTGAGAGAAATACACATGTATAGCAGAGACATTTAAACAAAAGCCTGAATAATGGGTATGGTAAAAATGCATAATAACAGCTCAACAAGAAACCCACTTGAAAGCAAGCAGGGGACTTGGCCATGTTAGTATGTGCTAATTACAGGATAGAGATCTGGCTGACATTAGTAAGAACGTACAGCGTGTAATTTCTGTATATAGGATAAAGACAATGGACTGTTCTGGATGTCTAAGAAATCATGACACTCCATCTCCAGCCTGTGGCCTCAAGTTATTCCCTAATGTGCTTTACAACACAGAGCGTGTCTTTAAAACATAACTGGGTCTTGTTCTTCACCCTGTGAAGTGTTTTTCCCTTGTGTTGCTGGCTATGAATTCCCAGGTTCAGAAAGGGGGTAGCTTTCCATAAGTGACATCCGAAGGCAGACCCACAGTGCACCCAGTGCTTAGCGCCAGTCGGTGAGGGCAGACCTGCTTCTTTACAGGATGCCTTACAGCACTCACAGTGCAAATGTGCAAGAGGTGGAGGATGGGGAAGAGCTTTGCAACAACACAGCTGGGCACATGCAGGGGCTGATTTTTTGGTTCCACTGCAGAAATCCTGTGGCCATTTCCAGCCTTTGGTGCAGTTGCCCATCTGTAAGGTGCTGACAACAGTGTCTCATATCTCATGTCTTTGCGGGCCCTCTTTTTCTTCAAAGAAAAGACAATTACAGCAGCCAAGGTGGTAACCCTGAAGACAGGGTTTTATTTACTTAGGAGATGTTTAACTCTCACTGTCACAGGAGCATTTATTCCACTGGCAAAGAAAATAACCAAGTGAGCCAGCTGGGCTTGTTTCCTCCCAGTTTTGGGTAAGGGCACCCCATTATTTTTTTATTCCCTCCATTTTTGGCCTGGTAAACTTAGAAGTTTGAGAGATCCAAGTTTCAGTGAATATATATGATCTCAGGGACTCTGCTTTTACAGTAAAGTCTGGATCACAAATTTAGTTTAGCAGAAATTGGAAGCTATTAACTTATGAAGAAATAGCTGGCAACATCCTTCTGGACAAACTATTTCTTACAGAGCATGAATTATAAGTCTAGGAAAAAAACTCCAGTACACTGCACACTGGATTTATGTTATTTATTCTCTCCATACAGTATCTCACACATACCATATCTCACACCATTAGGACAGATATTACAACTGAAGACAATGATACGGTAGTTATCCTCCAACATGCTAAAACTTCAGCTGTTGACGAAAAGGCCTGTTCTGAGAGTTAATGTTCCTGCCATGTGGTTCTTATAAATAGGAGAAAGTAAGAACAGGGAGACAAGCTTAAAATTACAGTTTCCATTGAAGAAAATTAACAGAACTCACTTTTTCTTTGTTGCATAAAGACTGAGCTTACCCATGTCATGCAGAAACAGTGCATGCACTTTCCTGCCTCCTTGGTCACGAAGTTCTAATATGCAAGCCTCCAAATACATTCTTCTGATCGCAGCTTAATTGTCTAAACCTTCTTTTAGGGCTGGACAGCAAATGCCACACGCATCAACTGCTGTCCATACATGTGCATGTCTTTTTCTCTTCTCGTCCCTATGCTGTGGCCTGCCTGCTGTTATTCTCATGGTCCTCAACCTGCAAATCTCAGTATTATAACAGATTGTCATGGAAAGCAATTGCTAACAGCCTGAGAATCCCCCCTTGCTTCCTCCTGCATTTCCTACCTATTTTGTAACTTCAGTTTACATTAGGGGAAAGACAAGAGCTAATAGAGAAGTAGATAATAGTCATGTAAATATCCTGTTAAGCATTACCAGCCATAAAGCTGCACAAAGTGGAGTGACCAGCACGCACCACCTGCGACTAATTAAATGTGATCCTGTAGCACATACGCAGGACCAAACAAGTTGGAGTTTGTCGGGGTCTTAATGCCAAGCACAGAGTTACCAGATGAAGAAGCCTGACAAGAATAATTATAGTCATCTTCCTCATCCTCACTGCTTGCTGACACTGGAAAGGACACTCTCCGGGGGCCCCATTCCTTCACTTCTTGGCTGGCAGATTCCCCCTTCCTTTTCTTTCTGTTCTTTTTCCTCTGTGCTGACTTCAAGTTGATGTGTGGACCCTGCTGTAGTCCACATTCTGTAGGTAAGCTTGTCTCAAAAGGCGCAATGACACTGTCCCCATACAGTTGGCAAGGTCCTCTCCCCTTCTGTCAGCATTGGTGGGAACGGTGGGAAGCAGAGCTACAGAGGGACAGCTACACCCCAGTGAATAATACTGACCAATGTATTATTGCCTGAGTTAATTACATTTAGTTAGTTATCACTTAACTTTGCTACATAAATTCACTAATTCTAGGACAGAATGCTACACAGAAGATGAAGCAACACTGCATTACAAGGACTAAGATTCAGTGGTTTTAATTTTCGTCAAAGTTTCAAGCATTCAGGCTAAAGTTCTTCCAGGACAGATCTCTCCCTCTCCTCTCTTACTGATTATTTTGGTGGGATAAGTAACTGTGAGGAGTCTTGGTGCTCGCACACCCTCACTCCTGCTCCGAAGCAGGGACTTTGTACCAGAGGGAAGGGAAGGGAGATGACAGGCTGTAGATAGAGATTTTGCTGCTGCCGCAAACCTACTTATCCTATCCCACTTTTGAACCCTACTAAGAGTAGAAAAAGGTATTGACAGGCATTGTCGAGGCTTGCCCCTCAGCAAGCCAGCCGTAGGCCCGGCAGCTCGCCCGCGTTTTGCGGTGCAGGGGGTCTGTCGCGGGGTTTGTCGCCGCAGCGCCACTGCCGAACCCGCCGCGCTCCCGTGTGCGCGCTGCTCCCTCTGCCGGCACCCAGATCGGCCCGAAACGGGAAAAAACACAGCAGGAGGAGCTGTAACTCCACTGAAGCGGTGGGAGAGAAGACAACGGAACGGAGCCCATGGGTTCACCTTTCCTTAGCAGCATGGTGAGCCATCGGTCCTGCTTGTTACCACCAACAGCGTGTGGGTGTCTCCCTCCTGTGTTTTCAGTGTTCATTATCTTGAGCTGTCACCCAAAGACCTTGTAGCTTTCCCTCCCGTGATTTGCAGTAACAGAACAGTCACAGTTCCATTAGTCACTTAATTTCAATGGGCCTCAAGAGCTGTGAACTGAGGAACAGATTAAAAAGCAGCACGTTTCTCCTCTCATGTAAAAATCCTCTGCAAAATGCAAATACAGTAATCCCTCCATTAAATCACCCATTGTAGCTCTTGTCCTACCAGCACAGAGCAGACTCACGCTTTTCAGACATGTCTGTTCACAGAGGAAACACCAGGAATGGCATAATATGAATGTTCATATCCTTATGAACATATCCATAATACTCAGCATCACCGAGTCCCACAGTACCCATCCTATGACACAGCCACCACCCCACTTCTCCTATAGCTTTTGAGGAGAAGGTAGTGGGATATCTACCCACATGCTCATGACGCTGCCTGTGGGATGTACACACATCCTGGGTCAAGTAGCACAGTGGAAATACATTTAATTGAAAAACAGAGGTCCAAGTTTTCTTGCTTGTCTTCTTGGATGTGAATCCACAACTGCTCACACCAATCAAAGTGTGGGGCATGGCAGCTCCTGCCCTTCTCTCCCTGTCATGAGCACATTCATACAACCACATCAGTGGTCAGCAGCAGTCAGTATTCCCCAGAGCAACATGGTCAGCTCTCACTCTTCTGTCACACAAGGAATGCCACTGAGGTACCAGAGAGAAGAAACACAGTGGACAGTTGGGGACAGGTTGTGCTGCTCTGGATCCATCTCCAGCAAAATCACTTTACTTCCAAAGATGACACCTTTCTCTAGGCATCATAGTCCCTCACTGCATGACACTCACAACCACCAACCTTTTCATGCCAGAGCAATATTACTGACCACCCAATAAACTACACCATTAACCAGAGGCACAGGCAGTGAAGCAAATAAGCACAGTCTGCCTCCAGGTGCCAGGACATAGTTAATATTGAATTGACTGCTGCACACCCTTCCCCTCCACCCACCCCAGCGATCCTGAAAACCAAAATGTTTTGGCAGAAACACTGAACAGAAAGAATTGCAAAAGCATTGAGTCGGTGATGAAACAGGTATGAAACTGAACAACCTTGTTCTGGATACCCAAGTTCTTTGATTTGCTTCATTCAGTTCTTGTAGTGGTACAGGGCAGTGTTCGGAAATGTACTTTGAAGAAGTACTATGTTTACATAAAAAACATTTTATAATATCTGTAGGTTTCCAAACATGTTTGATATCTTAAGGTGGCTCCCTAAAGAAACTAAATTTATGTGACCATATTTTGCACACAAGCACCTATGTTGTGTTTTCCAATAGCTTGAGATCATCATCAACCTATTTTAATAACATCTGATAGAGATAGTCAGCTCCTACGAGCTTTGTGAAACCAGTACAGGTCAGAAAAATTAGGTTTGTCTCCCAGCCAGAGGAAAAGTTCGTGGCGAGTTCAGCTCTTACGTTGCACTGAAAACACATTGTGCATCACCTAATCCCACAGCATTGTTAGACAAGAGGTAATTCAAAGACAAGATAACATTTAAAGAATTTAAGTTCTATTAGCTCAACATCTAACACTAACAAAGGACAGTTTGCACTCAGAGGAAAAAGTGAAAATGAAAAAAAATTATCCTTGAAACACCAGAATTTTGGCATGTCATTTTTTAAATCATTATATCAGGTTATTAATAATAATAATGTGTTCATTGTTGGGTATCATAATCAGATTGAGTTGTGTCTTCTCTTACAGTAACAACTTGTATTGATACTTATACTGTGTCAAAAAAAAGTGAGGACTGGTATTTGTAACAGCACTGCAGTTACACAGGAAAGGCTAGTGCTGTGCTAGTGTCAAAAAATGTGGCAACATCTTTTGAAGACTCATTGCTAGCACCATGTCACCTTTAACACTTATTTTCCTGACATGAAAGCCATTATTTGCTTTAGCTTATCTAAAAAGAAGAAACAAAATCAGCAGAAAATGAAAAGGAACTGGATAAAGGCTATGTACAGGCAACAGTAATATCACTGCAGTAAGATCTTCGAGTTCTTTAGAAATTCCTCTTTGGTATATATTTTTTCTTTTTATTCATGTGGTAAAAATACTAAATCAGACTCTGTGATTAAATCTCAAGCTCTTCAAAAATCTCAGTCTAACAAAGTGTTTCCATATATCTGTATCTATCTATCTCTCTATACATCACAATATTGAAGCAGTCTGCTGAAAAGTAGGAGGCTGATTGATTGAAATAGAATTTGCTTTTCCACTCCATTTTTAAAGGTTTTTTTTGAGGACTTGATTATAATGATTAACTTAGTTAATGGATAACTTCTTCTTTCATGATTAATGTATACTCTTCTGGCTCCATTTTGAAGCTTTGCTAAAGAAGGTTCAGAACAGTTTTAAATAGTGATAAGTGCAGAAATGACAAAAACCAGTGCAGCAATTTAACATTATGAAAGCTGTGACATTGCCTCTTGTCCAACCAATACTTCATCAGTAAAAAAATTTACTGCAGCCAGAAAAAAATCAGTAAGAAGGCCAAATTGCATCAGATGATGTATGCTGTTACTTAATGAAATTACAGATTATAACCGAGACAAGACCATAAAACTCAAGACTCTCAGGAGAGAAAAAGAAAACCAGGTTATTTTCCTACTAAGTTAAGCTGTAAGAGCAGCACATATTTTGGCAAGACAGAAGTGCAACAGATTGGCCGGATTCTTTCCAAAGCTACACATGCTGCTAAAATTTCAACAGTCGGTTAAGAAAAGCGGTGTAAGCTTTTCTGCTCTGCCTGCACACAGAAGAGAAGAGCTCACAGAAATCCCAGCACTTCTGTCCTACAGAAAAGGAGCCGCAGGAGACCAAGAGCACCCTCAGCCCAGGATCACCAAGCCAGCAGTCTGTTTGCCCAGCAGCGGGTGCTCTTCTGGGCACCAGCACCTGCATCCACCCTGGCAAATGCCCTTCCTTGTTCCTCACCTGTGAACATCTTCACAAAGTCAGTGCTCGACATGCTCATGACCACGTCAGCTGTCACTGGAGGCTTTCCAAAACCAGCGCCGCCACCCTGCGTTTTCAGGTCAACATACCAAGTGCCTCCTTCCTCACCTGAGGGGACAGTGACGAGAGGTGACAAGGCAGCAAAGGGCATCCCCATCCCTCCCTGTCAGACGCCCCTGCCGTGTCCGGTGGGAGCAGTCACGGGATGGCGGTCCTCGGCCACAGGCCACCAGGTGCCCCACGCGCAGGCCCAGGCAGCCTCNCAGGGGCCCCACGCACAGGCACAGGCAGCCTCCAGCAGACGCTCCCCAGCACCACGTATCGGGGGCACAGGCAGAAAAGCCCAAAGGCAGCACTTTTTGACCCGGTCTGTCTGGGGACCGGCTCAAAAAGTCAAGCGTTTCTGTTTGAAAACAGGAGCGTGAGCACGGGGAGGTTTGACAAGCGATGGTCTTACCCGATAATTCAAACTGAAAGACACCCTGGGTCGCTCTCACGTGCTCTTCACTCATCGCCCCCTTAATAACTCTGAAGGTTTCTGCAACGGGCCTC
>VZRU01002564.1:0-18793 GCA_013398155.1 Pedionomus torquatus
GGCGTCGGGGGTGCAGTACCGCCTGGTGGTCCGGGACGCGAGCACTCTCCAGCTCCTCCAGCTCTACACCTGCCTGGATCAGATCCAGCACATCGAGTGGTCCTCGGATTCCCTCTTCATTTTGTGTGCCATGTACAAGCGTGGGATCGTTCAGGTGAGGACACGGCAGGACAGAGGATGGGGATCTGTGTGTGCCCCGAGTGAGAGCTGCTTTTTGGCTCCCCTCCACTGCTTTTGCTAAAGTAACTGACGTTGTTGTCGATAACGCCGCGTTGGAGGGTAGCCCAGTGTGCCAGTATTTTTAAAACCATGACAAACATCATGGTTTGGAAAAAAAAAAAACAAACCACAAAACAACAACAACAAAAAAAAACACCCGAACAAAAACCACAACAAACCAATCAAAACAAACTCCACCAAAAATATTTATCGAAAGAAATCAAAGCCGGAGATTATCACAGTGATTCCTTAGTTCAATAGGAAATAAATACATGCAAACTTGCTTAATGGGCTAAACCTATTTTTCTCAAGTGTTGGTTGTTCAGAATATTTGTCCCAGGGAAAATAAACCAAACAACCCACCTCACTTTACATTTCTTATTAACACACCGAGGTGCGGGGCTTACTTTTGTAGTGGGATCCAGCGCCAGTCCTTCATGGCCAGAGGGTTTCCGAGGTTCCCTCTCCTCTGGGGTGCGGGCAGCTGTTCTCCGCTGTAGCGCGCTCTCTGAGCAGAGGTTTGATGAGCTCTTCTCTTGGTGTGTGCTTGGTTTCCTCTCCGCCCCCAGGTCTGGTCCCTGGAGCAGCCCGACTGGCACTGTAAGATAGACGAGGGCTCAGCGGGGTTGGTGGCTTCATGCTGGAGTCCGGATGGTCGTCACATTCTCAATACAACCGAGTTCCATGTAAGTGTGAAGTCATGATTACTCTCCGCGGTGTCAGATGTTGCTGTCTCCCCTTTGCCTCTTAAAATAACCTAAAGCTCTTAAAGCTCTAGTGGTGTTAAGAATGCGGATACAGTTCTCCTATATTCATATGTGCGATCTACATTAATTCCAGTTTAGAGGCTGGTTCTTCTGTTAACATTTTTTCTACTTGCTTCTTATGAGATAGAAAGTGGACACTTTGAAGGTGAAAATTATGTGAGAAAGGCATAAGGATAATTGGCATTCATTGGAACAATTTTCAAAATTAAGTGTGGTGCTTGTAGCCAGGAAGGCTCTGGATTTCTAGCAAAAACCCCAAACCATAAAAGTAGTGGTGGAATTAAAGAATACAGTCTTAGGTTCATTGACTTGAGGTGAGATTGTGCATCTGGGTGCTGGAAGTCATTGTTTGATTTAACAGATAGGAGTCAGACTGCTATTGACAGAACCACTTGCAAAATCAAAATGCCTGTAAGTGCTGATTGAGTGAGTGAGAGCCGTATCCTGGGATCCACACTACGCTAGAACCCAAGCTGGTTCGTGGGTGTTGGATGCTGGGCTTGTTGACTCCCCACACTTAGTCTGTGGGATAGAACCGGTGGCTCCTGTCGCTCAGTACAACGAGGGACAGAAAATAGCGAAGAACTACAGGCAAGGCACTTCTCTCTTTGCTGTATTTAATCTCTTCAAAACGGTAGTTGGATTTCTAGATGACAGGTTGTGGTGTCCTAACCCTTGTTTGCTGAGTTCAAACGTTACACTGCAAGATTTCTCCTCTTTTTTTGGTTTTTGTTGTGCAAATCCCAGTGGAATATAGATGGGGGGCTTTGTGTTTGTGCAGATGCTGGTGCTCTGAAGGGAGCCTGTGGAGAGACGTGCGTACAGCTACGGTGCGGTTCCTGGTGCACGCATTCTCCAGCCGGGATGTTTTGTGCTGGCAGGGATTTTAGTGCCGACTGGGGTAGAGGCTTTTCTGGCTGTAAAGCAGTGCTTTTCCATTCCCTTACCCCTGTCGATGGCGGGTTTGGAGGAGTGAGGAACTTAGGCCTTAGTTTTCCCAGGAATGAGGCACCCTGATAGCAATTGCAATTAAAAAATGAGTCCAGATTTTCCCCCTGAAGCTGGCGGGCCGTGGCTGCTGGTCGGGCAGCAGCGCTGTAACCCGAAGGGAGGGCTGGGGCTCTGCGCTCCCAGCAAGTCTCCCGTGGCACGTGCGTGTGGGGGTGGACTAGCGAGTATTTATTGCCTCCCAACAGAACTTGGTTTGACCTTAGAGGATTTCATTAAGCCTTTGCCAAGTTGGCATCTGTGTTGGGATAAGTTTTCTTTCCAGCTGTAAACAGGTTGCTAAATTAGCTTTTGTCAGACAGCTGCCTGGGCCGTGCCGCTGTCTGAGTTGTGTTTACCCTCGCTCTGCTAAATCCACAGTCTGGTGGGACAGACGCGAGCAGAGCTGGAGACGCAAACTGTCAGGATACTTAATATCGGTGTGTTGTGTGTGTTATCAAACTCAGCGGTTGCTTGGAGGGCTCAGGGGTTCCCCGTTGACCGCTGCAGCTTGGCTTCGGGAACCTGACATTTTCAACCAGCACCAACTAATTACTTATATTTGTAATTCTTCAGGTCGGCATGGGAGCTGCACTGTAAGCTCACAAATAACTTCCTTATTTCCAGATACTTTCTTTTATATTTTGTTTTTTTTTCAAGGATATGGCTGTGCCAGTTTACTTCTAGCAATCTGTACTTACTAGTGCCTTAGAAATATTGCACATGGGTAACTTGCAGTCACCTTCTTCTGTGGCCAGCATTAGAGTGAATGTTGGGGGGATTTGAAGTGACTGGTGTGTGACTGGTGTGCAGCTCCCGACTCGAGGGGAGCACGGCAGGGTTCTGACACACCTTTCCAAAGTCCATTTTTGACTCCATTCAGGCTTTTGAGACTGGCAGCAATGTTTCATGTGCACTTAATGTTAACATAGCTCTGCAAATGCCATCGTCTTATTGGAGATGGGTCAGTAATAAAGTGCAGGTTTTGGGGTCCTGGAGCTGTCACACAACGTACAGTAATACCTAGTGTAATATAGAATAACGGCACGGGTTCCTGTCCAGAGCTTTGCACAGTTACTGCAATATACACCATGGTGTGTGAGGCCACTGAATGGTACAGGCTTACTGGAGGACGTATAGAAAGGCTCCATCACTTCCCATGATAGTGGATGATTTTCCACAATATTGGATGATTGACAGGTGCAGGGGAATTTACTGTGCTTAATTACAAAGGCGTGTGCAGTTCCTTGCCCCAGAACTTGGAAAGCATCTCTGTGCTGAGTGTTAGACTGGGTTCCGTGTGGAGGGGTCGTTCCATCAGCATCGGGGATGGAAAGTCTTGCTGAGATGTAGAAAAGGTGCAGGCTTGTGCCTTGAACTCTGGCTTGTTCTGTAGCGGGTGCTCCCTCTCCTGCTCAAATCCAGGCTGTGGGGCTGTTCTGTGTGTCTGCAGCCAGGAACGCGGCGAAGCCAGTGCCTAGAAAATTCCATATTATCGGTTCGCCCTGTGGAAGGTGTTGTCCCAGATGTCTCCCCTCTTAGGGTGTCATCGTTCCCCCTGAATTGCTAGGCACACAGAGGGCTTAAACGAGAGCTGCAGATGAAAAATATGGAGAAAGCAAATGGATCCTCCGCTTCCTCTTGACTCCTGTGTTTTGAGACAAAGAATTGGAAGAGCAGCAGCCTTGTTCTTGAGTGCTTCTTTTAAGATCCGTTCTTACCAACTACATATATTGTATATTTTCTGCTTCCACATTAGCTGCTGAAGCATTAAGCTTCTTTGGTACTTCAGCAGAAGGGGGAAAAAAAGTGTGTGTTTCTGTGTATCTTGGCGCTAATCCTTAGTAACTGCAAATGGCTGCTTTGGTTGAAAAAATGCTTTCCGTCGAGGAATGTGCTCTGAATAATCTTCTGAAATCCATTGCTGACAGACACTGCTATGTAAGGGGGCCTTGTGACCCAGTCAAGTCTGGGACAAAAGTTGACAGTCATTTGAGATGCAAGGTTGTTTAAAAGTGTGTTTTTATCTATTGAAAATCACCATCCTCCACCTGCCTGTAGCTGTCAACATGGGGACGTAGGCCTGAACCCGGCACTGCAGACTGTTTATCACGTTACCATCTAAATACTTTTTATTTCTCAGCTGTTTTTAGGCTATTTTAAAAATGCTTCTGCTTTTGGTTTGGTTTTCCACTGCAAAACAACAGCTGAAAACTCCTCAGACACCATTATCGTTGGGATTTGAGTTGGACAACTCCTCTTAATCGAGTCATCTGTACGGAAGAGAGTCCCCTCGAAAGGAGCAGTGGAGAAGTGCTCGCTGCATCTGAACTGAGCCCGATCTGTCCTCCTGCTCTAGAAGCCATCATCCCTTCCCCACGGAGTCTCTGGGAAAAGCAAATAAGGGCAAGGCAATTTGTTGTAACTTTGGAAGCGTTTGGTTTTCTTTTCTTCACCCTCTCTGCATCTTAGGTTTGCGTCTGTCATCTCTGCGAGGTGTGAAACCTTCCTCTAGTTTACATTGGCAGCTTGGGCCAGGTTGTGGAGTAACGTTTCAGTTGGGAATATGAAGGTGCCCCCTTTTTGTCACGGTTTAATTGTAAACACTTTGTTAATCCCTGCAAGGTAGGTCAGAGGTCTGTACGTTAAGCACATACTGTAACTTTCTCAGTTCATAGAAGTGTTTGAGTGTACACAAATAGAAGAACAGAAGAGACATCTTGGGACTCAAAATTGTTTGCTTTTACGTGTTTCTGACACTTGTCCAGAACTTCAGGTTTTGTGTTGCGTGACCTGGGTGAGAGGTTCTAGTGAATTAGCGCAGAGCAGATCCAGGGTCTCGGATCTGTTGTGGACTCCCTGCTCTGTGCTCAGCCTCTTTGGAGAGAGAGCCTGGAGTTGAGTAGAGGATCTCAACAGTTGTTAGGGGTCTGTTGTAGTTGATATAGATCAAGTCCGAAGCTTTGCCTATCAAAGAACTGGAGGCAACCAGTGTAATAAATAAATCTTTCAAAGGTGGATTTTTCATGGGGGTTTCGTAGACTGGGGTTATGTTGGTTGTTCCATAGTCTCTCCCCAGAGCTATTGCCATTTCTGCCCTACGTGCTAGAAGTGATGTGTGGGGTGGTCCATGGGGCAATAATGTCCTACTCCAGCAATGTCAGTGTTCAGTGCCACTGGGACTGTTGGTGGCAGTGAAGCAGACACCCGGCTGTTAAGCACGAGGTGACAAGAATGAACAGGGGAAACACAATTTGTGTCTTCTCTGGGGAGTTACAGAACTTGACTTTTTTAGAGAAGGTTTTGTTTGAACAGCAGCAGGAGGGCTGCACACAAGGTTGAGCAGAGGTGGATGCAGAAGGGCTTCTGAAAGCCAAGGTGTAGATGGCTTTTCTCTTCTGCAGAGGAGCTGGAGGTGGCAGTAGGAGCTCTGCCCCTGCTGGGCTGTTTCTCACCACCAGAGATTTTCCTTTCCAGAGGGACTCGAGCTCGATGAGAGCCTTGTCCCTGGGGCTCTGAGCCAGCCCGCGTGGTCCAGCAGAGCAGCGCGTTTGGTCCATCAGGCCAGGTGAGTGGATGGCGAAGCCAAGGAGCAGCACAAACAAACTTGGATGCCTTTGTCAGGAAAAATTCTGCTCCAGACCTCAGCATGCGAGGCGTGCAGCTGCTAAGCTGGTATTAAGTGGCTGTAAAATGTGCGTTGTGTGTTTTGAGGCGAGGGAGGAACAGCAGCGAGTTCATTTAACGCTGCAATTAATAGGAGGCAGCATCATATCACTATTGCAGTTGCTGGAGAGGAATGTGAGTAGGCATTGTGTTGGTATTTTTAAAGTAAATCTTGCCCGAGGAGCAGGCTAACAATGCTGGGTGCTGGGGTGTCCGGAAGTGAGCAGTTGCAGTGATAAAACTTGATTAATGTTATTCACCCAGCGGATTCCTCTGGGACCTGCTAAATTCAAAACTGGTACCATAGATGTCTGGCTGTAATTTAATACCTGTAAAGCAAAGGAAGAGGGTAATAAAGGCTGCATTAAATAGTGGTCTGTTACTTTTTCTAATTTTGGATAGAAGCGGACTGGGATCTGATCTGGTTACGCTCTTTCCTGTTACAAATCTAAAAAAAATACTAAAATGATTTGTATGTTGTCTCTTCAAATTTCAAAAAACTTTTCTCCTGTATGTAAAAAGCAGTATGGAGAAGAGCTGATGCTGCTCTTTTGCTTCATGATTCCACATATTTCTGGAGGGAGGCAGTGTTCACTGAGGCTCTGTAACTTGCTTTGGACACCATGAAATTCCCTTGAATCGTGTTTTCTGGCAAAAATGATTGTCAGCAGCGGTAAAACCCTCCACGTTCTGTTGCAGCGCCCGGTCCGTTGCGCTGCCAGGGAGAACACAGGTGTGGGATGCTGCTGCCTTGGGCTCCTGTGTCACCATTGAATGGGACCAGCTTCTTCAGGGAAGGAAAATGCGCATTGAGGACAAATGTGCAAGAAGTGGAGCAGAAGCTTCCTCCCAAGACCATCCACCTGGTGCAGGAGGATGAGACAGCAGACAGTGCTGGAGTGTTAGATATATAATGAATCAGAACTAATTGTTGTGATTAGTTCCACAACTAACGGTAGCTTTACAACTGTGCTGCTTTACTGCAGAAATAGTTTCACCTGCGTCTCTTCTAGAAAACTCTTGGTGCAATAAAATGTAGGAAAACACAAGGAAAAAAATTTACTCTGGAAACATTCCTCGCTCCAGATAGAAATGCAAAGGTTCACATGACATTCTGATTAATGCCCATATGTCTGGGGTGGCTGCCGTTGCTAAGGGAGAGTAAGTATTTGTTTTTAATTGAATAATCTGCAGATGGCAACGCAGAGCTTCCAGAATGCGGGCTGTGACCTTGGAGAGCTGTGGAGAGGCTTGTTTTGCAGCTGACGGCTTTCCCCACAGCTTTCCTGTTTTATGGATGCACGAGCCGCCAGAAATACCACGAACGGGATGGTTAATGCCTTGCTCTGCGCAGCGTGGTTTGGCTCTCTTCTCATTCCTTCGGTAATCGTGTAACGTTGCCTCCTTGTGGGTGGCTGAGGAGGGAAGAGCGAAACTCAAGTTAGCTGTCAAAGCTGAGCGTGTCTAAAAGTTGAAAAATAGAACTAAATTTTCATGCTTAGCCTGGTCCCAGGAGATGCTGCGTTCTCAAGCTGCTGTAACCTCTCGTCTGTTCCTAAAGGCAAGAAACTTCTTATCTCTGTTCCAGATTCTGTGATGAAACTGTGTCTTTCCAACTGCAGGGTGTCTGTACGATACATCGGTTACGTGGCTAGAGGGGTAATGGCTTTAAACCGGAAGAGGGGAGATTTAGATTGGATATTAGGAAAAAATTCTTTGCTGTGAGGGTGGTGAGGCACTGGAACAGGCTGCCCAGGGAGGTTGTGGCTGCCCCATCCCTGGAGGGGTTCAAGGCCAGGCTGGATGGGGCTTGGAGCAACCTGGTGTGGTGGGAGGTGTCCCTGCCCAAGGCAGGGGGGTTGGAACTCAATGATCTTCAAAGTCCCTTCCAACTCGAACCATTCTATGATTCTATGATGGATTCATGCCAGAACCCATAACTTTAGTGGTGGTGAAGAGCTTGTCCCCATATTGCTGTGCTGGTAACCTTAGTTTGGAATATGCAGCCTTGCGAACCGAAGGCAGTTGGCAAAGAATTCCTGGTGGTTGCTTCTCGGGGCTTTGTGTTTGAGCTACATGAAATAGTTGGAGAGTTTAATTAGCCACAGAAGGTATATTGATCTACTCTGTGGTGTTGAATTAGGTTTATGGGTTTCTATTTACTTACTCTTCTTTTTTGTCTACAAAAAATAAACAAGTAATTTCCTTGTTTCTGTCTCTTTGACAGCTGCGGATAACTGTGTGGTCCTTGTGCACGAAGTCTGTGTCTTACATCAAGTATCCCAAAGCCTGTCAGCAGGGTAAGTGCCACAGATCTAATACTGGAATGTTTTTGTTTGGTTTTTTTTTTTTTTATCCACGCAGCAAAAAGGGGAAACTGAATTTGGTGTGTGGTGATGAAACACGTGTTTTGGAGCAGGTTGTGGCACCCTTCTTCAGGGATACGTGTCCCCGAGATGGGTACCTGTGTGCCACCCACATCCTGGGGTGGTCACATTTTCCCTAAATGAAGGATTTCATCCAGTCCATGTGCCTGGTCTTCAGATCTGCATTGTCCTGGTGTGTTTGTCTCCCAAGGGTCCATTAAATTGAGCAGCAAGTGTCGGTGATGAAAAACACTAATCCAAGGTGGCTTCTGTCATCTCTTACACCTGAAAAGGCTGGAGAGGGAAGCCCACGGCAGGACTGTCCAGCCACACGGCTGTGGTTAGCAGCTTCCCGCCTCGGGCTCGTATATAGCAATAGTCCATATAGGACAAAGACAATGATGTATTTCATGTGAAATGCAAGTGGCTGGGGACCAGTGCCTGCAGGATTAATCCCTTTAGCTAGACTAAATGAAGGGGTTATTTGAAATCAGTGGCTTTTGTGGAACAACGGTCTGTCAGTAATCAAACCTGGCTTTCTGAAGTGTGCTCAAGTTCTGCAGTAGCTGGGAAGCTGCAGCCTTAGAAATTGTACATTCAGAGTCTAAGAATTGGAGACATGGGCAAATTAGCAGAACTGTGCGTTGCTTTGATGTGATCTGCTGGGAAGGTATTTTTTGCTTCGCTTCTTATTTCTTTGAATTGAGAATAACTGCTTTTCATTGGAGAGTTGTCAGCTATTTTGTCTTGTTTTCCCTCTTTTTCCCTTTTTTGATTCCCCTTCTCCCCCGCGCAGGGATAGCCTTCACTAGGGACGGCCGCTACATGGCAGTGGCAGAAAGACGGGACTGCAAGGACTTCGTTAGCATCTTTGTGTGCAGCGACTGGCAGCTGCTGAGGGTAAGATGTGTCCTGGCCTCCTGCTGCTCTGGGCAGACGAAAGCACGTGTTCCAGCTGCGCTGCGCTCCCTCACTGGTTCTAGACTGGCCAGTGCTTTTTCTCTCCAGCCCTGGCTCCCTCGCTGGCCTGTGGGCACACTTGCCTCAGGGTGTCCTCTTCAGCAGGCCAATATGTACTAGATGTGCATAAAGAATTTCTGATGGAATGCAAAACTCTACCTTTATATTAATGCAGCATAGCTTATTGTAAATGAACTCACGCAAGAATTTAACGAAAGTATCAAATGCTTGATGAAGCCATCGCTTGGAATATATAATTGTCCTGTTTTCTGTTCAGCAATGAGACCGGTCTGGGAAGGATGCACAGTAGCACATTCTAGAGGAACAGATGGATGTGAGAAATTAAAACCTGTTAAGAACTAGTCCATATGTAGTGTCATCCCTGGTTTGGGTCTCAGCAGAAGCTATAGCAAAATTTGGGAAATACCCCTAAATGCTTGTTGTGTTCCCAGACTCTTCCCTAATCATCCTGTAATGATCCAGCCTTTCTGAGACAGGGAATCAGGCCAGCTAAGTTTCTTGACTCATTCAGTGTAATACTTAATTTTTATGAAGTACTGTTTGCATTAAAGTAGAGCAACTTTTTGTGTTTTCTGTAAAGGGAAACCAGAGAAACAGTGAATGGCGGATACTGTCCTGCAAAAGAAAATGCTTCTGTTTCTACACTAGTGAGCAAAAGGCTCTTAGGTTTGTGGTAGCCCTGAGAAGGATAGAACTGGAGGCTACGCTAGGTCAGATGCAACAGCATTTGTTAGAATAATACTTCAAATGGTCTGTTGTTTTTTTCTTTTTCTCTTTTGGGGGCAGCATTTTGACACAGAAACTCAAGATCTGTTTGGGATTGACTGGGCTCCCAATGGCTGCGTCCTGGCCGTGTGGGATACGTGTCTGGAGGTAGGAGGAAGCAGCAGGTTATTTTCTTGGAGAGTTCAGGCTGGTTTGTAGCTGCCACATATAAAGCAGTAACTAAAATAGATAGTCTTACCATATTTTCTTTTCCTTTGAAATGTAACAAAAGCTGAACTTAAACCATTTTAGATATTTGACTTGTATTGGTACTGGATGTCCTTACAGGTGTATGTCATACACTTTGGGGTAGATTTAAAGACAAAAACCAAACAGCCCTGAAGAGATGCCTTAATGGCTTCAGGTGCCAAAGGAGCATGAGCTGTTCCATCAAGATGTATGGAATATGGAATAATACAATATTGTTAGTCTTTAGAATTAATCTATTTATGTTTCAGTATAAAATATTGCTGTACTCCCTCGATGGCAGGCTGCTATCCACGTACCGGGCGTATGAATGGTCACTAGGCATAAAATCCATCGCCTGGAGTCCCAGTAGTCAATTTTTGGCAATTGGCAGCTATGATGAAAAGGTAAGAAATAAAAAAGAAAAAAAGATATTCATTGGATAAAAGAGAGAAAATGAACCTCTCTCTTACCTACAAGCCATTTGCAGAACGTTGCCATAGCAATTCTATCTTGCAATGCTTTCTTGCACTAGGTGCGTATTTTGAACCACGTAACTTGGAAGAAGATCGCGGAGTTTGAGCATCCAGCAACCATCGCTAACAAAAGGACTGTGAGTACGGATCCAGAACCCTTTCAGTCATTAGCAGTGACGCTGCTATTTGTATCTGAAAGGTGCTGGTAAATCCATTTTTGTTTGGGAGACTTTGCTTTTTCCCCTCCTGATACGTACGCAGCACTTGGGAAATGGGAATATTGGATGGAATATGCACCTGCAATCCTTGTTTCTTTGTAGATCGTGTATAAAGAAGTGGAGAAATCCTCATGTGTTGAAACAGAGAGACTTTCTTTCCCTCCGACAAGAGCATTGGCTAGTTCTCTCTTCAGCACACAAAGTAAATGTAAGCCAAAGTTTTTGAAAATGAGACACTTGAGTTTGCCATGTGAAGTCTTTCTATGAAGCAACTAATGTTGATTTCATGGACTCTACCTTGTTGGTATCAAGGTGGGTCCCCTGGGTGCTCTGCTCCAGGCTCCTAAGAGAACTGAAGAGCTCCCAGGGCAGTAAGACCCTGCTGGAGGGGCTGCCCGCTGCAGGGTGGCTGGAAGGCAGGTTAAAGACTCGCAGGATATTGTAGGAAATGAACAATAATGGCTTGTGTGTAGAAACAGCAGCCGGATCTCGGTCACGGAGGTGCCTGCAAAAGTTGTCTTACCATCGTGTGGATGCTTTTTCTGAGTTGTTCAATCTACACAGTTTTATGTGATGACTTAGTTTAACTGTTGCAGATAATGGCACTAGTTCCTCTGATTCTAGCAATTAAGGATCTTATCATAATGTGTGGCAGTTCTAATAACAAGAAAGAAAAAATAATCAGAAGGTGTTACATTCATCCTGGCTGTTATAAGACAGTAATTAATCCCGTAGGCATGAGGTCATGTAAAAAAGCAGAGCATGAAAAAGGCCATTTGGTTTTGTCTGAGAAGCTGTAGTTGTAGCAGGGCTTTAAACCTCCTCCAGACAACCGGCTGTGAATATTAAAGAGATGCCAGACAATGTATGATTAATTTTTATTATTTTCTTACTGTCTCATGGTTGGTGAGATTGCAAATTGCCTTGGGTTTTGCATTGACGTCTGAAATACTAGTTAAAAGGTAGTGGAAAAGTTGGATCCTTCCATTTGTTCATAATTTAACCTCCAGCCTTTCCTTAATTGTAGAAGAGCAAGAATAATAAGCTGTTTATTGGAATATGCAGGATCTTAAAACAACTGAAGCTTTTGATTGGAGAAGAGTGAAATGCGGTTGTATCACTTCAGAGAGGAGAGTTTTTAACAGCTGGAATTTAAATCTTTTTTCCAGTCGGGTTTGCTTAGTAAAGTCCTTTCATTTCACGTTCCAGATGACATTGCCCAGGTGCCAGTTTCTTTACAGAGTGTCAAACCCGTCGCTGACAGGGCAAATCCCAAAATGGGGATTGGGATGCTGGCGTTCAGTCCAGATAACTGTTTCCTGGCAACCAAGAATGGTGAGTCCCTCCTGCCCTGTGTTACAGGGGGAAGCTGCTCCTCCTCCCCTGTGGAGAGGAGCTGGGCAGTTATTTTGCACTATGGGGGGAGTCAGGGCCCTATTTAAAAGCAACTCTCCTTTGTACAAACCTGTAGCTACGGAGGAAACCCAGCCTGTGTCTGCTCTCTTATGGGAAGTGCTGGGCTGCCAGAACCACGTACCAGTGCCACACCTCGGGCTTGGCTCTGCATTTAATGAAAGTAATAGGCTTGTTATATTTCTTCAAATGTGCCTGAGCTGACGGTATTAGGAGATGAAATCCTGCTCCAGTCACAGCAAAGGTCTCTTGAAAGGCAGAACTGTTTATCCTTCACAACCTGTACTAGTGGGGTTGTGATTACCTCCAGTGGTGAAAGAGTCAGGGAACTCACATCTGATCTTTCCCTTGGATGGTCCTGGAGGGCTGGTTACGTCTGGATGCAACAGCTGGGGCTCAGCAAAAGCTGTCGGCAGCAGCGTGATAGTGAATGATTCCATAAAAGCTGGCGAAGGGCTGGGAAACAAACTCGGTCACTTCTTTTAGCCTTTTTTGCAACTTTCCCCCAGTGCAATTGCACTCAGGTGGGGTTGGACCCGTGGTGCACCTCCATGGCGTGTGGGGTTGGACCTCATTTAATGCCCATTTCTTCATAATGAAGTGTCATCTTTCTTATCCTTTGGATATTTTGGATATTACACAATCCCCTCTTTTCGCACAGATAACATTCCTAATGCCCTCTGGATCTGGGACGTGCAGAAGCTGAAGCTGTCTGTGGTCTTGGAGCAGCTCTGTGGGATCCAGTGCTTCCAGTGGGACCCCCGCCAGCCCCGACTTGCCATGTGCACTGGGAACAGCAAAGTCTTCCTGTGGTCCCCTGCCGGCTGCGTGGCGGTGCAGGTCCCAGGGGAGGGTAAGGCTGCTGCAGTGGCTGCTTCGTTACAAAATCTTCTTCCATGGCTAAGTCGGTCTGAGCATTATCATGTCAATGGCTCCAGTGGGTCCTTGGAGCTTTTTAAACACAGGTTATTCCTATCTTTGAGAAAGGAGTTCGTACTGAGAGATAGCAGATACGGTGAAATACATCATGGATGGAGCACAGGGGCTAACGAGGGTTTAATTTTAGTCACACAGTGTTGAATTCCTTCTCAAGATTTATAGTCATCTCAGTTTATTTACATAGAAACTGTTAGTTGTGTGGGATGCCAAGGGTGGAGATAGACTCTGAAACATCTAGAATGCTTTTGGGCACTGTGAAAAGAACTGAACTGCAGCAGAACACCAACGGGGAAGAGTGTGCACAGTGAATGTGACGTGGAAAGACGGAACCTGAGCTCTTGACAGACTCTGCTCTGTTCCTGCAGGTGACTTCCCAATCGTGTCTCTCTCCTGGAGTTCCAGTGGAGACTCCCTGGTGCTGCTGAGTAAGGACAACTTCTGTGTCTGTTATTTAGAAAGAGAAGAGTTAAAATAACAGTAACTTGTATTAAAGTTGGAGGAAGAATGAGGGAAGGGGTCCAACCCTCTTACCTGACCTGAAGCTTTTCTATTTATGAGTTATTTATTTGAAGGAGTCTCCCCAGACTCCGGTGTGTGTTCTGTGGCTGCGTTTGAATGAAGTGACTGTTTAGAAGCAACTAAAATGTAGAGAATGAAGTCTGGATTTCAAGAAGTCTTTGGTGTTGATGTGGTTTAACTTGCTCTTGAACTCTGTCAACTCCAAAACCTTTTCTAGAACTGTAGCGGTGTGTGTATATAATGTATAGCTCTCATTTAAATTTTATAGTTTCCAATAAATATTTTGATATTTACAAGCTTGGTATGACCTGAACTCTAAATTTGCACTTCTTGGCTCTAAAGTCTGTTCCTGTATTACCAGGATTATGGATTATGATTATGGATTATTTACTCCGGCACAACCTGGGCAGCAGCCTCTGCCGCCTTCAGAGGAAGGGAGCCCAGTCTTTAGGAATTTATTGGATGGGGTTTTTTGGCAGTTAATTTCCCAGCCTCAGTCTCCACAAAATGAAGAACGAAGAATGAATTGAGTTGAAATTTAACTGTACTGTGAGATTAATGAGAACTCAGTAGCTCCCTTAGGAAGTGCCTTGAGGGGGACGGGCAGCTTGTGCCCTCTGTCACGACTTCAGCTTTACGTGGCTTTTGTGAACACGCAGCGGTTAAAGCTCCAAACCCACCGCTGCACACCCCAGTTGCTCAGCGTTTTAGTTGCTCAACTAAATGCTCTGGTAAAATGGGCTGTAGAGAAGGTCACAGACAATGGAATGGCTTGTCAGCGTGAGCCATCCCAGCCGTAGCCTCTCCGTGCTGCTCTCAGTTTTGTTACTGGACATTGGAATGAGGTTAAGGACAAGAATGTATAAATCAGGATCAACGTACAGTGCTTAAAGTCTTATCTGTCTCCACTAGGAAGTCCTGCTCTGCCGCTGCCCCACATTAGAGGAGAATTAGGAAAAATTGCTAAGAATATAAATGTGACCAAAACAGAACTGCTTTTCAGTTTCATAAAGAATAGCTCTGGAGGCAAATGTGTTTGTGAGGCTTTTGGCAATATCCTCTCAAAAGACTCTTTATTCTCTGGCTGCAGCACAGAAACACGCGTAAGAAACTAGGAAGTTAGTTCTTAGAGGGAGGTGTTTTTTACAAAAAGCCAATAAACGCATACCGAGCCACGTACTTGGGTTTGCAAAGCACTAGCTGAGATTGGCGGCTTCTGCACAGACCCCACGGACCAGCGTTAACAAAACCTGCCTCTCGCTAAAGAACGATGGACGTGGCCTTCACGATTCTGAACAGGCATTAATCAAAACACTTAGAACCACAGCGATCGTGAGCGGCGGTGCCGTTAAACACCAGGGATCGGTCCCGAGCACAGGACGGGATTTGACACCACACACGGGGACACAACGGAGGCGGCACCGTTTGTGCGGAGTGTTGGTAGCAGATACCAGTCACGCTTCGTTATCAGGGAAGAACAGTTAGAAATGGCAAATACCACCGCTCCCCAGCCCCGCAAGAACCAGGAGGAACTGAAAATGAGATACAGAATGGAAGAATGACGCTGCCTCGTGTCTGCTTCGGATTGACCTGACCTGGGCAGAAGAACCGAGGCATCCCATCAACTCTCGAATCTAGAGCCACCCGCTTCCTTCCCCTCGCCCTTCCCGGGATACCCAGGATTCTGCTGCAGCCTGTCACCCCCAAGAGACCAGAACCAAACCACTTTCTCTTGAAAAGATTAAACCCGACAAACTTTAAAACCCAATTTTGCCTCTGGTCATGGAGTAGCCGAGCTTGGCCTCGTTGTTGATGAAGGACATGAGTCCCAGGTAGGTCTCGATGAGAAGGGGACGCTCCAGCACCAGCACACCGTTGGCCCGTCCTGGCACCGGACACTCCTTATGGGCTTTCTTCACAGCCTGGATCAGCTGAGTTTTGAAGCTTTCCAACTGAAAGGAAAAAAAAAAATCACCTTGATGTTTTCCCATTGTTTTAAAAATTGTCAGGCAAAGAGCTGCGGGGCTGAGTTGCGTGGGTTAACGGTGAAGCTGCTGCTGTGGATCTCATGCCGTGGGAACTGTCTCTCTCTGACATTTAACCCTGGTGGTGCAGATAATTTCATCCCAGGATGCTATTAACATGAATTCTAAACACGTGGACTAGATGTGTAACAGCTTACCAGCCACTAATATTGTTCATTTCTGACTGTAGCTCTCCTGCCCTTATCACCCACGTCTTGAACTTAAATTACCAGCGTTCTACTCCTGAGGAAACCTTCAGAGGAAAGCAGCTATTGCACGAGGAACTGAGAGCTGCCCAAGGGAAGGTTTACAGTTTGCAATTAAGCTATTGGTTTAATTAGCAGGCAGTCCAAGATGAAAGGTCAGGCAGGCATCGGGCTGTCGGGTAAGAGTAAGAATTGCACCAATTCCTATTTTCTTTTGGACTTTGCATTCGTGGAAGTTCCAGCTTCCTTGTCCAAACCATTGAAGGGTAGGTGGCAGAAAGGGAGAGGTGCCACCCTGCACCTCAGGATTTGGGGAACGGGGGAATCGCAGCGCACAGCTGGAAGTTCTGGCTCTGGTTTCACTGCTCTGTCTTCTCCAAAGAACCTCAGAGGTTCCTCCCAGCGCATGAGAAGAACAAGGCGCCTGGAGCAGGAGCGGTGACGCCCTTACCAGGCAGAGGGACGCGATCTTCTCGTTGGCATCTGCCATGGGGTGCTCGGTGAAGGTGACGTAGGGGATGTTGGTGGACCACGGGTTCCATCTGTTGATGAAGGAGGCGCGACTCTGCTTGTCCCACTGGATCCGAATGCCGGTGCCTTCTCGCCTGGAGTTGGGGACAGCAGAGTCAGGATGATGGGGCTTCCGAGGCCTTGAGGCAAGTTTGGTTAGAAAAGTACAGTCTGAAATGACCTTAAAACCGGGAGCTGAACCTTAAGTTTGTTAGGAAGTGGGAGATAGAAGAATTCACCCCCTGGAATATGCAAAGGGATGTTCTTTTCAGCTGAGCACAAAAAGATTAAGCTCATTAGACAGTAAGGACACAACCCATCAACTGTGTTGCCCGGGACAGCCTGCCTTTACGTACAACCTGGTGTTTACACGTGGCTTTCTCACTTTTTAGAGATGCTGAGGCGCTGCTGCTGCCTCACCCGGTGGCGATGGGCTGCTGCTCCCAAATTACTCATTTTACCTGGAAAATCCTCGAGCAACTGGCTTTTAACCAAACTGCTGACTGTTCCAGCAGAAGAGCGGCTGGTCTAATGAGGCCTCCCAATTGTTCACAGACTCACACTGAACAAAAGGAAGAATCCTCTTGGAAGGAAGAATCTTCCAATGGAAGAATCCTCTTGGAAGGAAGAATCTTCCAATGGAAGAATCCTCTTGGAAGGAAGAATCTTCCAAAGGAAGAATCCTCCCACTTGGCCAACGCTCAGTGACAAAGGCTGCCAGCTCCAGTTACTAACGACACTAATATAAGAATGAGGAGAACATCACAGTATCACCGTGTCAGCTTACTTGTTCAGGGATTTAGGTGGGAACTCAAACTCCCCCATGGAGATGGTGTCCACGGCGCTGAGGGCGATCCTGGTGACGTGCTGGCACTGCAGGCTGATGAAGTTGTACTTGCAGACCAGGAGGGACCGGTCCGTGATGAGAACCAGACGCTCCTTCTCGTTGTTCCAGTGATCGATCCTGGGAAGAGACCACCACCGAGCTCAGGGGGTTGGGTTGCTGGCCAAAAACACCCGACCGCTCGGTGGATGGAAGAGTTGCTCGGGAGACCTCACGTCTTAGTAACGTCTCAATATTTTCTATTTCGGCCTTTGCCTTCAGGCAGCAGCTCTGGTAAGAGGCTGAACGTCCCAACGTGGGATAACGTTAAGAAAATCAGAGCAAGTCTGAAGATCTTGAGAGCTCTAGTGCCGTCTCCTGTAGTGTGAGACCAAATGCTGGGGTAGAGGAGTCTCTGCCGACTCCTCCAGTGTTTCAGCCGTGCTGTGAGCCTGCTGCCACCTTTACCAAGTCATTTGGGCACGTTCAGGGGAGAGAAGACAGGTTTCTTTAACCGTGTGGCCTGACGCAGTATTTTTCCTCTGCAAGAACAGGCTCTGCACCCAAAACTGATGGGCTTCTGCCATTTCACGAATAAAAGCTCTTACCTTTTCCCGGGTGTTTTGCCAGACCACGCTGTTGGCCCGTCCCAGCTGGAACCGCTGGCTGCTGCGGCCTTAGGGCAGCCCCAGAGCGGCCGTAGTTTCTCTCTACGGGTCACGGGCTCAGCTTTTAAACCAGCCCCCTCGAGATCTGCTCCAGCCTGTTTTCGGTGTAACTGATTTAATCGCCTTTCCTTACGAAAACGTCAAGTTGTGCGCTGTTCCAGCAGGAAGGCTGGTGGGACCGAAGCCATCCTCGCCGTGGAAGGTACGTGCCGAGAGTGGGACCGACAGCATTTCCCCAGCACGAGCCTTCCTCTGCCCGTTTCACTTGCCCCCTCCCCTCTTCTGCTGGCCCTTGGCCCGCTCCAGGCTGGTGGATCTGGCCAAACCTTGTTCAGGTGACGGAGGCCACTCGCCTCCTGGTTTGCTCCTGTACCCGAGCCCCAGACAGGTGGGAGGTGACAATTTACGGGCTGGTGACTTCTAGGGCTGCTGGTCTGTAACTCGGTGATGAAGGGGTTCATTAACAGCTGCCTTAAGTAGCTTTTAGGGCGAGTTCTGTATCGGGCTGGGTTTGGCAATGAGAGAAACTGGGCGTTAACGTTACAGGGAAGTAAGGCCGCGTCAAAGCTTCTCCTCCCGCTGTGCCAGCACCAATATTTACATCCTTTTTATGCCAACACGCAGTGCGGAAGGGTGGGTTTGGAACCGGCAGGTGAGTGATGGGTGACAGATTTTGGGGGAAGGGAAGGGTCAAGCAAGGCTGTTGTGGGTTGTCGTGTCCCCCCCCTCCCCGTGTCCCCCCCCACTCCACCCCTACTCACTCAGCGAGCAGCCAGACGCTCCGCACCTCCCCGTCCTCCCCGGGCATCACCACGGCGCGGATCTCGCTCACCGCCTGCTCGATGCTGCCGGGCTTTGGGGGTGGAGGGGGGGGACACAAGGCAGGGGTCAGGGGGTGCGGAGGACTCACGCACACATACACGCCATGTCCCGCCGCCCCCCATCCTCCATCCCCGGGGCCGTACCCGGAACACGAAGTACTCCCGCAGCTGCCCTGCGCGCCCGGCGCTCCGCACCCTCACCGGCCGCAGCCGCTGCGGGGGCGACACGGGCGGCGCGG
>VZRU01002567.1:1318-33341 GCA_013398155.1 Pedionomus torquatus
TACATTTAGATAAGAACATCAGCTTTTATCCTAATTAGTATTTTGCACATTATATTTTCAATAACAGTTAGGTCCCAGCAAACTTCCCCCTGTGCTACGCCTTCCCCTACGCCCAGCGTGCCCAGACTTTGACAGTCATTTGGGGAGGGGAGAAGGAAGAGACCAACCTCTAGAATATATCACGAGGAGGGCACCAAGAGGCCACTGCTGGAGCAGAGGAGGGTTGGAGCTCTGGAGACAGTGGCTGGGGCAAGGACGTATCCACCACTGTGGCTCCAGCCTAGAAGGGAACCAGAAGAGGACAGAGCAGGGACACAAGGAGCCACTGCTCCCAGAAACCAGGGACTCCCTCCCTGACCATCCTACACTCCCTGGCTCCAACCACCTCCCTGCAACCCTGCTTGACCTTCAGCCTGTTGTAACCCTCACTCTGTGCCAGCAGCCTCTTGTAGGTACCCCCGTTCCCTGAGATTACATCCCACACCAGGGAAGGAGGAAGGAGAAGGTGTCTTGGTTTGAAAGGTTCCAAGCACGGCCATGGGACCAGGTCCTACCACAGCTACTCATCTTTTAAACTCATTCACTTCTCTTGTTAAAACCCAGTTGCCCAGTTATAGGTGCTGTAAATACTTGGCTCACGCATCTCAGGTACATGAAAAAGGCTCTAACAACAGAGTTAACTTATCCTGACAAGCAGAAATTTAGCACTTTCCCCCCAGCCCTCCAGTTTAGTCTTTGTCAAGTGATACTACATAGAGCAGTAGAGTACACAGGGCTGCATTAGAGACAACACTTCCACATACAGCATGGAAGAGAATCCCATGAGTTCCCCACAGAGGTGAAGACTTCAAATCAGAGACTCCAGCTCCACCTTACTGGCTGCAAACAGTTCCTGGCACAGGTGACACACATACCTGTGAAACCTTAACACGTGGCCTGCTCCCTGTAGCAAACAGGGCAAGCATCAGCGCTGAAGTAATCTTTTTCATGTTAACCCCTACTAAGATGAACTAGGTTTTCATACTTTTATTTTAGTGTATATTTTACATTAGAAAAAAGAATGTTAATAAAAAAGCTCCACATGCTCCTAACAATCAATTTTCTGATAAGTCCCCACCAGTATCAATACTAATATACAAATAAATTAATTTTGCTAGTTAACTTTCTGCCTGGTTTGGCGCAGGCTCTGCACAAGCAGAGCACCTGTATTCAAGAGCCTGTCCACATTGCCGACGTGTGCCAGAGAGTGTGTTGTACATAATCTTGCCTCCTCCTAACATAGCAGTGTTTAGTCTCACCTTGACAAATGGGATCAAATTTTCTCAGCCATGTTACCCAGCAGGCACAAATAATCTTTACCAGGCTGCATGGCACTGTTAGAGCATGGATTGTTTCACTCTGCAAAAGCCCCAAGCCTTGATTAACAACTGTATGCGACTATTCCTTCATCACTCAACTCACTTTGGCAATACAACACCCTCCCCACAAAAACAAGTAAAGCAAAAATCTACATGGAAGACTTAAAATTCATCAAATGCAGAATCTGACCTGACTCAAGGCGAATCCCCCAGTATTAACTTGGTCTCTCCCCTGCAATTCCTCTGTTTGCTGTTGTCTGTGTTGCAGCATTTTGCACAGCTGATTTACAAGAAAAGAGATGTCACATGTAATCATCCTAAATCACGGCCAC
Organism: Pedionomus torquatus; assembly: GCA_013398155.1. NCBI lineage: Eukaryota > Metazoa > Chordata > Aves > Charadriiformes > Pedionomidae > Pedionomus > Pedionomus torquatus. Next base: position 3,009 of record VZRU01002567.1, read on the forward strand.
TGCTGGTACTGTCGGGTCAGACGCAGCAGCAGCTGCTCCTAACACCAGCCACTCTCCTCCTGCAACGCCAATGCTACAGTGCCCTGGTTTAAGGAGCATCGGGAAATTTGAGATATTTTGTAACCTCCTGCAGCGCCTAGGAGGATTTTGGGGTCAGAGGAAGGGAGAGGGAGAAGGGGAAAAGCCCATTAAATTTACAAGCAGATTAAGGAAAAACACTCCACTGCCAATTTATTTTTAAAAAGGGTTGTGTGTTATTCTAAGGTTTGTCTGTATAATTGTACAACCGTTGAAAATTACATAAATTGTAATGATCTAATACTATTAACAGCCATTCAGAGAAAAAACTCCCTCCCCTTCTGAAACCATCCAGGGCAGGAGGGAAATGTCCCAGGAAATATGCCAATCTGAACTCTGGCCTCTAGCCTGGCAGAAACAGAAACAGAAAGATAAGAGAACAAACTGGACTAAGATGTGGTGTTTGCATGTGTCTGACTTGCAAGGGGAGGGGTGGCTTTGTCCTTGGCCGTGTTCTCCCAGAGGCAGTGCCTGCTTATCCTGGTGAAGCTGCCATCACTTCACTCGCTGCTCTCACCCCTGCACTTCGTCACTTCCTCCTGTCTTATGTGTCGTGGAAGTCTTTCAGCAGGGTCCTTCGTCTCTGCTCTGCTATGTGCATCTGATTTTCTAAGTCCTGGTAAAACAGAAGGTAGAACCTGTCAGCATGAACTCCCCAAAGAAAAGCTCACTTTCTTTCGGGAGAGACTCAGCTGCAGCCTGAGAAGCTCCAACATTCACACTTCACACACACTCTGGATCACAAGATCGCAGATCCTTTTCCTTTTGACGTGGGCTCCCTCTTGCAATTACCTGTCTAATTACCTCTGTCTAAAAAGCTACACGCTTAAGGAATCTGCTCTTCACCAGAAGGCTACAGGCATTTTCCTCCAGAGCTTTGTTGGTCCCACTTCAGTTTGCAGGACTCACTGCAGCCCTCCCTCCTCTCCCATGAGAGAGCAAACACTCCAACATCCACTGGCTAAAGGGAAGATTCCAGATCAAGCTTCTCAGCACCCTCACTCATGGCCTTAGCGCTCCTGCAGAAGTGTTAAGCCCAACAAGCACAACCTGGCCAGCAGGCTCAAGCAAGCAGAACACTCACCCCTCTGTCGTAGCTGTCTGCTCGTTCCACCTTCCACGAGAGATTTTCAATTTCTGCTTCCAGCTGGGCCTGCTGGTACTCAAACTGTAAAGAGCAATATTAGAGACAACAGCAAAAAACTCGTTTAGTGGAGCAGTTTCATACTATGCACTACATTTGAGGAGCAAACGAATGTGTTCTGCTGACAGCTGTGCTGGCAGAGCAGCTTTGTGCCTCCTCCTTCAGCTACACAGCATCACCCCCTTCCAGGAGTTTGTGTTTCAGCACTCCCCAACCTGCATCACTCAAAATTAACCCAGTCAGTTAAAAACTACTGTGAATGACAAATATCTCCTAATTCCACTCTTTTGCCATAAATGGGTCAGGAAACGCTCCGTGAGCAGCTCTGCAGGCAGAGCAAAGGGAATTGTTAACCACTGCTGGAAGCAGTAACTTGTTTCACTGGCACAGTGGGACCCAGAAGAGAACATCTGTCCACAGCCTCAAAGAACACACATGCTATGGGGAGAGACTGGATAACAGGTCTTAGTGGACAATTGAGTCAAAGAAACAATCTCTTCAGTGAATTTTTGGCTATTTTTGGACGTGTCCAGCCCATGGGATGCTCCAAGCCAGCAAGGAACTTACAGCAGGAACAAAAAGCAAAGCTAAACCCTGATTCAGAACTGGAAAAGCTATCCTCCAGCAGCTCTTCACACAAAATACAGCTCACAAGACTGTGATAAGTCTTAGCAAGGAACAAATGCATACTTTCAGCCTCAAAACATTCTGGATAAATCGCTTGTTAGTGAAAGTGCAGTGCTGCCCTGGGAAAATAATGTAATGTATCAGAGGACTGAGCTGCTGGTCAACTTGAAGTGAAGACGAAAGGTGCAAAACTATCTTTTATGTGTCCTGTCCTTACCTCAGACTCAGGACTAATATTCAAGACTAATATCCAAGCTCTGGAATTCAGCCCAGCATGCCGGCAGCTACACCCCAAAAAGCTATCAGCCAAAAAAAGAGCAAAACCATCTTACCAGCTTCTTTCTGGGACCAGACTCCATGTAGTAGGCATACGGATATGTGTACTGCAGGGTGTAACGACACTGTTGGGGAGTGGGAGGAAGAGAGAGAAAAGAAGGACAAGAGTCTCAGACTTGGAAGTCAGCATATTTGTGTAAGCACCTCAGGCTAAAAAGCTCCTTTCTGACAAGGACAACGGGACACTTCATGGTGGAATTTCCTATACATTCATTGAAAGAATTTGTGCAGTTAAAGCATAATTTAATAGCGGTCACTTCCAGATGACTTCTGGCTAGTTCATGTCCTAGACCAGAGGTACTGTCCCACATACAACCCCTAAATTCCCTTCCTCACTCAGTGTTGTGAATTTAGCATTCTGGTGTGTGCTCTCTTCTCTGTGCCAAACAAGGCACAACTACGCACCTTTGCAAGTAGTTTTGCAGCATTTTGTAGGTATTGCCAGTCTATCCACGTTCCCAAGTTGTTCATAACTCTTTCTTGGATTTTCTCCTGGATTCGTTGGTACGTCTGTGCCTCCAGCTGCAAGCTTTTATTGTGATTCTCCCACTGCAAGGGGTGGGAAAGAAAAACCGGCATGAGACCAGAATACTGCTGCTGTAAAAGCACAAGCTCTAGCAAGCAGAAATTGAAGTGGGGCAGGAGTCCAGCAAGGCAAGACATGCTACGGGGAAGAAGAGCAAGGCAGCACCTCCAGTAGCAAGTGGTGGAGGCTGAATACAACAGACTGACAGCAGCAAGGAGCAAACCCAGCTCTTCAGAGAGGGAATGCCCTCTGGTTGCACAAGGACTTTGTATCTAATAAGATGGAAAGTAACAATGATTCACCTGCTTAAAGGATTTCTACAGAAAGGTCAAGAGTTTAAATTAAATTTCACACAGGCTCAGTGAACTCCAAAATCCATGCACACATTTTAAACATGGCCATTTCCCAAAGCCTCTTGGTCTGGAGAGCCAGGAACGAATACATTTATTTTACCACAGGAATTGGCTCATGGTGTGAAGAATAAACTCATTTTAATGGGGAAACAAGTGAAATGCAGCAGCATTGAACCTCTACCATGTTCTCTTCTAGAGATACTGGTCTAGGATTGCACTGTATGGCCAGGTGCATCGAGCCTGCTGTGTGGACAGAGGTGATCTGACTGCAACTTTCAATAATGTGATTTACATTAAAAATTTAGGAAAACTTTGGCACAGTCAATGGAGCACTAAACACGGCAGAGTTTATTTACTCTTTGTCTCTATAAAAACATACTGCAAAGAACTGAAGTTCCCCAATCCTGGAAGGAAATGATTGGAGCAATATCTATGTAGTGCAGCAGCACTCAGCTGATAGGAAAACAGTACAGCGGCACACAAGTAACGCTGATTTTCTTTAGCACAAGGAAAGACAGGAGCGAGTGTGATTTGCTTTGGGTAGGACATTACTGGTTTGGATGAGGCTCTCAGGGCAGGATTTGGAACAAAAACCAGCAGGGCCTGAAAATTCTGCACAGATTCTCTTTGGGTAGTTTCTTGCACGGAGTTTGCTGGCAATGACCTTTGCACCAGGCAGGGAGCATTAAAAGGCTACAGCAGCTCTGGCCAAGGAGATGTCTCCTACCCTCTCAAAATAGAACAAGTACTTCTTAAGGGCCTCCCTGGCCTGTGCTTGCTGACTCTGGTTTACAATATCAGGATTCTCTTTGTACCGACTGCATTCGTAGTACTCGCTGCCATGAGTCTTCCAGTCTCCCAGACACATCCAGCAGAAATCTGCAGAAAACAGCGAAAACCCCACTGTGATGCACAGGGAAAAAAAAACTTCTGAGAAAGAAAAGCTTCAGGAGACACAGCCCATCTGTTTTCAGATATTTCTCCTAAGCCAAGAAACACATACATTTTGTATCATCTTGCATAACGGAACACAATAGTGAGCCAAAAATACTAGCCTGTCTTGAAGATTTTAATTGTACAGCCTCCCGTGCAACTGTGAAAAGTAAATCCTGAAGTGCTGCATCCTGTACACCTAGAGCAATAGGCAGAACTGTGTGTGTGCTCTGCACAGGCTGCTACTCTAGATTAAAGAAGACACAGCCTGAAATCTTATTTGTGAGCGGCATCCTCCCCACCGCTGGTACACTGCCCTATGCGGACCTCTAGCTGAATGAAATACGAAGAGGCAAATCCAAAAGTGAACTAATTCATGCCAAAGAAAGTCTGCTCTCACTTTTCTTCAGAGGGCAATCGCCCAGAACACCTCAGGTATCAGTGGCTTATGACACTTTAAATTAGGAGCCACTGAATTGGGAATAAAGTAGAGGAAAGAGAGCAATAGCAAATCCCACGTGAGTTTCCTGATTTCAGAGCAAGGCTGTGAGTGTTCTGCTGGGAAGGAAAAAAGATGGAGATTAAGTTGCTACAATAGGAATTACTTCTCTGCTACACTTGAGACTGATATTCGTATTTCCAGAATTCATCAGCCTTCTTCACTGCTAGTCACCATGGTACCGTGGCACTTGCCTGCTCACCCTTGTCACAGAGCTCCATCAAATCACATCCAGTGCTGCTGAGGATCCCAAAGCAAAGGAAATGAGAGAGGACAGTAATCTTTAATCATCTTCCAAATTAAGTTCTGATGCTGTAATATTTCCCGGTGGCACACTTAACTTAGAAGGCTGAATAAAAACTACCTCACTCCAAGGCAATAGAAATTAATTCTGTCATGAAAGACAACTGCAAAAGCAGGCTGTCATTTTGTAGAACCGCACAATGGGCCAATGACACTCAGGCTGCTAATTGCACAGGGGTGGACTGAGAAGTCCAACAGATAATGTTACGCAGAACAATTCACAGCTCCTGCAGTTTCATCTGGGTCAAAGCTCATTACTTCCATCACTAAGCAGAAGGACTTAAGCTGATCTGAGTAAATGGCTCAGTTCTGCCAGTACTTTCAGCTGATGACAAATACAATTACATGGAAAGCATTTGCTACTCTCCTCCGAGATGGATTCCACTGTTAATACTATGGCAGAGATGGAGATTTCTCTATACAATAGACAGGTCAGGGAGAGGGAGCCAAACCAGCACTGAATTAGAAACCAGCTGAGATCACAGCCAGTAAAAAAATGTAAAAACAAAGCTATCACACACAAGTCTGTAATTAATATCCTGTTCACCTTTTCCTAGAGGGAAAAGATATTTCAGACAGTATTTGCAATTTGTCTTCACATCACAAAAAAAGAGAACATCATTCCTAACAAACATGGCAGAGAAAACCATCTCCAAATCCTACTCACCATGCTTGCATTTGGAGCATTGCTGAAAAAGAAGAGACAGGAGGCACTGGTTAGTGGAAAGCGGGGGAAAGATTTTTTTGCTGCTTATAAGAAGGAAGATCTGATGTTCAGGGAATTGCTCACCATGTGATTGCAGCCTCCGTTCTTTTCAATACAGATATTGCACTTGGGACACTGGGGAAACAGAAGCATTGGTTAAGATTCAACTCTGTCTCTAGCAGCCTTCTGGAGAATGACAACACTTGCATGATTATTCCCCTCCTATTTTCTTTAAAATATGTGTATGTGCACATGAGAATATTAGCATATGTATATACACCCTGCTTCCCACCAATTCCTGACAGCTCCATTTAAAAAGGAGGCAGAGAGGCAAAGCCAGGGAAGTTACACTGCTGCACTGAACCACTTGCTTGAGAAACCAAGTTTGCTGTTGTTGCTCCTTGTAAAACCAAAGGTCTTGCTGAGTTACCATTTAGCAGTTCCTCAGGCAGAAGGACGTAATTAGTTCACATGACAGTAGCTTCCACAGATACTCAGACTACAAGATAATCAGCACTGTATCCTGCTTTCAGCAGCCACTAACAGATGACAACTTAGCTAACTGTAGAGAACCTGCCTGACCACAGTGAGCTGCACGCTTCCTCGCTCCATCAGCAGTCCACTGATGCCCTGCAGTCTCAAGCTCAGTTACACTTTTGGGGTTGCATAGGTACAAAGAAGGAATTTAATTTTGCTGCTTTTTTAATAAAGTTTAATGGCAGGCAAAATGTATGACAAAACAATGCTCAATATAGCAGAATCTTACTTCTACAAAACAGAACAGCAGAAATGCCACCACCACATGTTGACACCTTCTCCAGAGAAAGAAGGGAATTCAGACAGCTAATCTAGAGGGTAAAGGTAGCACATCTATAACTTTTAAAGATATTTCCATAGTTAGATTGGAGTGCACAAGATGCAATACTATTTATTCTTCTTGGGTCAAAACCTACTAGAAATACTTCAACGTCTCATTTACAGGCTTCATCTACCCCATTTTGCTGTCTTTGCCAAATTAAGACTTTATTTCCCTCACCTTGCAGTTCATAGAACTCCACAGAGTTGTTCAGGTTTAAACCCCACAAGTGATTATTTGGTACTGACTCTGGACTTACAACACTCTCGCCTTCCTTTTTAAATACATCTGAACCGATCATTTCAAAGCAGCTACAATTGTTTTGCCCGTGGGAGAGCAGCACACCTGGCTGCTAAAGTCATTCACACCAGGTTTGGAATAAGGGCCAGCAGGTCCTTGCTGCAGGAGGGCAGCTGGACTTCCCACACAAAGCATTCCCATGGCATTCAGCTGTGTGGTATCACAGTCCCCAGGGAGCTGTGAGACCCTGCAGTCTGTAAAACAGCAGCACACAATGCTACTTATGTATAGAATTGTATCTCGCTTCCCAAGCAGGACTAGAGAACAAGAAAAAACATGCAAATGCTTGTCCTTACATCTTTAGTGTGAGCACTGATGTAGTTGGCTGTTTCGGAGTCATCTGCACACTTGGTGAGCCATTTCCGAATGGTAGCACAGTCTGTGGGTGCGTGGTACATCTGCCGACACTTAAAGCTTAACAGGGGAAAAAAGTATAAAAATGAGACATATTTCTGATGACCAAAATAGGAGAGGCCATGCGAGGGTAAGGGACGCAAATGTACTTGTGTATTATTAGAGTGTAAAGACCAAGGCTGAACTTCAGTAAACCCCCATCCTCTTGTGCAGAAACTAGTGTCAGGATGCGAGAGAACTGAGGCCTTCTGTGGCTAATCATGTGTCTGAGGGCGGACACATTCCCTCCCTGAAGTCCACCCATGACTGCAGAGGCCCAGGGGACATCAGTGGCTTTACAAGTAGCCCAACTCCAGTGGTATATATCAGGCACCTGCATTAGTATGACCTTACCAGCCCCAGGTGAGGAAGGGCCATTTGCATGGAGATACCAGGAAGCTGGGTTTCTAAACCAGTTGTATTGTGCTCCACAGACATCCTCAACGTGACCAAGGAGTGATTCTGGAGACCCAGGAGCAGAATGCACTCCAGCAGTCCAGCAAGCTGAGTTTTTTTCTCTGCTCCCATACACATTTGAAGGATATTGTGTGCATACAAAGCTCCTTCAGATAAGGAACATTAGCTTTCCTATTCAGCAGAAAGTTATTTTCTCATAAGCCTCAAAACACACCAGATGCTCTACGAGTCAAATATGTGTAAAAAACTTAAAAACTCCATACCAGCAGAAAGAAGTGAGGCCTCCGCATCCATTACCAGAATCTCTACCAGTCACTACATCTATACTAAAATTTGTAACCTAGCCAAAATATGAGAATGGAAGATTTGTAACCCATTTGTTACTTAAGCTCTGCATTCCCTGGTTGTCAGAACATCCAACTCCCAAGGAGTGTAGAGAGCAAAGGAAGGGCTGACCACCTGCAAAAGTCAGACCCTAAGTGTCCAATTACTCAAGCTAACTCAAGTTACAAATGGCTCTAGCAAAGCATTTGAGATGCTGCTACACACTGAACCCTCTGGCAAGCAAATGGAGTAGCTCTGAGGACAGCATACACTTTCCCCATGATCTTTAACCTTCTCTCTTTCTTACCAGAAGACCTCATTGCAACGATTGCACTGCACTCGCCGGGCTTTTGGCTCCTGTACCTGTATGACCATAGGACAATCTGCACCAGGACACAGCTGCAGCTGATAATGGCTCTGTGAACAAACCAAGGTGGTAAGATCAGCAGTGGGTGCAGAAGAGCATTACCTTTATCTCTTCAAGCTTAACCACTCCTATTCTCAGAAATACACAAGTCGGTACTTCTTTATGAAAAAAACAGTGAAAATTGCCACCAGAGCAGACAAACATCTTCCCCATTAGGAAAGGGAGTGTTAGTGACTTACAGCTTCTCTAGAACATTGAATTCAAATGGAGGGTTACAGACCAAGTAAGTGCAGCAACACAATCATAGGACTGACCAAGATAGTTTCATCCCATTTGAGCTCTTTCCTCATATTCTCCTTGTGTCCCAGAAAGCTGCTCTCCTATGGTGGCTGTTCCTTCCCAAAGAGTGTCTTATTGAAGAGAGGTGACACCACTCTTTTGTACTGCTTCGCTGCTTCTTGAGTATTCCCAGCCTGTTTGCAGTTACCAGAATACTTCCTGCACATTTGACTCTTAAAATTTCTGCTTTAGTTTCCAAAAACCTCACATAAAACATTATTAAGTAAGTCAGGTCAGTTGGGTTACATTGAGTGACTTATTTTTCAGAACCTAAAATATCTGTGTAAGAGCAAAAAGGACTTTAAAACTCAGATCGAAGTTTGAAGTTCTCAGCTGCAACACTCTGAGAATTCTCCTTCAGGACAAGAGCCAAGCACCAGCCAAGGAGTTACTGGTTGACCTTACAACAGAATTTACTTTGGCAACTTGCTAGAGCCTTTTGCCAGCAAGGTTGTCCTACAAGAACAGCCACATGATGTTTATCAGGGACAATTTTGCTGTAATTACTGCATTTCTAATCAGAGATGCAAGACACTTCCAAAAAATGACCGCAGCTGTATGCAACCCAGGATATTTTAAAACCGAAACAAACCAATACCTCCACATAGTCCCTGAAGAGGTAGCGCCTGTATTTATCTTTCAGCTCTTCACTAGGCAGCAATGGAAACACAAAGTCTTCTGGTGTCCGAAGCAGGCAGTCCTGAGCCATGCAGGAAACCCCTGAGAAGAAAAAGCAACGTTTTAGCACAGTGCAGCTTACTCTAAGGAGTGAATGCACAGAGAGCATTCAGCACAGTTTCCTAGGTGCCATCTGTTGTTGTGGCAAGAGGGGCACAACTGTGAAACAAACCTATCAGGGCTGCTGAAAAGCTGAAGCCCAACTGTCTTCACTGAAAGACGGTAGGGCACATGTGCATACTGGAGCAGTAAGTGCTTCAACCAGTATTTGCAAGGTCAGACACTTGAAGTAGAAAATTGCATGTTACTGCCATGCCAGCACGAAGGACAGGCTTGGAAAAGCCCAGAGCAACTCTGGCAACTACTGGCTTCTCTCCAACACAAAGGGAGCAGATGTTTGTATCCACAAGCACTCCAGGGGCAGTGCAACAATACATCACCAGAGATGCAAACTCAAAATGCAGCAGATTTGCAGCTTTTAACTTGTTACAGTTACACTCTTGAAATCACAAAAGTAGCAAAAGGATCTATGGACCTTCACGCTTTGTTAGGCAGGGCTAGCGCTCTCCTGCTGGTATGCCAACGCTAACCAGGGATTCAGGTAAGACTGCAGTTCAAATTAAATTGGCCACAAATACTCATTCCATTTTCTCATTACTGAGATGTTTTAGGCCAATTCAGCCAGTTGTCATCAGAACGGCTAAGATGGCAAATACAGACACGGTACCACATCTGCCTTGAACTCACCGACTCCAACACCATCCTTGACGAGCACTGTACAATGCTGCTCCCAACAGCTGCGACAGAACTGGTGCTGACACGCCAAAGACAGCAAGTTCTCCTTCCGGACAAACTGCATGCACACGGCGCAGTGATGGGAGGAATGTACCATTGCCTGGGAGAGAGAGAAATCACTGTTATTGGTGACTGCATCCCAGCTCTCCCAGAGTATTCTCATCTCATCAATGGGAACCTGCATCACTTTCATTGACACAATGGTCTCAGGTGAGCTCCAGCCCAGAACAGGTTCACAAGCATTGGGGTATTGGGGTGCTGCTCTGCCCCCACAGTCAGTCCTTCACAAGAACCTCTTTAATCTCACACCAGACTGATAGTCACTGAACAGCTCCTGACTCTAGTAATCTAGATCTACCCAGGACTCAGCTTTAGTTTTCTGGTTCTTACCTTCACTTTGTTTGAAAAAATGAGGAAATACATCATTGTGTTAGTCCTTCCCTGAATTTACTGATATTCTTTGTCAGCTGGGTCAGACTCTCCTGGGGTTCCAAAGGCCCTGAAGGGCAGCGATAGCGGGAAGCAGGTTTAGCAGTGCCCTTTCACTGGACAACAATTCTGGGTAAGAGGAGAGGCAACTGAAGGTGGTGTGTGTAGAGTGTTTATACAGAAAGGGAGTTCACAGATCATCATCTCACATCTCTGATCTTCTTCTACGCTACATTTGGCAAAGCAGGCATCATCCCTTCAGCTGAAAAGGATTAGAGGGTTTGTTTCAAGTCAGGGGTAATTCTGCAGTTACTTCACCAAACTACTGGGAAGCAGTCTGGATCTACCCTTGGGGGGCGCAGAACTACAGACAACAGATCTAGCCTCCAACACACCTCAGCTCGCCCTTGGGATCCGAAGAACTAGGTCTAGCACAGCCTCACCTTACCAAAAGCTCTACAAAGCTGTCAGCAGGAGTATATGTTCCTATTTCCCCTTTCACAGAGAATTCATATAATCACTTTTCATATAATTTAAACCTTTAGTACTCTTTGAGACGGTCAAGACAGCCATCAGTCTCCATGCCTGGCTCTGCGTGCCAGGGAGCAGCGGCAGCAGGACACGCAGCCACATGACCAAGAGAGCTTGCTTTGCAGCACAACCACACCGAAAAGGAAATAATGCGACTTTGTTCTAAGCAGTCTCACTTACGGACCAGAACAAGATCCGCTGAGTCTGCCGTTGTGCTGATTGCCTACAGCAACTTAAACAGCCAGCGCATTGCCTCAAACCTTTGCAAGCTGCCTCGCAGAGCTAACCGCTGCAGCTTCCCTCTGCAGGGAAGGAAGGTTCCCTCTGTTCTTCTTGCTCTACTGACACTCAATGGGAGCATCTGCCCCCAAAATATCATCATTCTGCATTAGGAGTCGAAGCATAGAGCAACTTGCCCTAGCACACACACAAACTTACAAACTGTCCACCAAACCAAGTTTGTCAAGACTTACAACTAACCTTTTAACTGTAAAATGAAATAACCATTGCAGTAGTGAGTACTTCAGTGACTGCCAGCACAAGATGCAGACAAATCTCAAAATATGTGGACTGATCTGCAGGTATGTCAAATAATGAAGATTTTTTTCTACACTCCAGGAAGATAATTTATTTTGAGTTCATGAAGCTTACTCCCGTCAGCTGTTTTAGCATTTCCACTTTCTGCTAGTTACAAGTCAGCTCAGATGCCACATCAGGCTTTTAAAATCTTTACCACCCCCCCCCAAACCCAAAGAGTGTTTCTCAGATGTAATACTTTATCACTCAAAATCTGACACATGGCAATGTGTTCCTGGGTAACCATGGATTGTACCAAGACACCCACTGTGAATGTAACCTGTAAACATGCAACAGGAAGTTTCTATTTAAAAGGGGAAAAGTAAAAAAAAAAAGAAAGAAAAAAAAGAAAGAAGGTATCTAAAGATCTGTGCAGCCCTGGCTGCAAAACACAAGCTGTTTGTTCAAATATCACTACTGACTGGCTCAGCAGCAACACCACTGGGAGATCTGGCTTAAGCATCCCCGAGCAGAACAGTGCAGCGAAAACAGTCATCTTAAGGAATAAAATATTTTAAAAAAATTAAAAATAAATCTCTGTTCCAGCCACAGACAAGCTCTGCTCACTCTGTGCAACCAGAGTGTCCCCCGAGTGTCTTTTACAGAGCAGAATTGGAAGAGGTAGCCGAGCCCATGCACTCTGCTCCTTCCATTGTGTACCATCACTCATGCCAAAAAAACGAGCTCAATTTTCTTGAGGCCAACAATTCTTGAACACTACCTGCAAGACAATAGCAAAGCTGCTATTGAAGTGTCAAACAGCTCTTGAATGCATTCTCATCTGAAAAGTAAAGCCAGCATTGAGTTAGGGGGTTGGACCTAAGTTTGCAAAGGGTTAATAAGGGACAGACTATGCCATTAGTAATGCAACCCTCTGATGAGGTGGGTCAGAGATGTCTACTAAGCGAACAGACCAAAATAGTTAGCATACTTACATGTTTGGATGAGGTGGGCTGAACTCGTGCTTCTACTAGCAATTGGGCAGCATTAGACTTGTGCCTGAAAAGGCAATTGAAGAATGATCAAATCAAGTTCTGAATACATTTTGCTTTGTTAAATTGATCCTTCTCACCTGAATAACTAAGAGGCTCTGTGCAAACGGTAGGGTAGCTCTCAACAAGGAAAATGGAAATGCGTCCTGTGTGAGGCTCCTTCATACAGTGAGCTGAACTCTCATCAACAAAATGTTCTGAGAGTTTCTTCAAAATCAGAAACAGGAACAACATTTCTCCCACTAATGGATTAACATTTCCCTCATGATGATGAATATTTTTCTACAACTCTCTCCCTCTCCCCCAGAAATTATTTCTGAAGTTCAGGTTTTCTACCCACACTCCTAGAGCAGTCCTAAGCCACTGCCCATAAAACAGACTCAAGAGAAGGTCCTGTCTCTCTCCTGTTCCTTTGTAAAATCAAGTTATGCTGGTTAGGTCTCACTTTGACTCCAGTGTATTATCTAGTTAAGTATTTACCCTGTGACAGAATATCACCTCTTAGGCACATGAAGCTGTCTATCGGTAGCCTTTTTTTTTGTTTTTGTTTGTGATTCCATTGCAGAGAAATGTTTGTATCTCCAGTAAAAAAAAATAATTCAGAAATAGCAGTATCTCTATTGTGACTGTGCTGTAAATTCTCTCTCCCCAGTAGCATCTGTAAGTCTTACTAGCGATCTTTCAATTGATAATGTCAATTTGTACCAAGACAGAAGTTAGAGGATCAGATCCATCAGAGAGCAACTTGCGAAGTCACAGCTTTAGAAATTAATCCCTCCCCAAACTTTCTCCTGTTTAAATCTCATCAGTTGACCTGCAAAATCACCCCGAGCTGCTATGCAGGAATCCCACCCTCCACATTCCCCAGAGAAAGGCTTTCAGAGGATGCATGGTAACCTATCAGCCAGTTACCATCCATCCATGACATGCATTTCCCATATGTTCTCTGGATGAAGTTGCTGGCTACAGGGCCAAACATGGCATGGCAGAATGAGTCAGACTGATACACTCTCTATTTTCAGACAACGTTCAGTCCTGAGCCAGTACTTTCTGGAGGGGCTGCCAGACAGCGGTGCCTCCTGACACACTTCCCGTATACACTTGGGCAGAGTCTGAACCCTTCTTTTGAAATCAGTTGGAGAACTTCGTTACACTGACGAAGCAACAAAGGGGCTGCACTTCTCAGATCTCTCACCCCATCTTCTGCTCTCCAAACATTAGTCAGCTTGGAAAAAAACCCATCACGTATGTTCAGATGGAGCAAAAACTGCAATATGGATGCACTACTAAGGACTATATCATCATAGCTTCAGTGCTCCTTTATGATTTATAGCTCATATGTTCAAAATAGAACATACGTTATCTTTACATTTGTTCAAATACAGAAATATAGATGCAGCACTCTCAATCTGTTATCTCAAAGTTTAAGCTAAATGCATCTAGAGGGTTCCCAGCATGAGAATAATTCCTCAGACTGAAAGACATTTGCTACCACTACCCTCTCCCTGTTTACAAATTTCTTACAGGCAACTCAGCCTCAACAAAACAGTGTTTTTCCTCTGCTCCCTGTCATGGACTGTATGGCCTCCTTTAAGGTACAAAGATGATCGTCAAAAAGACACTGATGGATCACCCTGCCCGAGTATTCTCACAAAGCAAGGGGGAAAAAGTACTGAGCACAAAAGAGATAAGACTATTTTACACTTACCTTTCCAAAATCTCTGAGATTTGCCAGTGGAAACTAACTAATACTAGCTTTGCAACAGCATGTGATACCTAGATGGAAAATGAAATAAATAAAAAAAAAAGTCAAGTTAGGCTTATTTTAAGGTCACATCTCTGCTTAGGACTAAAATCTTCTTATAAGACTAATAAGTTGTAGAAATCCAGTACAATATTCCAGTGATACTTAATTCTCTATTAGAGAAAACGTTCACAGCCAGTGCATCTGCAATGAACAGGTTGGAATGAAGCAAATGGATGTACCCAAACTAACTCACATACTTACAACAGCACAGGGGAAGAAAGAATCAAGAATTCACTAGATGAGCTTAATTCTTCATGGAAGCCTCACACCCAGTCCTCAAGCGGTCGCCACTTGAGAGGCCTAAACCAGACTGGGATTGGGGTTCTTGCTAAGTGTGCAGACAAGGCACTGTGGGGCAGGGAGATACCCCTTACAGAGCGGGAGAGGCATGAACAAGCTGCAGACACAGGCATGCTGTGACAGCAAAAGGTAGGGGGAAAAACTAAAACATTTTCCCCAGCCTTCACTGTAGAGAAGAAAGGTATATGCTGGACTGGAATAGGAAGATGGAAAGCTGCTGTGCCAGAGAGTATTTCCATGCTGAGCTGCTTGCATTACATGGACTCCTGGCAAGCACTAGAACAGTCCGTGCTAGCCCGACAATACTGCAATATGACATCTAAAGTCACGTTACAAGGGTACAAGCAAACAAGTTCCCCTTTGCTTCTACATATTAATTTATTACAGGAGAAAACAGAATGGTCTACTAGCACAAAAAGATTAGTACCCACCCAGACAACAGGCATCTTGGACCTTCAACCTGCCTCTCGACCCCTTCATGCCTTTTATCAGCCCCATGGAGTTCAGACAAAGCAGGTCTCCCGCAAACAAGAGAGCTCTTCCAGGGGGATTCAAAAGGGTCACAACCCATCTCCTTACTCCTCTCTGTGCTGGGAGGCACCTGGGCAAGGCCAGTGGTCTACACATTCTGCATTCAAACACCCTGACGTTAAAGGGCTCTACCTCCTACACTCCAAGACGAGCTATCACCATTGCACCTCTCT
This sequence comes from Pedionomus torquatus, assembly GCA_013398155.1. NCBI lineage: Eukaryota > Metazoa > Chordata > Aves > Charadriiformes > Pedionomidae > Pedionomus > Pedionomus torquatus. Next base: position 18,322 of record VZRU01002567.1, read on the forward strand.
CTCCACTATACACATAGAAAACACGGCTCCTTCCATCCTAGCTGCAGGAAGAGCTCCTTGTTTTCCCCTAGAGAAGCTGTCAGTCCCAATCATCAGCTGAAAAGCCATAAGCCTTCTTGAATCCTGCTACAGGTGAATCACAGGGTCCGATGGACTGGTAATACAGATACGATAACCCCAATGCGACCCTGGGAGGAAAAACAAGTCACTCCTTCCACAAAACAGACAGGCTCTGCACACCTACGGGCAGCATATTCATTACTCTTCTGAATCTTTCCCACTGAAGAGGTGGCAGTTTCACAACACAACTAACCTATTCCTGCTACATGATACTGCCCCAGTCCTGCACGGGCAGTTGTCAGCACTGGGTGATTGGTTCACCAAGATAAACTGGTGTAACAACACCACATGGTGCAGCTGGGGGGTTTAAATGGCTCTTACCCACCTCCGCTTTCTGATTTGCCCACTTTGCTGGCCACTAAGAAATCCCAGTAATAAGAGTACTTTTCAACATTCAAATAATCCTTCTTTTTTTCTAGGAGAACTGAAGCATTAGCTCATGCCATGTAAGATCTTGTACGTCATCTTCCTCGACTTTACCAGCGATGTGACCCTTGGAGAACAAAGGCTGCCCAGGCAGGGCTGCCCTCCCTTCCTCCCTCCCTCCCAGCGCAGAAGCCTGTGATGAGAGGGAGCTTGGCACAGAGGGACAGCACAGACAGCCTGCTCCGGTTTGTGAGGACAAAGTGCTACTGCCAGCCTTGGGGTGGGTTGTTATCTTGAGCACCCAGCCTGGCAGACCCAGACAGACTCCTCTGAGTTGCTTGTACAAGGATGACATCTGCATTTCACGTTTGTAAAGCAAACAAGCATCAGGAATGTGGTCTCTACACGACTGGCTTCCTGCAAATGCAAACCACATGCTAATGAATCATTCTCTAACAGCAATGAAATTATTTTTCAGTAGCAGTAAGGAAGAACTAATGTCCTGACAGAAAGGGCCCCAACTAAACTACCAGACTTAAATAGGAAGTTCATCTGTAACACATGAAAATGAGTATTTTTCAGTTGGATTTTTAGGGCCTGAGGTGTGGCATCCTGACTGCATGAACTCCATGAAGTTACCTGTTCCCAGAGAAGGAACCAAGTACATTCAAGAATGAAGACGTATAGAAAGAGAAATACAAATACCAGCATACACTTTTCCGAAATCTTAACAAACCACCCTAACAGAATCAAATGCTTTTGAATTGAACTATTTGACAGAAAAAAATCTGCAATTAATGCTCCAGAAAAATGCCAAATTAACAGATCTAGAAGAATAATAAAGCTTCTGTGACCATTCCTAATTTGCTCCAACTGCAAGCACTGACTGGAACAGCTGTAGTGCTACTTTTATTACTTTCATCATAAAAGCACCCAAGAATAAAACATTTCCAATTCATAAAGCCAGGTTCATGACATGAGTCTACTTTCATAAAAGCCTGAAGCAGAAAAATTTCTGATGCTACCTGATTGGAGTGCATGCAACCTTGGAAACAACAAATCCCAGAGCCAGCCAGTTGCAGCAACGCACCCACCGTCTGCTTGGCACAGAAGTACTAGTTCTTACATGTTAAAGATAGGTAACATTCAAACTGTAAGAAAGAGGGATAGGAGAGGAGCCGATAACTGATGAGGCTGAGGCCGTGCCTGTTGAGTGGAGTCTCACCACATGACAATCTACATCCTGCTGACCATCAGCAAGGCTGGTAATTCAGAAGGCAAAAGTGAACATCCCCAGGGGCCAACGTTTCTGAAGCGAGCCAAGAAAACAAGCCTGAGAAGAAAAACAAGTGTGTAACAAAAGCTTGCTTCTATCGATTAGCAGCACTCCCCAGCCTCTTCAATGATTGCACATTCACAGTAAGTGAATGATTGTACCAAATCAGCCTGTTCTTCCACAATAACACCCCAGAATAATTGAAGTATCTCTTTGTAAGCTGGAAACAAATCATGCTGAGCACAAAAAAAATACCACCGTAATCAAAAGTTTGGTATGTATGTACATAATTCATTACTTTATAGTACTGTAGAACCAAAGTACAGAAGTGGACACTGCTGGCAGAACTGTTCAGTTTGGACACCTCGATGTCCCCACCATACGCACCCACCGCAGCCTCACACCTTAGGAAATAAGCCTCAGTTGCTGTTCAGGCACAATGTCTGATACAGCATTTCCTGGGAAGTCAGAAGTTCCACGCGATGAAAGATCTCAAACTTCTAAAGCATTTCAGAAAGAGCTAAGATTCAGTCCCCCGTCAGTCACTGGGTGTCACAAGAATCTCAGGTTATCAAAGAACAATAATGCTTTGTCTCAGACGCAAAACAAATAAAAAAGATGCCTTTGGTGAATCGCCAGTTTTGTTTACACTTTATTATTCCCATTTCATAATACTAAGACGCCCAAAGGACAGTGAAATAGCTCACTCGGTGTCTTGCTGGCAGCAGGTCATTTCAGTAAAAAGCTTCTACAGACAACAGTGAGAAGCAAATGCATATTCTAGATGCCTCTATTTCAGTTTTTCTTTGCAACTGATAAATTGTGCCAATGTTTCTACATAACTTGACTTGTCCACAACTCTTCTAGCTGTGATTAAATTTATTACAGTTTAGCAGAAGAAAGCAGAAAGCAGTAGTCACGCTAAAGAATGTCTGTCTCTCCCTTATTCTCATTTGCCTCTTTTCTCACCATCAGCTTAAAACTTTAAGATCAAAAATTACCTCAGTCCAAACCTGAACCTGGAAAATTTGACTGAAGAGCACATTTCTTTCTTCATGATGGAGTGGCAAAGCTGAATGAGAGGATCTCATCCAATCTACAATTTCCAGCTACACCTTAAAACAGGAATTTGCTCTCCTCAGAAGCCTCTTCCAAACCTCCATCAGCTGAACTCTGATTTTCCAGTGACAGAAGGCTGCTGATTGCCAGAAATGGGCACCAAACACCAATGATTATCACTGCGCTGGAAAAGGGGCTCAGTGTCGACGGCCACAGGGAGGGTGCCAAGAGGAAGCTGCTCTGCATAAGGGAAAGACTCTACAGGAATTGCAGAAAAAGTGTGAAAAATTTACATAGTGCTGGATAAAGTTAGATTCTGAAAGTAGAACAAAGTAACACCATCACATTAAACACACATCTATTCATTTTCTGGAAAAGACCACAGTATTTATTTTCTTACTGTTTCTATCTCCATTTATCCCCTCGGGTCTTTACTCTCCAAGATAGGCAAAATTCTTGCACTTCTAAAGTGTGAAAGAGAGTCTGGCACTCTCTAGGACAAGACAGTATCAAAAGAATTTGCAAAGGAGCTCTGCAGATACCTCACTGGGTTTGAGGAGATCTAAGACAACTATGTCTCAGCTAACTTCCCTAGATAAGCTGTGCTGCTTGAAGAGCTGAAGTTTCAGGTTTTTTTCAGGAAACCTTTTCAACCATGCCACTTTGACAGTTGCTAATTCAGACAGAAATGTTTCCTAAAAGCTAAAAAAACACCGTCTTTTGTAGAGCTCATATTTTACAGAAATTGCTCATGCATATTTATGTTGCATGCATATCTCATGAGTTCATTTCACTTTTCTCCAAGGGATGGCCTACTTTTTGGAGGTGCATTTCAATCCTCATTTTCACAGAGATATGGCATCAGGAATTTAAAGCAAGAATCATCACATGATTCTCAAAGAGATTCAATTCAGAATGAGTTTGAGATATTATGATCTGGCTGGAGCTGACATCCTGTGGCTTTGCACCAAACTGACAGTTCATGTTAGATCAGGGTTGCACTGAAATGTCTGGCTGAGATGAACACAAACCTGGCATAAAGAAATGCAGCTTCCATTTCTTGTGTTTCCCTTAATCAAAGGTTTTCATCCAAATAGATTTAAGCAAATAGGATTAATCTTGAGAAGCATTATTTCTTTTAATCCATGAACAGTTTTTGTTAGTTCTACACGGAAGGGATGAACTTGGGAAGATATCTGTTTGTGTGTTGCATCAAAAGCTTCTAAAAAAAACCAAAAAACCACAACAAAACCCACTCAAATTCTTTACAACAGTAAAAACATACAGAGCAAGCCTCTGAAATCATTGCTGTTGGTGAGCAATGATGAGCAAAATAGAGACTGAATTGAGTTTGCAATAGAGAACAGTCACACCTTAGAAAGAAACCATACTTTGCATTGAATAATTTTGCTGAAAACAACCCTTCAGACAGGATTTACTTAAGGATCCTGAGGTGAAGAAAGTAACCTACAAATGGAAAAAACCCACTATTTTACACTCATTTCTCTTGTGGAAAGTAAATCTGACTCCCTCCATGCCGTATTGGAAAAACTATCCCACTACCCTGTTTTTACTGGAGGATTTCTCAGAAAACTGCAGAAACATTAAGAATCTAGAAGAAATAAAAGGGCAAATGAAAAGCTTTTTCTGGACCACATTTTCTTCTTTGCTTCTTTTTTTAAGCAGAATTCCAATATGCAAACTCATGAGGTTGCAGGAGCTTGAGCTGTGATTAACATCACCTGCCATAAACACTCCCAGCGTCCAAAGTCTTCTTGTGGCAAAGTCCTCCGCATCTGTTAGGGGTTTCTGAACATTAGGAGGCTGTTTTCATAACTGAACTTTAATTAATTTCACTTACCAGGAAAAAAAAGACGACAAAAAAAGGACAAAGTTACAACAAAATTGGATACCCTGCTTTTTTCCTGGGCTAGTCAAGCTTAAAAAAATGTGAGAAAAAGCCCTTGATCTTTAGGTTATGCTCACAGCCTTGCTTACAATTTGCTTGACATTTCAGCCCCTCTCCTGATAACAGAGCATAGGCTGCACCAGGGAAAGAAATGCAATTTAGAGTCTGTAGCAACAGTCTTGATACCACAGAAAGGTCTCGACGAAGAGCCCTACATGAGCTCTGCTTCATCACGGGGTTTTAATCTGCACCCTGTCACTCACCCTCTGGCACGCAGAGACCTGGTGTCAGTCCGCGAGATTAAGCGCATATTTAGTAGGCAGAGTGAGGTTTGGCAATGACAAATGCTGCCGGTGTTGCACACACGGTTTGTGAAGCTGTCAGGGCACAACCTAGTTGGCCATATACTGAAGAAAGAGGATCTCAGGTTAAATTCTAAGTCCTTCTCTACGCTTACATATTGCTTTAATCCATCCGCTCTCCTACACAGGACAGCAATAACTTCAGCTGCAGCTGCCAGCAAACAGGATCAGTAGGACTCAGTGAGGAAATCTCAACATACGTATTTCTCAAGCTGGTGGGCTATTCTTCCTGAGAAGATTCAGAAATAAATTAAAACAAAAAAAAAAAAGGCAAGATGGTATGCCAGAAGGCATTATTACAAAATAGCTACGAAATTCCTCCTTTCAAAGATTCAGAGTAAACAAGGAAGATGGCACACGGATAGAAGACTGACATAAAACTCTCCAGCTGTACTCACTGAAGTTATTTTTTCCAATGTAATGCAGTGTTTGAGAGCATCAGTGCCCAGCACACGCTGCACGGCGTTCCCCACACGCTGCCAAAACACCCAGCAACACACCACCCCCCCGCTGTACTCGACTCAGCCCCGGCGATTTCCTAGCGAAACAGAGGAGAAGCAGAGAAATCCTTCTGGCTGGCAGAGAGGAGGATGCAGAGGATAGAGAGGGGCAAAACAAAGCACAGGTAATAACCTGAATGCACACAATCACGACCGGTGGCACAGGGCAGCCAGCTTGAACTGGGAAGCACTGGTGCGCACACACAGCTACACCACACACACTGTGGAGCACAGGTAACTCAGACCCACAAAAACCAGCCTTGACTTGACAATCCTAGCTTCTACAGGCATTTTTTCCTTTGTTCTAAAGAGATGAAGCTTTGCAAAACAGGGTTTCATAGCACACAACGGAGCTCATCTCTGCCACACCATCCTCAACAGGCCCAGCACACAGAACTGGCAACGGCCTTCAGCTGCTTCTCGCTGCTCCAGTGACGGTGTTGCCCAGATGTAAGCTCACAATACCAAATACTCACTGAAAGACCGTTTCGGCATTTTTAATGACTTGTGCCTTGCCTCCACCTCCCACCAGGATCATACTCATCAACAGCTGTGAACAGACAGATTTTCTTTTTTTTTTTTTTTTTTTTTTGCTCACTGCAGAGTCATTCCGGCTGTAAGAAACACTTAAGGCNCCTCCACCTCCCACCAGGATCATACTCATCAACAGCTGTAAACAGACAGTTTTTTTTTTTTTTTTTTTCTTTTTTGCTCACTGCAGAGTCATTCCGGCTGTAAGATACACTTAAGGCGTGAATCACAAAGGAATGTGTGGGCTATAATCACCCTCCACATTTGTGGCTCATTTTTCCAATCAAGTTGAGAATTTCAGCAGATCTGGGCAAGAAGGAACAAAACTGGTTTCTTTCCTCAAATGACTTAATGAAGTTGTCACAAGCTCACCAGCCAGCTCTCTTATCTTGCCGACCAGAAGTCTAGGAAAACTTAATAAACTTTTTCTAAAAAAAACCCCAAAACCCTTTAGGATCCAAAATGAAACATACACTGAAGGCAGTTACAGACATATTCATGCCTTCTTGATGTTTAACTTCATATTTAAATTTTTGATTCTACTAACGCAGAAGCATTGTGAATCTCATAGGCAACAACACAACTTTTATATAGCAGAACCTCCAGGATCTTTCTGTTTGGGAACAAGAAGTGGGTAAGGGGCAAAGGAACATCTCAACAGCACGTGCTCCAAAGGGTTACGACTTCCAACTGGATACCCCACATAAAGTTGGCTTGATATTAAAAGACAGAACATGGTACAGGTATAAACCTGCATGTCCTGACTAATCTGGGGTTTACAGGTACTTTGAAACAGCGTGTTATCATTGCCAAACACCACCACAAGAGCTCTGTGAAGTTGAATTTGCCTATCGGGGTCTACCATTTATAATAAGTGATATTTAAATATTAACTGTTTGTTGATATATATTAAATTTACCAATGTTGGTTTTTATGGACATTAACTTTGACCATGAATTTTTCAAACCCTCTTCTTACACACATGCTTTTTAATATTTCAAGGGGCTTTAATACTTCTCTACTTGAGGTCCTTAGATGCAACTAGTCTTATACAGCTGCCATTTTTCGTTGCACACAAGTTTCATGATGTCGTTATGGCATCAAAAAGACTGTGCAGCGTTGCAGGGTCGCTCAGATAAGCGCCACACACATGGTTGCGGTTTGCTCAGCGATACAGGGAGCCACGCACGCCTCTGTCACATCATCGGGCGCTTTAGGGACCTTCTGTGATGGCACCGAGGAGGAGTCCTGCGAGCACCAGCCCCTCCGGGCAGAGCCGCTGGCGCAGGCTGCCAGTCTCCATGCACATGACTCTGGATCTGCTGAAGATGGTATTTGGAAAGGCCCAGTGCCAGCAGTCACCAAGCAGCTCCACAGATGAACCCTTCTGTGTCAGCGCAATTTGAGCACGTGGAACAGTTTCAAAGAGCTGTGTTTTCATGAGCAAAGGCTGTGTTTTCATGAGAGAATACTAATTTGGTCGCATTAAAACATGTGACATCAGTCAGGTGAGCAAGAATATATCTTTAAAAATTGCTTATCTCCGAAAGATCTGCAGTGATAACATGGATTAATAGATTTGGTACCACGTCATGACATCAAATACTTTTTGCATCTACTGAATTCTATTCTTCGTGGCCCAGGGCTAAAAAAAACCCCATCAAACCACACATCACAAGCTGTTAATTCAAGAAGCAAGGGAAGTAAGATTTTTGCTGTCTGGTAAGTACTAACAGATTACTCACGTTAACAAACAGAAAATTTTAAGTTCTTCAGTTTTACAATTCCTTTGTTTTTGGCAGAAAGATGGCATTATTGCCAACTGCCTGTAAAGCAACTTGATCTTGTTGCCCTGTATGTGCAGAAATGCTTTAGCTTCCTCATGACTAACAATTGGCTTCTAAAAAGACGTAAAGTCAAGGTAGCATTTTTCATAAATTGTAATTGCAATTGTTTTATCTGATGGTTTATGTCAACAGTTTAAAAAAAAAAAAAAAAGTGGTAAAAACTAGAAAGATCCATCTCATCTCCAAAACAGAGAAATCACTGAGAGTTGCTTCTAGTGTGAAGTGCCCCTGCCCACGGCAGGGGGGTTGGAACTCGATGATCTTTAAGGTCCCTTCCAACTCTAACCATCCTGTGATTCTATGATACTGCCAGTTACTTGGAACATCACAGGTATTCCAGACTTGTGCAGAGACTCTAAGCAGAGCCAGGAAGTGTCATTCACAAACAAAACCAATATGACATCATCACATACTTAATTGCTTGCCAGTGACAGCGTCAACTTTGTACAGCTGTTGAGTATGGTACTGTTTGTGTGCATGTACTCCACTCCAGGAGCAGCAATCACTCTATGATGATCTGACACACGGTTATCTTGTAAACAAACTTACTACTGTACAATGTTAATTCATTATTTTTGAAAAATACTGGATTTTATAATTACATCTGCTTTTTAAAAAGACCTGTTGTAAATTCCTTAGCTGTTTTGCAGGCAATAGATGCCATTCTGCTTCAAAGAGTATTGCCCTTAACAAGTGTTGAGTGCGGGTTGAGTGACCTTTTGGAGAATTAAACATGATTTGCTTCTATTCACAGTCCTTTTGGTCAGAGAATCCCAGTTTTGGATAAGATTAGTTTAGATTTTCTTTTGGCATGTTTCAACAGAGATAGCCTGTGCTAATTTTAGCCAGAGTATTAACTGAACCCTCCACAAACAGTCCTCCAGATTAACAGCATCAACCACGGAGCAAACATTTCCTCTTCTTTTTTCCTGAAAAGCAAGGATCCACACACTGTTCTCACTAAAACCAAAGTGAGGAGAAACTTTCAGAGTACCACTTACGAAGTCCCTCTAGCTTCTGTATGGTTCTGGGACAGCCGCTACTGTAGCTGCAGGCCCTGCAGCACAGCTGGTTGTATCTACTGCAGTCTTATTTGTACTAGTTTTTTCTGTTCAGAATTCCCCACTTAACAAACAGCAAGTCAGAAGAATTCCAGGTACAAGTTTCCTACGATGGTAAGAGATACAAGGGCACACAACTACCTACATGCTGGGTTTTGCATTTTTATCAAACTTAAGATTTTAAATTATTTTTGTTTCTAACTGAGGCAGATAAACATTTTGTTGAAGAGGCCATCTTCTCTTCTGAAGCTGCATTCAAACTTTTAAATGTCTGCAGGGTCCTCACACCTGACCTGAAGTCAGCCAGCCACTGCAAGATTTGCTCTTTAGCTTCAGTAGGAGTGAGAACAAGCTCATCTGCTTCTGGTGAGGAATGAAGAAAGGTAGCCAGGAGGGCTTCTGAGGAAGATCAACCTTTACCTTGACGCTTTTAAGAAAATAGGAATTCAACAATCACCCTGAAATAACGGAAAGTTTTCCAAAAAAACATTGAGGGTTAATAAGCAGAGCAAATGAGATGCTATTTTATCAAGGTTATTATTAGCTAATAATGATACAGATCGCAAGTATGAAGATGGAAAGCTCTGAATACTACTTTCTGGTCCTAAGAGTTTGCTGACAGTATGCCACTGAGAGAAACCACGCTCAGTACACCCTCCTCCCAATTTACCCTTCAGAAAGTGAATCACTTAATGACAATACACAGTGACAGAACATTCAAACGTGGCTTTGAGCCCATTTACTGCATTCATTTTTTCTGTGCTTTAGGGAATTGTATCAGTCTATTTATTTAGCAAATTGCTCAGATACCATGTCACGCGTTGCCTTCAACATCGAATCTCCTGAAGACAGTCTTTAATTTACCTCCTTCTTGCCCTGTCAGGGGCAACCACTCTGCCTTAAGTAGGAGCTAAAGCTGAAAAGCACTACGTAACCACTAACTGTCACAAGGGAAAGAAGATGAAATCAACAAACTGAACTGGTATGCTCCAAAAGAACAACTACCACTATCCAAAAAACCCAAGGCATTAGGAAAGGTACTCTTCAAAAAAAAAAAAAAAAGTTTTATAACTCAAGCAAATTAGAGGAAAGAACACAGATTTGTGAAAGTCTGTCCCTGTTTATTTGTGTCCATCAAGTCAATGGAAAATAAAGATAATACACAGTTCAACATGTTCTAGTCAATTTCTTTCTTTTCCATGCTTGCTAATGCAACACAAACTCTTTCCCACCCCAGTTTGTCTCAGAAAACTAACAAAATGACAAGTTTCCTTGGGAGAAGAGAGGGGAAGGAAGAAACAGGGTTACTGAAGTACTATGAGAAAAGATGCCAGGAAACAAAAAGCACATGCTGCAGATACACAACACATTTCCAACAAAAGTGCAATTCTTGCACAACCATTGCTAGCAAACAGAGTTCATGTGGCACTTCAAGAGCTAAAGACTTAGAGTGTGTGGCTTACAAGGTCGCGGTTTTTCAGGTTCCTACCCAGATTTAGTTTTATCTTCTCCCGCACAATGCAAAATGTGTAGCACTTCTCTTTAGAGCAAATACACAGACATATTCTTGGTATTGAAGGAATCTAAAGTGTTCTCTCCTTGGGTCATATTTGTGGCCTGATACAAGCTAACAGGTTGGCATTATCTGGTCAACCACAATATTTGCCTCAATAAGACCTTCAAAAGTCTCAGAAAACTTATTTTAACTTTGGAAGCCTGATTTTAAAGACTAAATAAAGTATTGCTTTTGTTAATTTCATTCAAGGGGTACGGCAGGGGTCACCTTTTTGAAGTGTGCTCCATTTGAAGGCAAACAGTAAGAAACAGAAAAGCCGTTCCAAATCTTCACTTAATCGCTAAGAACCAAGAGGAACTGACAGCTCGATCAAAAGTGCTGACCAACTATTGGCATTTATTCTTTTCTTTTGCCTCCCCTTTCTTACAATCTGGAGGGAACAGCAGGCATTCAGAGCTGATAGAGGAAATCACAGATATGAGTTTAACAGTCAAGAAAGACCAGAAAACAAAGTTTTGAGATGGTGAATGCTGGGAACAAGCACAGTAGATGGCAAAACTAGCTAGAGATGCAGCAAAAAGCATGGGTGCACTTTACAGCCTATTGTTTATAGGATTTATACTCTTTGGAGTTTATGGTTACACTGTTTCTATAGGACACTCCAATGCACAAATAAGCATTTTCTTTTTTTCTTTTTTTTTTTTTTTAAATTAGGTTTGATTCAGACCAAATTACTAGGAATCAAAATCCACCCAACGTGGGCTTTTTATGTGCTGCTGTCCCCGATCCTGCTTTCAGGGTTTTGTTCCTCAGAACAACAAGCACTAGGAGACCCGTGACAAAGTAGATGCCTTGCTAATTTCAACACCCAGAGTTTGGGAAACTGCTTTCCTCTGAGCTACACTGGGACCAAAGCACACCAGCAAGGCAGAGAGGGAACCTCTTCTTATTACTAGTCTGCACTAGAGTAATCAGTTGCACAAAGAGAAAGAAAACTTCACAAAAGTCTTATTGAGCATAACAGCACGGAGCTGACTCTTCTGTGATGAATTAGTCACTACAAGAGCTGGCAAGTTCATTGTACTTTAATTGCTGTCACTGCAACAGTAGGGTTAATACCTGGCATGACAGCTGATCTGTCTTTTTGGAAGTCTATGATTATTCTCTCAGAACCAACAAAGAAAGGGTTTTTTTGTTAGAATTGCAGAGTTTTAGCATGTCTTCCTATCTGTCAGCTATCTTCTCAAACACAGGTATACCAATCTGCACCATTTATGATTTGGCTTGTTTCTTTTCTATCTATCCTCTTTGCACTGTGTTAATGCAAAGAGTTGTAACTCTGGAGTTTTGGTCATGAAGCTCAGCTCTGTGAAAAAAAATTGTAAGAATCAACAAATCGTAAGAATCAACACTCAGTAATGAAGATTTTTCAGGCCCAGAAGCAGTATGCAACAATTTTAAATGTTCGAGTCTGTTCTGAACCAGGGACCTTCAATAATGTTCCAATCTCACGTTAACAGTAATATCACCACGGCTTTTATTTCAAACAGTGCGCTCAGCATTTGCCCTTTCAATCACAGGCTTATTTTACACCTTTGTTAATTCAGAAACCTTTCCTCACCTTTAACGTGGCAGCCAAGCTGGCCATGTGTTCATTCAGAGTGCTCTCCGACTCCTTGTAAGTCAGGCAGGTGAACTGATATTCCTCTGGATCAAAGGCATCTGCTCCCTGCTGCTCCACGTCGTTAGCTACCCCATCATAATAATCCTCAATATCCCCAGGATCCTCATCCTCTTCCTCCTCCTCGCAATTAGGGTCATAATCCTCTTCATTGCTGTCAGAGCCCTGGCTGTTCATGTCCACGGACATCTTAATGCCCTGTCAAACTGCAGACCAGGAAAGCAATTGCAGCTTCTTTTTCTCCTCCAAACTTTATCGTTCTTTTGATTTCATCTGAGCTCTGTCTCCTAAGGGGGGAAAAACAATTTTTTCTGTTGCCTAAGAAACTGTAAGAGAGGCCACGTCAACATCATACAGGTGATCAAACAGCAAGGAACGGACCGACTCAGCAGCCCAGCTGAAGAAAATTCTGCTGTGCAGGTCACTGATATGGATCCACTGCGACTCTTGTACCTGCAAACCCAAGGCCACTCCTACAGGCACGGTCTAAAGCCTTGGAGATCAGCTTATTACAGTGCATCCTTGCCCCCAGTGCCAGCCCCGAGACTTTTGACATTTGCCAAGCAGCTCCATAACCTTCACTACAGACCTTTTCAGAGATACAAGCAGATTTATGATGTTAGGTTTTTACCAATGGCCCCAAGTGCTGCAGAAAAGCATCACATCTGTTTCAGGAAAAAGCACAAACCCCTTAAAAATGACCACAGTAACTAAGAAGGCAACCTGTGATACCCTGTACAAGTCCACAGTGCTTCAGAACCACAGCCATTAAGCGGGGCTTTGCAATAGAAGACAAAGCAAATGGATCTCTCACATACTCCCAATTTAACAGCTTTCAGCATCATCTCAAAAGGAATGGTGAAATTAGTTAATGCCTTTAAGAAAGTCCTGCTGGATGTGATGTGGCTTGGGCTTCACATCTGCAAGGGGAAAGAAAAGAAACTCTCTCATTTTATTACCTTCTCAATATACACTTATTACCTTCTGAATGTAGAAATTTAAGCTCAAATGCTGACAGCTGCTATTCAAGAAGAATCAGAACAGCCAATTTTTTTTTTAGATTCTCACTGGTACTAGAAAATTCACATATTTGAATTTCTGTATCAGGACTACAAACCTTCTGCTTGTGTAACTAAACCAGCATAAAGCCAAGATCTAAGTAGTTCAGCAGCAGAGCACATATCAACCTCGAGTTATAGTAATTTTATATTTAGTCACAAATTTCCACTTAACCAAATAATTTTGTTTCAAGGAAGAACATATTAAATAAAAGACTCAAAACAATTCTGCAACCAAATTTTACATATAACACCACATACATAAAATCAAACCTCATAAAAATCAAACCACACACAGCATATATTGGGCTTCTTACATGTTTGCATTTTGCATGACTATGTTGTTAGCTCCGTTACTCAAACGAATTCCCACTGTATCACAATTTGTAGCTGCCAGGGGAATCTGACTTTAGAGCTCAGGAAATCTCAAACATAATTTTTCTGTTTCAAATAATCTGACCAGGCAGCAAAGAATAACCAGGAAGAGATGTGATGCACAATTAATTTGAGGGGCTGCAGTGATTTCAGCAGATACAAACCTCCAGTGAGAGAGAACGAAAGCCAGGAGCTAATTATATTATCCCCTGAATTCTGGTCTCCATTCCTTTCACTTGCCTCTTGATTTCTTCGCTATCCACAACAACAGGAGCACACAAATATTTCGTAGCTCTGCTTCCCACAGAACTCCAGTGAAGCACAGGCACCATCTCTCCGTATTGGAAGGAGACGGGTGTGAAATCTGATTTGACAGAGCTATTAACACTGACCTCTTGCATAAAAGAGTTGATGGATCTTTACCTGTTAAACCTTATGTTAAAGGAATAACGTCTTTGAGACTCTATTGTGAGCACTGCTACAAAGATATCAACAGCCCAGTGTCCAACAGCTTCCTCCAGCCAACCTCAGAGCATCATGAAGCCTGGCCTAGTCTCACTTCTCAAACTCACTCTTGATCATCCCCCTTCCCCAAGAGACAGAAAAAAACCCTACCCAAAACACTGAGTCCATTTGCTGTCTCAACACACAGTGAGTCCTGTCCAAGCAAGGAGATGTTTTTAGATATCTAAATAGAATAATGGGCCTACCTGGTACCTCAGCAGTTACACACCAGGTGCTGGGGAGGAGGCTCAGAAGAGCACAGAGCCCTTTCATTATGCACTAACACACTTATCTGAACAACCAGAGGAACTGCTTGCACAGGCACTTGGGATATATCAAGCAGAAAAAAACAGTCTGGAGACTGGGTGACTTTGTGGCTTCTGTCACAACGTTCTTGTACAGAGATCCCTTCTGGCATAACTGAACATCAGACGGACGCGTGTGAAGAGAGAGGAAGACTAAGGTACAAGCTCTGTGGATGAAACAATGCAGGATACTAGGAAAACAAGAAACAGAACTCACCCTAATGCTCACCTGACCCAGTGACGAAGACAAGCTCTCTGAATACAAACTAAGACAAGACAGCTAATACTTCACAAAACTATTTAAGACAATGAAGATGTTTAGCTCAAAAAAGAGGGCCAAAAAACTAAACAGCATTTAGATTACATAATTACCATAATCCCAAAAAAACAGATAATAAAATTTTAAATGATATTTGAATCACTTTCCTACCCAAGGGAGGAAGAGGTCCTTCCTACCACCTTCATCCAAGATATCCCCTCATCTTCATTAACACTGATACAATTTTATTCTCTCTCTTCCTCCAGCCCCCTTGCAGGAGCTAACAAACAT
>VZRU01002585.1:972-13119 GCA_013398155.1 Pedionomus torquatus
AGGATATATATGAAGTTGCCTCAAAAATTAAACTCAAATGCTACCAACCCCGCAGAAATTCCATGTGTGAGGTTGCACAGGGTTGGGTTTTTTTGCTACCATGCCATCAGCCTCACTGATTCATTCTTGGGGAAGTTGCAGGTTTGCATGCCCAGCTGCACTGCCATACAGAGTTTGCCACAACACAGTATGGGTGTCTCCACAAGGCCCCAAAACCTACCTTTTTTATTCCTGAATTGAACAAGCCCATTGATATAGCAAATAACACTGACAATGGAGTAGAAGTCATCTGGATGTTGCCCACAGTATTCAGTAGGCAAAAGTTTTCCTGAAGTTATCATGCAAATGTATGATAACATCCATTCTGAATGCTAGTCTCAGATTTACAAGGGGAAGTGAAAGCTTGATTTTTGCCAAAAGTACAAAAGGACAGAAATATGCTTATAAGTTGAAATATCACTAACATGGACGAACAATAAAGAACAACATGAAGTTCCGTGAATGCTGGAACCCACAAATTCTAGTTTCTTAGGGTTTCTATCTTGTGATATCTATCTGGTATTTCATAAAACTTCAAATTACTGAAGTTTTTCTTGCAGCAGAGACATTCACTAAATCTCTTCTGTGTGATTTCTCCACAGTCTAATAAAGGGAAATAACATTCTGTAGTTTTCTACCCCCTGGGCAGGGTTTATCTTATCTCTTGAGCTACCTCTTTTAGTAAGAGTTGAAGGGACTTACAAAACCGGGACTTTACCTCTTTACAACAAACACAGGGACATACACAGCGTGCAGAACTTGAACTAAGGTAAGAAAAATCTTACTTACAGAGACAAAGTGAAAACTCCAGCACAAAACTGAAGAAGACAGCAAATAGAGTAACAAGAAAAGGGCTTTAGAGTAATCTCAGATTTTCATATTTATGTATTTGGGAGAACTGCATTTGAAAACAGGGCTATCCAATTACCCAACTGACATGATGAAAATTATAGCTGCCATGGGCAGCCAGAATGCATTTTTTCCAGCCTTATGCCTGTACCAATATGTGGTGGCAATAAGTTCTGCCAGCTAATCACACTAAATGCAAAGTCTCTGAAACTCGATTTCCTCTGTGTCTTGAGTGACTGCCTTTTGGCCCGTCTGGCATGAAATTGAGAAAGCAGCATTTAATCAACCATTTAATTTCCCTTTTCTAGTCTATAGTTAATCTTAATTTATTTTCTTTCCTCATGAAACCATGTGAAACATGGGATTATTTCTTCGGACATAAATGTTGATCTCTCTGTACAGAGAGCTGTCTAACATAGCAGAGCATCAGGATATCTAATCTGAAATAAATATAAACTTGCTGTATACAAAGACAAAAGTAAATATATATGTATTTCTATAAGGGAATATAATGCCTTGGAAGACATGCAGGAAAAAAACAAAAACAAAACCAAAACCACAAAAATGTTCACCTCTATGAATCAACTGGTTAGTTGCAAACTAAAGGATTTTCAAGTATGACTTGTCAAAAGAAGTGGGTTTCAGAGGCACGAGCCCTCAGAGCTTGCTGCTCTGCCTTCAGGGTTTTATCTGGCAGTCAGCAGCTGCAGCAGTGCAGAAGACTGGTACTGGTGTAATGATGGTGAGATGGCCAAAGCTTCTTTCCCACCACAGCCTCTGTCCAGTGATATAAGACCTTTAATGGTCTTTGGCATGATAACCAACTCTTTGGATGTCACTCTAAGTAGATTTAACTAAGGTTGATTGCTCTGGGTTGTATTTCATGTGTTCCTGGAACACTCTTTTTTGTGGACAGCCACAGTAGCGCTGCAGGAAGAGACTGCAGTGCAGAGTAACGTTTTCCCTTGTAATCATTCAGAGAAATCTTGGGCCATTCAGAATTCACCACCTGTATCCAAGTCTTGACTCCATTGTATTATAGATTTGTCTAAAGAAAATATTGGAGGTGAAGAAAAAACCCACACTAATTCATACAAGTAAGTTTCTGTGAAAAATTACAGCACACCTGATTTTCCCCTGTAAATAGAAGCATTCAGCTGGTGTGAACTAGCACATCCATGACCTGCAATTTTAGTAGAGTTTTGTAGATTCTGAGTAATTACAAAGAAAAAGCAGACACTGCATTATAAAATGGCGTGGATAAACTTAAAAACAATCTAGGTTTTAAATGGATACTAAATGTAATTCAGGTTCCAAATTAGGAGCTCCAGGTCTTGGAGGTGCTCCAAATATATTTCAACTCCAACTGAAATTTACAGCAACTTCAGCAACATATCTTATTGAAAAGCAATAGGACTTCGATTGTAGTCAGGTAGATTTCAGCTACTCGTTCCAGAACCTTTCATTCTGTAATAATGCAGGTACTATTCATAAGCAAAGCAACTATGCTAACAGAACACATTTAGGAGTTTGACAGGCTACTGTTTGCTAAATGCTGTAACTGTTATTTTTCTAACATCCCAATAATAGTCCGAGCAAAACGTCGATGAATTGTTTCCACTTTGAAAATCCTTGACACAGAAACTGATTTCAGTGTGCATAAATAAACAAATAAATAAGTTATAGTGAAAACAAGGAGAACAGCAGCAGGGAACAACTATAAAAATTATTTACATTAATTTTTATATATTTTATATATATATATCTGAAAATATTCCAAGGATTTCTATGCTGAATACCCCACACTGAAAATGTAAAGGGTCTTTTCGTTAAACAATGCATAGCTGAGCTGTACATGGCAATGCTACCCAAACAGGACTGTGCCCTGGAGGGTATAAGGATGTACGATTCTGAAAAGTCGGTATCTATTTTTGTGCTTTGTGTCCACCACGTGATTGCTTTCCTTTTGGTTTTTGTATTTTTATCCCTGTTAGTCCAAATATATGTTTGGAAGCAGGATAACCACTCTTGTTTCACTGAGACCTACCCTACTGCAGCCTACCCACATAAGAAAATCAGAACCAGCTGAGATGTCCCAGTTGTCCTACACACTGCATTGCCCTACCCAGGGAGAAAGGAATTCAAAATGGGGAGTAACATCAGTGTATCACACAGGTTGTTGTCACAGGCTTTATTTTGGTCCCTTTAGTGGGTAGAAGAGGGTCTGTAGGACACCAGAAGCAAGTGACTTGCTTTAGCATGTGGAGGATTGGGAGGACATTGCTTCATGAGTCCCCCAAATGTTTACAATTTTGTCACTTTCTGACTATATACAGTAGCTCTGTTTTGAGGCCCTGTCCTTCAGGCATTTCAAGTCAGAGATGGGCTCAAACCAGAATCTTGCTGGAAAATAGCTAGCACAATTTACGCATGAAGCGTGAGGTCACATTTAAAAACCATTTAAATCCACTCAACACTAAGCTTTTTCTTTAAATTAATCTATACATTGCTGGTACTAGGGCAACTTCAGCAACATTGAGAAAAGTGGGAAAAACAGCAAACACATGCTGCTGGCAACCAATGCTGCCCAAACCTGTTTCACATAACTGTCAGAGCTTTCACTGTAATATTGCACAAGCAGATTCCAACTGCTCAGGAATGGTTGGAAATCTTTCACAAAAAAATTTTGATAGCTTCTAGTAAAAGTTTACAAACTGGTATTGTAATATACGTTATCTAGAAGATATTTGGTGTGGAAAGCAGAATTTAGTATGTAGGCATATGTCAATATGGGTTTAAACAACAAAAAAAAGTAGTAACTCATTTGGGTCACAGGACAGACTTGAAGAGGTCTTCTGGGTTTTTTCCCCAACTCATTCTAGATTTGGAAAAAAATTCCAGAATTCCTGGGAAATGAAATTCTTTACCTATCTCCCATGCCAGTTCCTCAAGAATGCAGAGGTACTTCTGATGACATAATCTGAGCCAAAAAAAAAAGGAAATAAATAATAATGCAAGAATGTGTCTTAGAGGCCTATTTCTGTTCCCAGTGCAGTAAATTTAAAAATTCCTGCTGACTTCAGTGGAAGCTTAGTTAGTTTTAGAGGAATTTTAATAGGAGAACAGATATCTGCCTTCGACAAAAAGAGAATGAGGGACTTTCAAAGTATCAAATTAGAGATATGAGTCTCATGTTCCATTTATTATGCCCAGAAAATATGTGGGAACAGAACAACTAAATATGCTCTGGTATTCTTTTACAAATTTCTTACTACTGCTTCTCTCAAATGAGACTTAAAAAGAACATGCGCAGACACATAAAACCCCCAAACCCTCCCCTTGAAGCTATAAATACCTCTCTCCTTCCTTCCCGACCTCCCCAAAACTCCCTCTGTTATCGAACAGTTCTTACACACACACAAATTTATAACCCAGGAAGAGGCCAGATTCTGTTGCAAAATGTGCCTCAGCTTTGCTGGTAATTTCATGTTTACCTGCCACCATCCATTACACGCATTTTAGATTATGTTATTAACTTGATTGTGATTGTCCTTCCAGTATCTCAATCTAGGAGTACACATTTATGCCAGTATAGAGCTGGGATACAGCCAGGGATATGAGAATATACTGTACCTGCCTCTTGTTTCCAGATGTACCTTGCGTGTTATAAAAAGCTAACGAGGGTTAGCAGCCCACTGGGAACTTGCAACGTGCTCCAGCAGGTGCTATGTTCAGCGTGTTGGTGGACCAGGACACAGGATGTGCCACAAAGCACACCTACCCCACAGTGAAGACACACCCTATTTGTCCCTTACTAATGTTAGAAAATCTCACAACTGTCAAATTTCACTTCAGTTTTTTTACTACTCATATGTGTGTGCTTGAAGGAGATACCAGAGACTCTGGCTTTTCTGTCCATTTGAAGTTCACTCACCTATGAACACTGCATATATCATTTTTACAAGCATAATTTACAGAAGCAGGAAATGGCTGTGTATTCATTAATTTCCCAATATGGTCAATTGCTTTGAAAACAGGGAGCAGGAGCAGGCTGAAAACATAATAGAAGCCTAGGATATTAAATATCATTGTTGTTTACTGTTTCTCTTGGGCCAGCATCCAAAAGCCCCTCTATGTCATATTCAAAACCAAACCAAGAAAGTTCTCACATATGTAGAAATAGATCCTGCCTTGAGGAGCTCACAGTAAAGATGAAAAACATAATGAAGCAAGTAAAAGTAAGAAACAATCATGAAGAAGGAAATGAGGATGGTTAAAAGACAAGCTGGATGGCCAATACCCACTGAATGACCCACTGAAAGACAAATGTTTTTCCCCAGGTTTTTATCAAAATCATCTGTTTCAAACCAGTTTGACACTGAAAAAAATGCCTTTGCTGGTGTGAGCACCAAAGGAAAATAAACCAAACAAGATTTGGCCACAGGTATATTTTACAGCAATGTCTTTGTTCCAGTAGTCTCTTTTGCTTATAATAATTTCAAATCAGAATTTGAAAGTGATTTCTAATCTGACTCAGAACTCAGGACTGTTGTCTTCCCAATCTATATTCATCACATTTCACAATCCCATTCTGCACACAGGGTATGTATTTATTTTCTGCTTTACTCATTTGAAAAACATAACTGCTGTATGTTCATTTAGCAACATAGAAAATAAAACTACATTTATATATACTTAAGTTCCAGATAAATCTACTGTGATACAGTCCTCAAAATGTAGACATGCCCTAAAAATTAATTTAGACCATCTGAATTCACTGATGTACAACAAAAGATGTAAATTGAACAGCTGGTCATAAAGCGTTTCACTTCTATGATGCTCAAAAATTAGACTGCCAGACCTTGCCCATTCAAAGATTGTTTGATTGTATTCATATTCTCTACAGAGAATTAATAATATTTACATCAAATACATGTGCATGCATACACAGTTGACAGAGAGAACTATTTCCATGAGGCTCCAACAACCATAAACTCCTGTGAGACCATAAAAAATGGAGATGTGCCTTACAAACTGAGTACTAGCAAGAGCAGATTTGCAAATAACAGTGCATAAATATAAACTAATAATAAAAGTACATTTTGAAAACTGCCTATAACAAGGCAAGTGGTTTATTAAAAACATTGCCATTGATTTTCTGTTTTCCCTTTTGTATCAGTGGTTCTGCTGTAACTCATTTTTGTATTCTTGAATCATTGCCAAGGGTGCTATCTGGAGAGAAACAACTGAAGTGACTCTAGGGATTGCTGTCTTTATATGGTCACAAGATGCTAATACTGCAAGCTTGCTAATTCTGCAAGCTGACTTCCTCCCATTTCACGCTCCTATTACCCCAGATAAAATAACTATTACAGAAAATGTTTGTGTTTCTCCTCAGGTTGGCAGCAAGGTGCTGCAGAAAACTGTGTTCTTAGCTGGTACTTCTCCTACCCATCTTTCCCACTGTGTCTTCAGTCTGCTGTCAATTGTAAAGTGGGTTTGCAGTCACAAACAGCAATGCAGAAGTGACAGGAAGAAAGCTACTGACAGGAAATAGTGAAGGTACCCATGAAAGAAGAGGACCCTTTTTCAGTGTCTTCCTCTAACAAGAAAATAATCTCAGTGGTTTGCACTTTTGACTAGGCTAGACTGAATGAACATAATTCTCATTTTTTGACAATGCAAAGTACCCCTTTTTAAACACAAAATGGGAATAAAACACACATTCCCTAATTTGCTTGAAACAGCTGTTGTGATGGACAGACAAAATGCAATCCAAGCATTCCCCTGTGATGTAAGCCTGCAAATAAACTCGCAAAGATGGTATAGCACATTACTTATGCCTGGAAATCAAGAGACTTCTTTAGCATTTAGCTTTCCTTTGTAATTTTTCCCCTAATTTACCATTGCAATAACTTTAATACCTATAATGGCCCTAGCCTTTCACATACGCGTCAAACTTCACATGGACAAGCTGTCTTACTCATTTAGCATGTCTGAAAACGCAAAGCTACTCACATCTGACACTGGCTGTCACAGTGCTCTACCTTGTGCTTCTTGCCCTCACTAAGTACAGGCAGCCCATCAGTTAAACCCCAAGTACATGAATTGGTAGTCAGCCCTCAGAACTGCAGTTTCACCAAATGTGATATGACCTGTCGATATCTCTAGAATGGCAATCTGCCTCACATGTAAAAATGGCAGATTATTCTTCTTTATCCTCTATATGGGAGCAATTTAATTACTGCCAGTGAGACTATTCACAAAGTCCCATATAGATTGAAGTCCTGTTGTGCATGGAGAAAAAATATGAAATTCTGATACTGGTCTAAGTGCAAGGACGGCCCAGGATATTCCATATGTTTTAAGTCTTAGAATGGCTTGTTACTAGCCAGAAACATTTTTTTATGCAAAGAAATACTTTTCCTGACTCATGTAATCTGATGTAGTATTGAAAGCCCAAGTTTAACTAAGCTATTTTTATTTTCAGAAAGTCATAATTTATATGGTTAAAAACACAAATGCATGGAAGACAGCCCTAAGGAAACTAGGCACATATCTGGAAATGTAGCAGATGATCCCTTGTGCCAAGTGCCAATTTAATGAAACCTGTTTGCAGAAATCAGAACTAAGAGCGTTCATGCTCTCAACTCAGCATTGTACTGTTTACAGCAGTAAACATCCTCCTCTATTTTGGTAGTGATTTGGCCTTATTCTCATCATTGACAACTTCTTACAGTTCTCCTTTCCTGTAACTGGAATTAAGTATATCTATTATACAAAAAAAAGCTTGTATGAAAATAATGAGATGCCCTCCAAAGAAAGTGTCACTTAGATCAAGGTCATAAGACTTAGTATCTTGAACTACACTCTCAGCTCTGCTAGCTTCTCCTTTAAGACCTTTGATCCATTTAATCTCTCTGCATCCATTTCTCCCCCCTGCAAAATAAGAATGGCAATACTTTCCAAGCTCACTTTTTAAAATATTAAAAATTAATTACAAAGTACCTTTGCAATTCATCAGAACATCTCACAAGAGCCAGGTGTTACTGCCCAGGCCTCAATGAATTCATAACAGTATGAGGGATGGACACAGTCCTGGTTTGACCCTGGGCGATTATACAGCTGGCTGGCCATTACTGCTTTGCATGTTGATACTAGTGGAGGCCTACAGTCATTTTATTTCAAAACTTGCTTTGTAGGTTTGTAGATCTGGAGGTTATTCAAGAGCTAAATTTGTTAGCAGATGTCATATACTCACCCTGCAGAGAATAGTTTAAAACCCCAAAGTAAAAAATATAAGAAATATTTTTTTCCACAGAAATTAATCTATTAAAACTGTCTTAAGCTGCTTTTTCTGCATCTTGAAAATTAACATTATTTTTAGGATATAAACAATTTGACTTTGAAGATATTCTGGACCATAGCAAAGGTTTGGGGAAAGTTTAGGATTAAAAGTGGAGACTGATGCAAACAAGAGGTTCTTGTCACTCTGCCAACCTCCCCTGTCGCTCTGGCTTCCTTGACTCACTCCTCTTTTCCTTGTTTGACTTTTTCCTCTACAACCTCTTTCCCAAGAGCCATCCAACTGATGCTTCAGCTCCCATGCTTCTGCTAAAGCACTGCCACTCTTTCTGGCACTATCAGAGAAAGGTTTCATTTGTTTATGTGCTGTATTATACCACTGTACTGGTTGAATAAAGAATACTTTTAAATTTAATCAATTCTTTAAAATAAAAAAAACAATGTTGATTTACATCAGGGCTGCTTTATGAAAAGGGGTCAGGAAATGCAGGTATTTCCTTAGAGGTCCAGTGAAAGACAGAAGGATACCTACCTGAAAGGAACAGACTAATCTTGATACTTGTTTTTTCCCTGTTTCTCACTTACTCTCTCCCAAATTGAGAACTTACTAATGATGGCCTTTATAAGCCTCACTCCTTAGATATATAGCTCATCTGGAACAGCTGGAAAACTTCCGTCATACAATCTAGGTCTTATTTACGTACCTTATGGTAGGGAAGGGAGGTAGGTAAGGAAAAGAAAAATCACATATTAGTCGCTAGAAGGATATATTTCATATTTATCTTCTATTTAAATTTTATTTTATTGGTATTTATTGCCATCAACTTCTACATGTATGAAGGCTGCTGTTAGTTCCTTTAATGGCCTTATTTCATCTCTCTGCCCACATGCTTCTTTTGCATTAAGCATCGCTTCCTGGCAACATTGATTATGAATCAGTTTACTTCTGACAACTAATCTAAATACAACTTTCAGAAGAACATGAAGTCCTTTTTTTCAAGGTGCTTCACGCACTGTGAAAAGCTAATAATATAAAACGTAATGTTTTCTATAAGCTCAGCTATAGTGAACATAGAGAAACCAAGACAAGGACACAGTTATTTTTGTCCAATGGTGTTCACTTCAACACACGGTAAGCAAAGAAATCTTTATGTGACGGATGTCTATAATAACTCTCTGGGACCAAGCAAGCAGCAAGACACCAGCCTCACAAAATCAGGTGCTAAGACAATTTTAAATGACTGTTAGGGCTGCTGAGAGGGGGTAGATCTAAAGTTCATTTATTCTCCCTCATTATTTTTCCTCAATAATAAGGATTTAACTCTCTGTAGCTGTAACAGTCTAGCTTAAATTTCTATAAAGACTATTAGTACCTTCAGAGGTCTTGAAGCCAGCCTGCAAATGTCCCCAGTTGTAGCTGAAAGAAAAAAAGGATTCAATTAATAAGAATCAAATCCAATTCACTTAGGAAATGCAGAACCATAAATTGTACCTGTTACTTCTTAAGACTTTTGCATCCCAAAAGAGAGATTTCTCCTGAGACCCATCAGGAGCTTTTTTTGCCCCCAGGACACAGCAGCAGAACTGAGCTGAATGAAGAGTGGATCCTAAGTGAGCATGTGGTTTCAGTGTCACCCTGAGCCAATCTCAGGCTGTGTTGCTGTTAAAAGAAGCAGTCCTGCTCCTCCCATGACATGCAGCTGCTCAGGATTGCCATGTGTTTGCACTGGCTGTAGTGATCTTGCTGCCATGAGACATGCTCTGCAGACCTCTGATCTTACTGATGGCCAATGTCTTTCTTGAAGGCATGGTTTTCAATCACATCAACAAGCTGATCTGACTTGCCAAAAAAATCCTAGTTTCAACAGGACAGAGGCAGCAAGAGCATATACTTGGGAGCAAGGCACAATCCCCTCTTTCAGTGGCAACTCCGTCTCAGAGCAGTTTAACCCAACAATGATATTACGCTGAAGAAGTGTTTGCTCTGGTAGAGCCACCTGATTTTATGTCTTCAGTGTTGCCTTGTGTAAGTTCTATTAGCATTACATTTGTCAAACCATATTTTTGTCAAAGCCTGATAGCATCAGTATCTAGTTAAACCAACTTTGAATGCAACCACTGTATAAGAAACCTACATGTAGCAGCAGTAAGCCTTTGGGCCTGTCCTTATGCTCCAGCAAGAGCACTAGGGCCCACACAGCTGAGGTGTGGGCTAGCTTGTGCTGTGGAGCAAGTAGTCCACAGACACGTGTCACAATTCACAGACTCACAAGTGCAGCTACACAGTGTCAGAGCTTCATAAGCTATTATTTTGTGATCAGCTCCCCTAAGTCTCACCTGAAGGCTCAAGACATTCAAGAATCACCTATATATGAATAAGCAAGCACACGCAGAGCAGGTACCATAATGTAGGCATTTTATTAACAATATAAGCATGACTTTCAGAGCTTCTTCTAGGACAAACTAAATGCAAACTTGCTGTGTTTTTTCTTTATGTCTAAGCTGTAGAATTCTACAACATCAAACAGTACACCCGAGAACTGAATTGATAAACTTCCAGTATCAAATTTTTATATAACTATTGCTATCCTGTTGTGGGCCTAGCAAATTCACCCTGACTTTATTCTACACAGTGCATGTCTGCAAAATGGTTATTGCTCAGAAAGTATTTTCCACACAAAATACTTATTTTGTAACATTGTAAGGATGTATGTAATTCACCAGAGAATCATAGTACTGAACCAACTTCAGGAAGTGATTTCTAACAAAAATTCCTGCTGTCAGAAGTAGAAAAACTACAGTAGTATTCAGTCCCAGAAGATGTATTCTTCAACTCCCAGATTTACTATTCCAGATATAAAGGCCTAAAAATAGTACTGCTTCCCTGTAAAAAGCCATTGAAGGTAACCATATCAAGCCTAATATATGACAAAAGGACAATAAAGCTGTTGTCAAGACTTTTTATATATCTGTTTGTGTGTTCATTTTCACACATGCAGATCACATATACAGGTACCAGTTTCCTCGTATAAGGGAGGAGAGTACTGAAACTGGGGATTACAAGAAAAAGACACGGTACAGTTCCTTGTACAAAAATGGACAAAAGTAACAGCGACATGACCTTAAGCAGTGAAGTCTAATCAGAAGTATAAGCAGGACATTTCTTCCCAAACAGTATTGATATGTCCATCTCAGATGCATACTGTGAAAACAGATTTGAACTCTTCAACATCACTACAAGTCCCAGATCTTTGCCCTTCCTCCAGATCTTTACTCCAGGTCTTAGATGTGCTGTCACATCAGGGAAATGCCAGGTAAAGAGGAAAAGGCAAGTGTTTTCTTCTCACCAAACCTGTGGAAAAATCCCACATAATTTCATGTAGCTTCCTCTTCATGGGCAAATTAATTTACAGATGAGACATGAGAACTGCCTCTGCCGATACACCTCCCTACCAGCTGTGCAAAGCAGGCCATCCAGGTGCATGAGCAGGTTCTGGAAATTATTCTGAAAAGCAGGAGTTTTAAACAGGTAGCCTTATCCTTGTTCCCCTGAGGGCCAAGCTCATTTACTCCTCTAATAGGAGATACTTNCTCTGTAATGCCACCATAACCATTTCTGGTCTGCTTTCACAGGTCTGCCTGTGGCCAGCTGTGAGCAGGTGCTGTCCCATTTCTTCGGCTATTTGTGTTCTGTTCCATTTAAGAAGGGTCCTCTTGTGTATTGTGGTTATATGCATAGCTGCTGATCACTTTACTCACTTCTTACATGGACCTACTTCCACCCCACCCCTTTGTCCCAGGGTTGTGCAGGATACTCGGGTGAGTAACAGAGCAATCTTGTATTCTGTACAGCTACTATATCAAGTGCACACTCATCATCCTGCTGCTTGTGTTATATGACTGCAAATGCAATTCCATCACTGCTAATTTTTATAGTGGTCCCATCCCTGCAGC